>JAGFPH010000169.1:817175-869210 GCA_018207615.1 Philaenus spumarius | reverse complement strand
ATCTTAAAGTAAGCACTTTTTGCATGAAATATATGTCTGAAAAATTGTTGATATTGGGACCTCAACTATATGAATGTTTCACAAAGTTGTATTATGCCTTAAAACAATTTGGTTGAGATGTTTGCTTGTTTTATCTGTCTTTTCAAAAAATCTAAGGTAAGGAAAATTAAAAGTGGAATAAGAGTAAAGCAATCAGGGAAAAGAATTATAAATTAACAAAAGAAGATAATAGTTGTTGAAATGTAAAGATAAGATAACTTCAGGGGAAAGTAAGGAGTATAATGTAAAAAAATCTTGTACCGAATTTGAAACTCTTTAATTTTGTGCGATAGTGGAGGAGAAAATGCAGTAATTCATTTGCCTTTGAGAATGTTTTTAGAAATTACTATGTCGATTGCCATTATTGCTACTTTTCAAACCTCTATTAGAAAAGCAATTAGAATTATTTCATTAACAATTTGATAAACATCAATACATTGTATTGTGATCAATGGTTCTTAATCATGTCTGAATACATATACCCAAAGCTCAGCCCATCATTGTCAAAGGGAGTAAATTGTAGATAAAGATTGCTTTACAAAGTGGTAAAGAATTTAAATAAATTTTAAATAATAACATTTATTCATATAATTTAAAAATTTTAATACATATCAGATTAAAACAGTTATCACACTTTTATAATTTATTATTAGTAAGAAACAAACCAGAAGTAATAATTAGTTTTTATTTGCTACGAAAAACTAATTAAACATAATATACATTGAAAACATAACATAAAGCTTATGAAGCTGCAATGATGGTTTTTCTGGGTTCCAAACGGATACGGAAACCATCAGTCCTCTTGAGGATGATGTCCGCCTGTAGCTTCCAGTCCTTTTGTGGGATTCCTGGAGCGACACGGAAATTCCTTAAGATTGTGGACAAGATGATCTTCAGCTTCAGCATGGCGTATTTGCGCCCTAACAGAGAATATTATTAAGTTAGATTTATTTCATAAATTTAAATAGTTTTTCAACATATCAGTTCTTCAAATGTATATAAAAGTTTTCTAAAGTGAAAAATATATCCATAAAACATTGCATCTATTTGAATGGGAGTAAAACTAATTGTGTAAAGTACTTTTAAATTACAGCTGGTATTTTATTCAAGAAAGTGTATGTTTACAAATTAAGTCAAACTTGATAATGATTAGTTATAAAACTTTAGTAACACAAATTGATTTGTGTTCTTAATTGATTTTTATGTCAGGTAAGATTCTTCTCCTATTTAGTATTTCATGACATTTAATCAGTTATATGCGTTGGTGTATTGAAAAAAAATAATGTGAAAATATTACTATAGGTCAGTACATAGGACATTTTCACACAGAACTTCAGTGTTATTCATTTGTCAGGAAATTTACTCATGCAGGGTCCCTGTAGCCAAGGAACTATCACCTTGTATTAGAACTAGTCAGATCACTCCTTGTAAAATGTTAGACAAAATTGCTTCATATCATATAACCCTCAACGATGCAAAAACAGAGGTATTTTTGCTCCATCTTGTCTCAAACAAGCTGTTGGAGCAGTTTTTTCATGAGGAAATCTTGAACAGAATGTTAGAAGTCTAAGAAGTTCTTTTGTCAAAATATTAAAAAATCTCACTCATGTTCCTTTTTTTTAAAGAATATTTTGAGAATATTTTAAGTGACCAATAATGGTCTGATTCTAAAATTTGTAATTTTATTTTTAAAGAAAATATTATATATGATTATAATATATATTTTTATTTTCAAGTGAGCCTAGTTTGTTCTGGTAGAACTTGAATTCTAGGCTTGAGTGAGGCTGGTTGTAAGAAAATTGGGGAAAACATTCAGGTAAATGGACTCAGTGAATCTAAACTGAAAAAAGTGTACTGTTACTTCTCATAATTTAGTACCTTGTTTTGTGGAAATTGTCCATATTATTTTTCTTATTTTATAAACACATTAACTCAAAATAAAAAATTAACTTATAGATAGCTCGTAGCAAACAAAATGAATATTTGATATTAAATCTATTCCTACCATGGGAATATAGTAAATACACCCACTTTATTTGCCTTCCATGCATGGCTGTAGAGAAAGCAGGAGCAGAAATGTTGTATAGAATTATGTTCCTAAAATGTAATGCTTATGCTGTAAAATCGTTTCGAAATAAACTGAGTTGGTACTTAAGGAAAGTTGAGAAAAATTCAGAGAAATTAATTTCCAAATTTTTATAGGAATCCTGTCATATGGCAGTTTAGGTTAGCGACATATTGTGTGGTGGTAGGCGTAATGGCAAACCACTTCATTTTACACTAGTTATATTTTCTGACATTTCATGACAAGGAAACGGGAGCAATATAAATATAGCATTCATAAGTGTAAAAAGATCTTAAATTTAGAGGAAGTTAAGGGATTTCAGTAAATTTTTCATATTATAAATTCCCATCTGTAGCATTTTAATTACAATAAAGTACAATAAAGTTGTTTGTACCTCTGTTATCTAGTGTGTGTTATTATCTAAATAAAAACTTTGCTTTAAAAAGATAAATAATTAAAATGCAGTAAAAGTAAGATGTTCTATCCTTTGAATTATTTTAAAATGGTTCATGGAAGTATGCTATAGGAACTTATTACAAGTAGCAAATAGAAAGTGATACAAGTTTTACTTAATTGTGCAGATATATATTATACAAATTAAAAAGTGTATTATTACAGTACCGAAATCAACCAGATCAAAACAATTGTTCAATGGCATTGGTTCAAACATTATCTAGAAAAAAACCTACCTACATAACTATTTCCTTCTGTGAACCTAATATTACAGGTAATAGGATAAAAAATAAGGCGTATGTTAGAATTAGTAATCCCAGGTGAGATATTTTGATCATAAATATTGTAGAAAAAGTATACCAATTTCCATCATCCAGAAGGGGATTTGGGTAGTAGTTGAAAGGGTACAAGAACGTTTTCCTTGCGGGGAAACCGATGACATTTTAAGACAGGATGCATTTAATGGTAAAGTTGTAGCTTAAGAAAATATATTTTTTTAAGACCCCATATTTTGTTCTGTGACAATTCGAAATATACCAAAAATGTAAAGAAAGTAAATAATTCATAGAGAGAGAAGGAGATTCAGGAATTCCATTCAAACTGTAGTCGATGGTGAACACACACGACACCTAGCGGTAATTATTTGAAACACCTTGGAAAACGTAAGAAACACTAAATAATATTCCAATTTTCAACACTACAAAATTTAATTAAAATTATTTCTCGACTTTTTAGATACATAATTCCTACATCAAAACAATTAAAAATATCGTATCTATCCAAGAAAATTATAATATCCAAAGTTTACAAACAAATATTTACATTAGAAGTCAGGAACCGATAGTCCAAATAATACCAAATTTAAAGTGGAAAGCGCTAGAATAAATTCGAATACGAGAAAAACCAATAAATAGAAAAACAAATATGTCGTATTGAAAGAACCAACTATTTTACGTACAAAAGGTCTATGGCGAAAATCTAAAATATGCATCGATAAGCCAAGAAAAAATAAAAGCATGGCCTAGACCAGGGGTTTCCAAACTTTTTTGGTGACATACCCCTTAGTTCGTACTATGTATTATGGCATATCCCATAGTACAATTAATTTTAAATTGTACGCGTATCATTAGTTTGCTTTTTTTTAAATTTTTTCCAAGTTTTTATATGCATTCATCATCACTCTTATGATATAAAATCTGAATTTCAAAGATAAAATGCAATACAAGATTTTTAATAGATATATAAAATTACAATTTTATTACTTTTGTTTTTAGTTATCGATGTTAAAACTTGTTAGGTTGGAATGATAAATTGCAAGAAACTATATTAATACATTTATTTAATTATAATCAAATTACAAAATAAAAAATTCAGAATTGTAAATGTCACAGGATAACATTGTTCTGGTACAGTAGTGAGTTATTAAAAATGTGAGGGATGAGCTTGAATGGAACTGATTAAACTGCTGATGTCTGGCATAATTGGGCTTAACTTGAGTCTGAGATCACAGTCCACTGTAAGCATTCGGTTCCTGTATTTATTTTTTATGTACAGCAGATGCGAGAATTCTGCCTCACATAGAAGAAAGTTCGGAACGGGAGTAGAAACTCAACTTTGTCAGCAATTTCACCATACTCTGAGCGTCGTTGGATCCAAAAATCAATAAGCGTGGTTTTGTTGAATACTTCTTTCAGGTCCGAATCGCAGTTTAACTCAAAAAGCTCCTCTTTGAGTTTCAGAGAAAAGCTGTCTTGAAAAATTTTCTCAATGTCGGGTAAAGGGTTTTAAATCCATGAGTACGAACTCAGGTCTTCTTGAAAGTATTTTGTAAAGCTAGCTTGGAGGGAGCTACAATGATCTGATATGTCATTCAAAATTGTTTGATTCAGGAGAAGTTCGATTCTTTAACAAAAGATTCAAGAGATGGGAACAATGACACTTTATTTTTCTTTGATTCCCCTTCTACAAAGCTTAGAACTTTGCTCTTTTGATGAAGACGTACTGGGTACAGGAGTAAAATTACCTTCTTCAAGTGGCGATGAAACTCTTTGCTTTTTCCGAACACTTGAAGACTGGCTTAACCACTTATCCATTATGATATCATAAAACTCACATGTAACTAAAAACTGCCTATGAAATAATTAATAAAATTATACAAATAATGCGACAATATGACAAACGCTTTATAAACACATCTACTGCTCTACTGCGCTACTGGTGTAATGATCAGACGATAGACGAAATACAGTAGAACTCCAATTATCAGGACTCCAATTATCCGGATCGCCAATTATCCGGACTCCAATTATCCGGATCGCCAATTATCCGGATCAGATTTGAATAAGAACATAGTCAAACGGATGCGAGACTTGGCGGCGCGGAATCGATTTAAGGTAACAAAACAGCTGACTCTGCCTGGTACGTTAAAAAAATAATGTATTTTACAGTGATTTAGTATTGTTTGTAAATATTACGTAATGTAAACATTGTCATTGATATTGTTTTTTCATAATAAATACCGTAAAATGTTCTCTATTGTGTCTTGTTTACCTTTTTCTCCTAAAAACGGCCTTTTTTCGAGAAAAAAACAATTATCCGGATTTTTTATTATCCGGATCGGGTTTGGTCCCAATTATTCCGGATAATTGGAGTTCTACTGTAGAGAGAGCGTCAGAGATGTAGCCGCTGGGGGCAAAAAACTTCCCTCGCTTTTCCCGCTTCCCTCACTTTTCCCTCACTTTCCTCGCATCAGCCGGCACATCGAGCAAACTGGCATAGTCCTGCTCGTGTACCCCCTGGCAATGTCTCGCGTACCACCACCTGGGGGTACGCGTACCACAGTTTGGGAATCTCTGGGCCTGGACATTAAAAATTGAACGAACGTCAGACATCTTCTATTACGGCCACGCCCATGAAAGTAATCAGGCATCTGATTGGCCCACGTAATTTGCTACGAAATATAAATTAGAAATCACAAGGCTCCTAAACCAATGAATATAAAATTTTGTAGCGTTTAAATAAACAGTAGCTACACAAATTTAAAACTCGCCTTTACTTTGGCAAAAGAAATACATTCAAAGAGCACTCCCTCTCGATCATAAACAACTACAGATCAGCTGCTCTCAGCTGTGACTGGTGAATAGCTAAGCGCATGCACAGTAAAAGGACTGACAAAAGTGATTAAGCAATATTCATTTCTCTCTCTAGCCGGCACAGTGTCTCCAGGTGTGGGGGATTTTCCCCACAAAGTCAAGAATTCCATTTTCCAGAGAAGAAATAATTAGTTTCAGGGTCCATTGCTTACTTTTACGTAGATAGAGTGCGAAACAGATTTTTACCCGATTTCCTTTCAATACTGTAGTTTATAATATATGCAGTCTCCAAAACACCTACAGGTTTTGGACCCCACAAATAGGGAAGAATAAGAAATTCAATCAATCTCACAAGTTGTATCACCTTTTGAAAGTAGGCAATCACAGACATAAATGTAGTGGAACTGGATAGGGAATTAAAAGTTTTAAGAAACATGAAATTATCACTGGAGACTGGAGAAGACAAAAGCACATTGAGTTATTGGAGAAAATTAAAAAAGGATCAAGAAGTAAAATTTAAGTTTAAACATCTACCAGAATACGTAACTTTTCTGATGAAATTTTATTAATATTTTGTTAATTTTACTTTCTTACTATACTATAGTATAGAGAAAGTATAGTGATCGCAAAAAATCGATGTTGAGATTTTTGTGGAAATATCCGTTTTGGGAGTTCCCGAGTCCAAAAAAGTGGTTTTTACAAAATTTCTGTCTGACTGTATGTATACAAAGCTAGAGAGAAAACTATTAGATCGATTTCGAACACATTTGCACCAAACTTGTCAATTAGGCCTGCATAGATGTACGAAAAAAAGTTTTGAAATTTTTTGAAAAACAACCCTCTTTTTGGCGAAAAAATCCCCAAAAACCAGTTTTTATTTTTTTAATAAAAAAACGACTCAAACGATTTTGATAAAATTTTACTTATTTGTAGCCCTTAATGTACGCTTCCACATGTAAAACTCGCATCTTTTTAAAAATTCTAATTAATAGCTAATAATATAATAACTGATTTATAGGGGTTTTTTGACCAAAAAGGGAGTTGTTTTTCAAAAATGTTCAAAAAAATTTGTCGTGCATCTATACAAGCCTAATTGACATGATTGGTGCAAATTTGTTCGAAATCGATCTAATAGTTTTATAGTTACCGTATAGGAAATAATAATAATATTTATTAGTTAATCTCCTACTTTAATACAACTATGAAATCACAGTGAATCTGTTTAATAATTTAAATATGTTTGTGAGAAAGTATGTGCCAGTTTCTGGTACCGTTTATTATAATTTGTGTTTCTTTTACTTGTGAATTTTGAATATAATAATTTGTTTATGTATGAATTACAAATTGGATTATCGATCAAAGATTTATTAATATTAATCATTGTAATAAGAAAATCTATTTCATTAATTGTGAATTAAAAGAAGCAAAGCTTCAATTTCTTTTACACTGTGATTTGTATCTGTGAATTATTAATTTTCTTTCAGTCTAATATGATAAGGACATTCTGTTTTCTTTACTAAAAGAAAAAGTCATACATTTATCATTCATTTGTTTAATTTCCATTCTGAAATTACAACGTACAAATTTTCTAGAGCAGCATTTTCTAAAAAAAAATTACATTTCACAAAATATCAAATAAAATAAAATACAACCTATAACTTGTTGTAGCTCTTGTAAGTGTTTTAAATTCAGTGTTATGAAAAACCATTTTTTAATACCCTTAAATAATTTAGAGACCTTGAAGACCTCTTTTGTGACCTTTAGGGAGGGTAGTTATGGGCGTTAATAAAAAGACAAGAATACTTGTTGAAACCACATTTTTCTTTTAAATCCTAAAAGAGGTGGAAAGGCGTGACATTTTTAAAATTCGTTATTATGTTAAAAAGATCCTTTGTGCCAAAAATCAAGTTTTTAGCATGACTCTTAATTTATTGCTTTTTTTATTTTTTATGTAATAAGGAATCTAAAGTACTTACGAGGTCATATGGGGTCTTAAAAAATGTATTTTCTGAAGTTACTACTTTCTCATTTAATGTATGTTCAATAAGTCCACAATTTTCCCGTAAGGCAAAATATCCTGTTTTTTACACCCTTTCAATCCACCCCCACCCACCCCAACCCTACTGGAAACTGGTATAGGTAGTTTTACTCTTTAATGTTTATGATTAAAAAAAAACTTGTGGGCAAAAGATCTCACCTATGTATATTAATTCCATTTAAATCTTACATTACCTGCACTGTAATAATTTTAGTCCATAACAAACTTAAATATTTCCATTTACATCAGATGCAACATGTTTCAGATTTTAAAAAGGCGTACTTACCAACACAGCTCCTGGGTCCAGCGCTGAACGGCACGAAGGAGTAGTAATGTCTGTTAGCAGATCTTTCAGCTAAGAAATTGTCGGGGTTAAATTCATCCGGGTTCGGGTAGATGTCGTCTCGTCGGTGAAGCTTGAATGTACCGATAATTACAGTACAGTTTGAGGGAAGAAGGTTCTCGCACGAAGCTGAAAAACATCAAGCTTATTATTTACAGAAAGTCTGCAAGAAAATACTAGGCCTACATCGGGGACTTGGTTTTATTTCTGACCTTTGTTAGAAGGAAGACATCTGGTGGCCTGAAATCATACTTGTATATTTTCATACAATTTATATCGTCATGTTCCCTGATATTTCTTTTTAAAGTTTTCTACAAAAGTAATGTTTAAAATCTCACTCTCTCTACATATATATTTAAGAGGCTTTGTATTGACTGACTGACTGACTAACATAGATAACATCAGATATAATTATGACAGATTATATGACTGACATCAGATAATGTTTTTATCTGACAACTGACATATTTTGATTACTTAAGTTAAAAATTCGAAAATTTACAGATAACTTACTATATATTCGTATGGGGTCATAGACTAACACTAAGAAAGAATTTATCAAAATTTAGATTTTAAAGCATAAACATAGTGAACATTGTAAGCATTGTTCAGATAAAACCGTTGATTCGGGTCAAAAAGTTAGCAACACATGGTTGTTGAATTTATTTACATTCATTACCATAGCAACCAACTTGACAAATTTAGGATCAGTCACAACCAACAGCTTTTTTTTTTGGTTAGGTTAATAAAATAAAACCAAACAAAAATCATCTAAAAATGCTTTCTGTATTAAAATTCAATTCAAACGTCTGTTGTTACATATTATAAATAAAACAGCTGATTTGGATCATAAACTCAGCTTAATGCTAGGTTAACTGAATCAAAACACGTTTATTGAAAGGAAAAAACGTTTATTACCGTATTAACCAACTTGACAAATTTAGAATTATGTAATTATTTTTTTAGACTAGGTAAAAGCAAACACAAACAAATATCAACGAAAAAGGCTTACCGTATTGTTAGGCAAATATCTGGTGTTACATATTACATTGTGTCCTATAGTTGATAAAATAAAAATTTGAAATGTTGATTATTGTTTATTTAAATACTAATGGTGTAATTACAACTATTGCCGTAATTCAAACTATTGGGGATGGTGCGAGTCTATTTCGATCTCTGTCTTACATTCTGTACAAATCACCCTTACCCCTACCATCCTACTTAGATTCAAATCCCTCTGTCCTAATAAATTGTAATTTCTGTGAAAAATATCAGAATATTCAATAATCTGTACGCATTGGCTTCGCCATGAGTCGCCGGCGGGATTTGTGAGCGAAGCGGATCCGGGGTTTACTACTGACGGTTTGTATAAACATTTACAGTTTTCTAGTTATTTTTATTTAATACGTTTAAAAGGCCGCCATTTTGAAACGGATTATTGGAACAAATTATTTTTTTAAATTAGGTGAGTAGCGTACACAATTTCAACTCAATCAGTTTAGTAGTTCTAGAGATATAAATTAATATTTACTAAAACAAACAAATGTTTTATAGGTTTATCTTTATTTTTAATCATATGACCACCCCGTCAATCACCACGTATAATTTGAATTTACTTACATAGTTTGACTTCTTGTTGTAGCTCCCTCGCGATCACAGGCACTGGTGGGTACATTCTAAGTGTCTCCATGATGCAACGTTCCAAATATTTCATTTCCAGGGTGTCTTGGAAAGTACACGGGCGGTCAGAGTCTCCGAAGATCTGATCCATTTCTTGAATACATTTATCCTGAAAACATTATTTGTTGATATTAATTATTATACATTTTTTAACATTTTTTCAATTTAAAGAATTGAGATTTATGAATCTCGAGTAATCGTGTATAGTTTTATACACAAACGATGGCAAATGTCCGGATTGAAAATGTTTAAAATATGATCAATCCATCATTTTAATACAGGCAATACACATTTTATTGTAATTTTGAACACCCATGTTTTAATCTTTTAATTTGGAAATTAATCTTTGCACAGAGGTTCTTTTGACCGCAAACATTGTAGAAAAAAGTCTACTAATGTCCATCCTCTAGAAGGGGATGGGGGGTTTGAAATGGTGCAAAAAATGGGATTTTCGCCATAGCGGGAGGATGGTGGACTTTTTGAACAAACATTAAATGGAAAAGTTGTAGCTTGAGAAAATTCCTTTTTTTAAATCCCATTAGACCTTGTAAGTTCTTTAGATTCGTGTTACCGAAAAATAAAGCAGTCGTGGGACTGCCGACAGAAGTGAAAACAGTCATGAATTTAAATCCTTGGTTATATTGGTATAGTCCGAAATTTTATCATTACTTGTATCTTGTCTCATTTAAAATTGAAGTCTATAGACTATAAGCAATCATATTTGTTATTTTTATTTTTTAGATTTAAATTTTAAATGTGACAAGATAAAACTAATGATCAAATGTCGAATTGAACCAATATAACCAACGATTTATATTCATGAGAGCTTTCACTTCTGTACTAAACCAACAAAGGTTTCTTGAAACTCTTCGAGAAAGGCTTACTTTATTATAATTTCAATATCTGTTTTTAAATATAAAAGTTAAACAGCTAATTTGTATAAATGTTTAAAATAATTTTAGGTTAGGCTTATACTGAACAAACACATGTTTCTGTAATGCATTTACATTCATTACCATTGCAACCAAGTTAGCAAATTTACACATTTATAAAAAACGTGAAAGCACTATGTCCATTTTAGAGGTATCAACATTTCATAGGTATCAACTAATTTAACACAACGTACACAATCAAGATGTGCAATGATCATTTCATATCATTATTATTGGTTTTCGCCATTCCGAATATTGTTAATTGATAAAATCAAATGTTAGACTTACCGTCTTCAATATTCCATTTGTTCGTCGTTTAGAACGACGGCCGTTTCGGTTATTCAACCATTTTCAAGTCCATTCGGTTTCCCTTCGTCAATTTTGAACACTTAAATACATAAACATAAAAACACTTAACACAAAACATTTACACGCCCACACGAGTTAAAATTGTTCCTGAACTACATCATCAATGAATCGTACCGCGCGATGTCTTAAACATTACTGCAGCAATTATTTGGTTAGAGGGGTTGTGTGTTATGTCTTAGTGATAACACGGTGTCGTATAGTGCATTGGAACTGAAGTTTAGTTTTTCGTTTAATAACGAACTACTGTCAGTTTTGAAATTCTTGTATATTTCATACTGTTCCAATGCGTTCATGAAGTTTTCTTTCTTACACCGATGTAATATTTTCATGGTGTCCTCTATACATGAATAATTATGATCCTGCTCGGTGATGTGTTCAGTAAATTTAGACACAGTCGTTGTTTGGTCCATATGTTGTTTGGCGAAAAACTAAACTTCAGTTCCAATGCACTATACGACACCGTGTTATCACTAAGAGATAACACACAACCCCTCTAACCAAATAATTGCTGCATTAATGTTTAAGACACCGCGCGGTACGGTTCATTGATGATGTAGTTCAGGAGCAATTTTAACTCGTGTGTGCGTGTAAATGTTTTGTGTTAAGTGTGTTTATGTTTATTTATTTAAGTGTTCAAAATTGACGAAGGGAAACCGAATGGACTTGAAAATGGTTGAATAACCGAAACGGCCGTCGTTCTAAACGACGAACAAATGGAATATTGAAGACGGTAAGTCTAACATTTGATTTTATCATTTCATAGGTAGCGTGACGGGACTAAATAAACACAGTTATTGAATTTAAGTCTTTGAATTTGACACTGCCCATTTTATTTCGTCAATTTCTTCTTCTTTTACGATCTGCTGTTACATTAAACTTCTGGTTTATATCAGTACATGTGTAAAACAGTGAAGAAGAAGAATCGATGAAATCAAAAGTTTCTTATTTTAAGATTCGTATCGCGAGTTCGTATATTTTTATCTCAGCCAAAAAGTGTTAATGCGCGTAAAGAAGTTTTCACTTAAAAAATGTAAAACATTAAGTCATGCTGGAAACTTGAAAGTGTTTCGATTTTATAAAATTTTATAGGTTGTATTCCAGCAAGTACTAAGATTTATTGATTTTACTAGGAAAGGTCCATGTGCTTGTTACGTTCTCACTATTGTGAGCGTGATAATTTAACGTATATTACACTGAGTTGGGAAAAAGTATGGAATAATTCGAAAACTATTAAGCACAACGTAATGAAACCTTTCAGTAGTTGCAGTTATGTGTTTGTCACTATAAATTTACTCACGCACATTATACATTTAGCGTCAACCAAAAAGTCCAAATAATAATTATTAAATTAAATGCATTGTACAGCCAAAGAATTAGGTATAAGCCAACCTGGATGTCGGGTCTTGATGCCATCATGCATAGGAAGAAACTGCTCCCAGCTGCTGTGGTGTCGTGACCCTGAAAAATAAATATGTCATTCAATGATTTACAAAATATAAGTGGAAAGTAAAAAAAGTCTAATTTTTCACAGTTTTTGTTGTTTCAATAATTCCACAATAAAAATCATTGTTTCCGAAGGTGGTATTTTCATTAGAAACTACCCTCAGTTCATAACGCAACCGATTTGCTGTTACATTTTTAACATACAAAAATCTCTATTGACTGGTTAAAAACATTTCCCCTTGACTCTGCCTACGTAAGGTAGTGTTTCTCTTACGCGTTGATATTACACGGAACTCTGTTGTGCTTTAAATTGTAGGGTTTAACATCTATTTTTGAAAATCAAGTCATTACCGTCATTAAAAAACTTAATTTCCTTTTCCTCAATTTTATTTGTCTATTTTTTCGGCACGTCTATTTCTCCCGCCACTCAAAACTGGTGCTCAACAGTAGGCAAGTGCCCAGTTGACCCGTTTTTAAATCGGGGCCTGAATACAATTTATACAATATAACATGCTATGCTATGCAAATAAAGAAGAAGACGTCTATTTACAACTAGTCTAACTATCTCAATTTAGTTACCTTTGACCAGTATGCCGCGTTGGTTTACTTAAGAGTTGCCAAACTTAGTCAAGCGGTCGGCGCGGAGCGAGGTGGCGACGCTCAGACCTGTGTCTCCAAGTGCCGGTGCGGAGTGGGGGAGCCGCCATCTCCAGTGCCACACTCACTGCAAAGTGGCTCCACTACTGCATCGCTGGATAGCACCTCTATATTTAATTCTAATGCTCTGTGGTCTCTACCGGCTGCGGCCAATGGCTAGGTCGAGCCGGGGAGCAATGTTTATAGCAGTCATCCTATCCGTGGCTACAATGAGCCATACATCAAAACCTAGTGGCTCAGAGTTAGAAACAAAGGTTGTAGAAAAAGATAAAAGAATTGAAAAAGTTCACGCGGAAGCTTCTGAAACCGATCCGGCACTGGTTGTTTTTGAAAATCAACCTGGAGGGAAGTAGATTTAGAACGTGTTAGAACTGTCGTGGTTTTCAGTTCGCATCCACCTTAATGGAATGTAAATCAACAACTATGAGGTTATGTGTTAACTAGTGATTATCAACTCCTATAAAAGCGATTGTTTTGCCTAGGAGAGTTAAATTTTAAATCCGGCCCTGACTGTTAGCTAAATATGATTCACCTTTTGTGTTTTTTTGTTTGTATTCTCGGTCAGTAGAGGTCGTCAAACATTAAAACACTAAACACACTAAAACATTCACATTACACAGACGCTTAATGGGTGCGCACCTCGGCGTTTGAAGGAATCGAGGGCGGGTTCATCGACCAAGGATTCTGACGATGGGACATAAGTTTAGAAACGCGAAAAAAGGCAATAACAAATAAGCTGCATTAAAACTGAAATATATAGATATTAATTAATTATAAGTTTGTGTTGTTTAATTTGAGAGTTTGTTATTACTAGCCTAAATAGATTTCAAGTTTACTTAATACATTGTTAGTTTGTTTAAGTTGTACAAGCGATGATGGCTAACATTTTTTTACCGTAAAAAAGGTATTCAACTTAAAATGTAATCTTATTTAAAACATGTAAAACTATAATGACCTCAAACATAATCGTGTCCACTTGTTCCTTGATTTCTTCGTCGCTCAAAACAACGCCGTTTTGTGCGCTTTCAATCATGAAATCCAAAAAGGCGAGTCGTTTCTTCTCACCTGGAAAGAAAATATGAAATTTTACTGATACCAAAATATAACTTAAATTAAATTTAAAGATAATTTATACAATCTGATAACTATAGATAGATCTGATTTGGAGGAAAAACGGAATTAGTACGGATTGCTGAAACCTCAAAGTTGTGAGATTATCTTTTGGCGGCTATGACTAAAATCATTCTTAGGGACAAAGATAAACTTCAAGGTGAAATAAATAGTGAGCAAAACTCTGTAAAATCATGCAGTCGGTATAAAAGAATAATATATTTTAATGTTGAAAGATTGGTAAGGATTTATCTTAAACATTATTTATACGATTGAGGTGAAATTTATTGATTAGTTAAGAATTATAAAAATAACATTTTTGAGCGTAGCGAACGATTTTGTTTTATTTTTACCGCACGGGGTGCGTAAAAACAATACTTTACAACCTATGAAGAAAAGAAAACAGCTGATGTAGGCTATGTTTTGAAAATTTTGATTGTTGTGCTTAGAGCTGTGCTGCTCTTGGTGGCACACATGTGAAGTACAATTCTATCTGGAATAATAATATAATAATACTAGCTGAATACCCGTGGGAATTTGTTTTGCATCACTATGTTACATAATTTGTAATATTTTTCTCTCATCTTTTATTGCACGAAAGTGAATTATTACATAATATTTTCAATTAGTTTGGTAATTGGTCTCTGGCGGCCCGTCAATCGTCTTTGTCATGGTATTTGAACAGAATAAATTAAATTAAATTTAAAATTAAAGAATTCAGAGTGAAGAGCGTCTCTTTTTCAACCGCTAAATCTACAGACTGGTAAATCACAGTCTTAGCTGGATGTTGTAGATCACCCAGATACGTCTTTATACGAATCCATAGATCGTGATAGTTTTAATCAGCTTTAAATATTTTCTTAAAATAAGTTCCAAATTTCAGCTCTCTAGCTATAAGGAAAGAATACCAATTAATATTTATTGTTTTTACTGGTTGGTATCACATTTTCACCTCTTAGCACCACGTAACAAAATGTAAAATTGGTTTATTTTTATATGTATCTTGTAAGAAATAAGTGTACAAAATATCAGCTCTCTAGCTTGAAGGAAAGTATAAAAATGAATATTTATTGTTTTTAGGAGTTGTTATCATATTTTCACCCTTTAGCAGCACATAAAAAAGGTAAAACTTGTTGATTTTGTATGCATATTTTTTAAGAAATAAATGTATAAAACTTCAGCTTTGTAGCTTTAAGGAAAATATAGCAAACATTATTTATTGTTTTAGGGGTTGTTTCAACCCTTAAAGGTTCAATATTAAAAAAATCCTTTCTTAGTGGGCCTCTAACGCCTACGAGGAATATGTGTACCAATTTCACGTTCCTAGGCGGTATTTAATTAGGAGTATAATATTTATAGTTTTAGGGGTTGTTACTACATTTTCACCCCTTAGCAGAACGTGACAAATTATAAAACTGGATTATATTTTATATGTATCTTGTAAGACATAAATGAAAAAAAAATCAGCTTTCTAGCTTTAAGGAAAGTATACAAATTAATATTTATTGTTTTAGGGGATGTTACTAACAACCCTTATCACATAGGGGTATAAAAAATAGCCTACATCCTATTCTCGGACCTACCAAATATACACAAAAAATTTCATAAAAATCGGTGAAACCGTTTCGGAGGAGTTCCATAACAAACACTGCGACACGAGATTTATATATATATATATAGATTATTATACAGAAAGTTTGTGAACTAGATTGTAATGTTAACACGTTTTGTTTAGTAAAACAGATCTTTTAAAAAACTAAAAAAATATTTAAAATGCCGCTGTAGAAAAAGGTGTGTGTATTATGGGTGCAAAGTTTACTTGTCACTCTCAATAAACTCAACTTTGCGCTCTTGATTCACAAATAACTATTCTAAGTCCCCCTGACGGTTAATGATTGTCCCGAGATCAGATTGTATACATCTATTTCTGTTTTTCTTAAATAATAGAGGTGGTAAGTTTTCAGAAAATCAGTATGTACAATTTTGAGTAAATAAGTGTTTTGTTTGGGTGAAAATGTTTTTACTTTCTGTGGTTATTAAGATTATTATTAACTTTGCGGCGTAATTTCTAATTCTGTAATTTTTTTTAGAAACATACCAACGTCATTATCATCAACATCAAGATCGTCCTTGAGCCCAGCTGACTGTCCGTAGGAAAACTTTTCATCGCTAACCACAGTCTCTTCAATGGGCGCTTCTTCTTTGATGATTTGTTGAAGCATTGTAGTGCCCGTGATGTTGTTCTTATTCTTGTTGTAGTCTTCCTTCTTTTTCTTCAGGACCTATACAAAAACAGTTTCACATTTAAGGAATTGTTTTAATGAAAACTTACACTTCACACTCACATAATTTGTATGCAGTTACGCACCCAGAGCACAGGCAAAAAGAAAAATTTTGAATTAGAAAAACTAGAGAACAAATTTCTGTGAAGAAAAATGTTTGAAAACTAAACAAATAGCTGCAATCAGGGAAGAAATTCAGAAGTACTATTTTTCGTTGAATAGTAGGGCCGGCATTGTAAATAGAAATTAGAATTTAGACCTAATTCAAATTAATTGCTTTTAAGTATTTGACTTTCTGAAATATTTTATTTCACAAACATACCTCATTTTTTAAATTGCTTCAATATTACACTTATACCTATGAGTTTTAAAATAACTAATTTCTAACAGAAAAGATTAAAATATACAGGGTGGAACAAAGTTAGTGTTAAACTTTTTATGTGGATAAAGAAGACACTAAATGTAGTAAAACTGTTTATTTAAACATTTCCTATTCGAAAAATTATTTACAATAGAGATATTTTTTCATATTTTTCGAAATTTGGTACTTTTATCAAAAAACCCTAATTTTCTCAGCATACTATTATAAGAACTCACTATTCTTCAGTTAATCGTTATTATTTCAACTAAATTATAACTAAACCCCAAAGTGTAGCACATTTTTTTAAAGCTACTTAAATGGCAAAGTATTTAAAAATATTTGCCATGTTCTCAAATAAAATCAATACAGTTTTATGAGCGTTTAAAAAAACTAATAATAACATCAAAAAGACTTTTTTTAACTTTCAACCGTCATTTCAAACAAATAATTAAGTAAAACTTATTAATAATGTAATAATTTTTATTGAAAATTTTATGAGGAATTCGAATATGCAATTACAATATCAATGCGAGTTCTTTTATACTGAAAAAAATGGGTTTTTGATAAAAGTACCAAATTTCGAAAGATATGAAAAAATTCCTCTGTTGTCCATAATTTTACGAGTAGGAAATTTTTAAATAATTAATTTTACTACATTTAGTGTCTACTTTATCCTCATTAAAAGTTTAACACTAACTTCGTCCACCCTGTATAGTAGTATCTCCTGTTGTCGAACAATTATGTTTGTAAAGTAACGAAATTCAGCTTTATTTCACATAATGAATTGGAATTTATTTGTATGCAAATTCTTAATTTTGATCGTGACACTATGAGGAAAAGACTAATGTTGCATACACAGCGCCGTTGGTTATAACATATGTGCACTTTAACATTGGTATACACTGCATTTTGTATTTTCAAACCGATTTAAATTAAACAAACACTAAAGTTGTTCTAAGCTTATCTCAATACATTAATGAAAACCATATCCAAATTGGTTCAGCCATCGTGGAGATTAGTGTGCACACACGCACAGACAAAAGTCTGTATTTATTATATGCATGTTTCAAACATTTGATTTAATTACATAACTAGAATCGGGAACAACATTATTATCTTTAGAGTATGTTCTATTTAGTGTATGAAAATACAAGTGAAAAGTCGAAATTGTGACTGCAGTTTACCGTGGAAGAAGACAATCAAATTCACGAAGCTTGCTTTGCAATGCAAAACAAATTGTGAAACTGATAATATAATATGGGATATTTTATTTATGGTAATTGTTGCTGTCTGTGAAGTATCCCTTGTGCAATCCCGACGATGGACAATGGTGGTAGAAGTGCAATGAAGGTCAGTTTTGGATAGTGATTTGATTAGCAATGTAAAATACAAGTGTTTTCTTGAATTTCAGAAGGATTATTCAAGATAAATAAGTAATAGTTATGACTTCAGACGTTTATCTGTCTAGTTGATTCTGTGACAGTATGTTTGAAGAACTAAGTGTATGATATAATACTATTTAGGCTTAAGCAGTTATGTATACACCTTCTACTAGTAAGTAAAAACAACAATTGCATTAATTACGGTTGTTAAAGATTGATAAAATATTGACTGTTCACTAATAAAATCATTTCCAATAATTATTAAACTTTATAAAAATGGAAATTACAAGATTCGCCTAGATACGCCATGAATGTTGGATAAAAGTGTTTGATTAAATTTCATAAATTGTTTTGTAACTGTTTTATTTGCCACCGTTTGCACCTGCAGAAAGTGTTTAATTATTTTCAAGTAAAATCGCTGTTTCTAGAAGGGTTTGGAAAAATGAAAAATTACTTTATAAAAAAATGAAACTCTGCTACCTTCTAGTGTGGTCAGTTAGGAGTCCTAAATGAAGAAAGCAATACATAAATTCAAGAATTTTACTTCTCAATTTCAAACGAATTTGGGAAAACTTCCCGGATCGTTGTTAATATCACTGATCTGTAACATTCACTTCTTTTTTCATCTAATCTTATAATTTAGGTAATTTCAAGTTATCGAAATTCTGCACCATCCAAACATTGCAAAACATCTTCAGCATTGTACGAAGAAATGAATGAACGTTTGATACTATGTGACGACAGTGCAGAAAGTTAATGATTTATTGAACACTTCCTTGGAAAGAATAGGTTTAGGTTTTTTTATAGGCCTACTATAAGTCATTCAATATTCTATTGATTGCCCCACATAACCCGTACCTACCTTCTTTCACCACTAAATACTTCATGTGAAATGTGTTCATCCGTATGACAAATTTTGTTAACAATGAAACATATTTAATCTTATTTCACCTAAATATTGATTAAAAAAAGTATTTCAGGACTAATATAAAAGTTTTAAAACTGTTAGGTTTTGCACTCTTAAAACCACTTATTTATCATCTGTGCGATGTCAGTAGTTCACCAACTTTCTCAAGTTACCACTACGCACAAATTTAACATTCATTCATAACATAGTTAATATCAAACTATTACGAATCCAGTTATTGTGATAACTTAAATACCTTTTTAGTTAGAGAATGGATAGTGTCCAAAAGTTTCACTTGTTCTTTGCCATATTTCGTCATCTGGAAGAGAATTTCAGGTCTAAGCCAGATTTTGGTTTGACGTAAATGCAAGATGTCGCACATCCTGTGGATCAAATATATTAGATTAAATATGTGTAATTTCTACTTTTATCAAATACAGATTAATGAATAGATTTGAAATGAGCAAACTGAAATTAGTCTTACAAATTAATTTTGTTTGTACAGTTAATTTAAATTCAGAACATTAGAAAGATAGAAATTGAATTTAGCTGTGAAAGTCATTTTTAAGTTTAACTATGTTAATGTAATTTGAGCTCATCTTTACAAAATAAGGTATTTGGGAGGATGAGGATGGGTGTCTGTTAACAGTTTAAAAAACCGATATCAATCAAGTTCCCCTTTTCTATGACCTTTTTTAGCGAAATTCCACAGGAAAG
Source organism: Philaenus spumarius (assembly GCA_018207615.1). Classification (NCBI taxonomy): domain Eukaryota; kingdom Metazoa; phylum Arthropoda; class Insecta; order Hemiptera; family Aphrophoridae; genus Philaenus; species Philaenus spumarius. The sequence continues at coordinate 849,340 of JAGFPH010000169.1, read as the reverse complement.
GTGAGCTATTACAGTGACTCTTAGGGTGAGACCTAAAGTCGGAATTGGTAAATTATCACCAATCATAGTCCTCAGAACACGTTTTTGGAGGTCATTAAAATTTTTATGTATTCGCACTCTAACGGTCGCATTTTACGTCCGATTTGGTCCAAATTGGTACACACGTTGGGTTTCCAAGTTGTTCGCTCAAAAAAATCATTCAAAAACCTGAAGCACGTTTTTGTTTACCAAAAGGAACATTTTTTGGTGTTTATATTTATTTTTAAAAAACACGAGTTTATTCTGCAGATTTTTGTTTTTACACTACCTTATAGGACGTCGGGTTCCCCGAAATTGATTAAAACGTAAACACCATAAAAGTACCCGGTTCAAATTTACGTGAGGATTTTACCGTGGGGGCAGCTTCTAAAGCCGACGGCCGGGATACAGACTCGCGAAGCAAATTTGCCAACTGTGAACGAAGAGAATCAGTCCATAAACCTAGGCCGCAAAGACGAAGTGCAAAAAATTAGAATATATATTGTACACGCAGGCAGCTGTTCAGCTCCTTCGCGAGTAGACCAATGTCCCAAATAGTTGGTTGAAACTCAATAATTAAACAATTCAGTCAACTAACGTCAGCGATTCAGCTGAGTAATCGACTTATTTTAGAATTTTTTTCAAACGAAACATTTCGATCCTTCAATGAAGTATTAAACTTTAAAACATTGTTGAGGTTTTAACAATAAATCGTTTTAAATTCACTCTTAAATTTAATTAAGGCATCAATGTTGCTATAAATAAGTATTTGTTAAAGCCCAGAGTACATATTTGGCATTCTTTTTATTTACTAAAGAATAGTGTATTTATTATAGTGAAAATATTTCTTTCCCGTTAAGGGTGTGCAATGCAATACCAGGACGAAAAAGCCCCATACAGTCCTCTCAACTTATCAAATTTTGACGATAATCTTTTGTAATTTGCAGGAAATCGTTTATGAACATCTAAATTATAATTTGTTGATGACAAAAAATGATGAATTACAAAATTGTATTAAACATTTTTGCTTATAAACAAGACGAAACCCATGATGTTGAAGAAACACTTGGAATCAGTAAAAACATCGGACCGAATTAAACAATGGAGCTTTCTGCTAATTTAAATGTCGTGTGCACATGCCGGAAATAAAAAATAACACCGATATTAGTAAACACTTAGGTGTATTAAAGCGAGCTTCTAGTCGCGCTCGAACGCCTTACAAATGCCAACCTTCTCAAGGACGACACCGCTCACTGAATTTTATGCACACCCTGAAGATATAGGTTATTATAAAAGACAAGTTGTTCAAGTTTGATATCAAAATGAAATTGAAATTTAGAAATATTACTGCACAAGAAGAAAACAAACAGAAGTGAATTATTAATTGAATTCATCTTTAAACTATAAACACTTTCTGGAATCAACTGTTTCAGCAATTTATTTTGAAGGATATTTTTCATGTCATCTTAACTTCCACAGTTTTGAATCCTTTAGGCCTGGTTCTATAATCTCCGGACAAGTGTCCGACAAGTTCCAGATGAAGCTATCCTTAGGATAAATGAAAGGGAGGTGTTCTACCTACTTCCGATAGCCCTTGTCGGTAGAATAAACTTAGCTGTCCTACCGAGTAAGTTATCGGTTAAAGCAACCGATAACAAGTTATATGCAAGATAAAAGTATGGAATACTTTGGAAGTGTATACGCTGATTGTAAACTGTATGAAGATGACGATGAAGAAACAATTTAATTGATTGACCAGTCCAGAAATAATAAAGTCTTTAGAGACAGGTTTTGACATTTTTATTTTTGGAATGATAAAGTATTTTTGGATCGTTTTAGGTTAACGAAGGGAACCGTTAGATTACTTGTAGAAATTATTGGAGAAAATTAACCACAAATAGAATACATAGCAACAATAAGTAATAAAGTATCCTACAACGTAAGTTAGTAATCATGCGATAAGTTTTAATTTAAACTGCAATTAGTCACTTAACATTTTTCACTTTGATAAATAAAAATAAGACAGTCAATCATTATAATTAACTTTTGTTTCGTTCTTGTTTTAATCGTGTTATCCTACCTTGGGTTGTTGGTATTGTGATTGTATACTTCTGGTTGTTTCAATGCAAATGCTGCAGTTTTTGCAGGCATTAGCTTTGTATACCTTTCCAAAGCTAGTTCGTTATTCAGTCACTAAGGAGTTTATGTCAACCAATCACAATGGACAAAGTGTACCAATCTACATGTCAAATTGTAAATCTAACATAAGTTATTGGCAGTTATCGAACAAATTAAAAGTCATTGTATAATACAATATACTTGTCGGTAGGTTGAATTTATCCGCCGATTAGGCCTAACTATCGGGATATTGTAGAACAGGCCCAATATTTTAGGTGTGTAATTTTCAACATCGACGTATACTAATTCGGTACAGACGTTTGAATGATTACGCTGAGACTTATCTGTTTTGTTAGTAAACCACTCAAACTAAACTATAGCTTATTTGGTTTTTTCTACATTAAAATTTAAAAAAAATTATCCAAAATGTTATAAACCAGAACTTACTTCATGACGGCCATTGCGTATTCGAATCCGCTTTTGTCTTGTGTCTTCTTGTTTACTCCCATTGCAGTTTCTATAAAAAGCAGTTTAAAATATAATATCAAACCATTTCTGAACAAATTAAACGAATACAACTAACCATAGCAAACACAATACAAACTATTGTAGTTGTTGTGCATATAATACCAACTTAACAAAGAAATTAAATCTTGAAAACTTATTAAATGTTTTGTTTTAAAAAGTAAATTCTATGAAGCCTTTTCGATTCCTCGGAGAAAGATAGTTTGGTGTTCTAGTTGAGTTTTAATGTACTTACTCCGTTTGTGACTTATTTGTTATTTCTTATTTACGCGTTTCAGAACTTATGCCCCATCATCAGAATCTTCTCTCAAAAGAGGTCGTTTGACATTCAAACACTAAAAACACACAAGGGACTACTTTTAGGGAAGCAGTCCCTAAAATAAGGATATAACAAATAAGTAACCGACGGAATAAGTATATTAAAACTTATATAATCACTATACTCGAATATAAGCCTGGCCACATTCAGTGTGCAAAATCACAGCCATAATTTTTGCGAGAACTAATCTCTTAAACAGAAGGAAGTTGAGCAGTTTAGCAGTTGTTAAATGCACAAATTAAATAGTTGCTAAACAGTATAGGATTTTTCTGTCTATTATAAATATTTGCATTAGTTTAGAACATGTTTGTCTATAGGGTTTTTGTATTATTAATTTTCTTCATTATTATAATTGTGTAGAATAAAATTCAAAAGTGAAAATGATTTTTGGGGAAAACTAATTTTATTTTTTAATAACGCTTGAGGTAGTTTTTGTCTTACTTCTGTCTTAATTTCTATCCATCGTAAACAAAATATAAGACATAAAATTTACGTGAAAATGTTTTTTAATCTTAATTAACGTGAAATAATAACAATTCAGCACTGAAAACAATTATTGTATTACATTTGACAAAATCTAAAAAAAGAAGAAACACAAACATTGACAACGTTGTAAAATTGAAAAACTCGACCTTCAAAAAAAAAACCTGAATTAAACTAACTTAAATTCTTCAATCACAGTGTTTTCATTTTGTAGTACTTTACTTTTCGAAAAATCTGGCTACGCTTTTAAATCTATCGGCTCTACAAGATGGCTGAAAGTTCGCTATGTTAACTTTTGTTTTTGTTGTTTGTTCTTTAACACTTGTTTTATATTGTTAATATTTGATTGGTCGCAGTCAGTGACGTGTACAGTTTCGTTATATTTAAAGAAAATGTGAAGTTTTGCTTCCTTCCGTTCGAATTGATGGTCCTAGTACCTTCTACTTAGCCTTGGAATAGTTATTAATAAGTACAACGAAAGTAGAGGTTGCAAACATACCGAGTAAGATTTCCACGGTGCACTCGCTCATGTAATCGTGACAGTCAAACTCCTTTCCGTTTTCCTTTAACATTTTCCTCACCACGTCCCTGCTGTTCATGTTGAAGAGATCAATGAAAGATTTCAGAACATTCAAATGGAAAGTAGGAGCGATCAGTTTACGGTGAGCTCTCCATTTCTCACCGGTAGAGATGAGAAGGCCGTTTCCAAGCCATGGTTCGAAGAAACGATATTCGGGTGACTTGTCAATGTGTACGTGGCTGCTCAGGATAAGCTGAAAGAGAAGATATTGTATTGTAAATATTTAGAATAAAACATGTTGGTAATATGACCGAATATAAGGCGTTCGTTAAAATTGATAAACCCAGGTGAGATCTTTTGCCCAAAGGTTCTTTTGATCATAAACATTGTAGAAAAAAGTTCACTAATTTCGACCCTCTGGAGGAAGGGGCGGGGGGGTTAAAGGGCGCAAAAAACTACTTTTTGATATAGCGGGAAAACTTTTTTAAGATACATTAAATGGGAAAGTTGAAGCAAGAAGATAAATTGTTTAGACCTCTTATGAACTTGTCAGTCCTTTAGATTCTGTGACTAAGGAACAACGTCAAAAATTTCAAAAAAGTAAAAAAAGTCAAAAAAGTCATGCTAGAAATTTGAAATTTGACACAAAGTATTTTTCAGCATAAGAATGAAGTAAACAATTCACACCTTTAACCACAGAGGGGCTCAACGAATCAAAATAAAAGTCATGCCAAAAAACCTAACATTTTATACAAGTTGCATGCACGATTTTTATTCCAGTCCTTCTTTTTTTAAAAAACGTTATTATAATTTTGAACCCAGTATCCTCTCTCCCATTGTTGGCGGAAGATCGTGTACATAGCAAATAAACACCACCACTTTATTTTATGTTGTTATGTTTTGATATGTTGTTGCTTAAAGTTGGCTAGAGTTTTCTTTATTGGTGTTTTATTTTATTCCCAAAGTTTATTAATATTTATTTTATGTTTATTGTGCTTTATGTTGTTATTTTCTTGCTAATTTTGAGTCATCAATAATTTATATTTAGTGTTAATTATTTTTTAGTAGTATTATTATAGTAGTACTGTATTTATATTAGTATTATTGATGTGTTTTAGTTTTGTTAAAATTTGGGTTTATGATATTATGGCCATGATAAACCCAAACCATAAGCTAAATGAATAAAGAAACATAAATAATCTAAAATAATTAAAAAAATAAATTTAAGTTAAACATTTAAAATGATGAGTCACACATGCTATAATATCAATGCGCAGATAAACATTTTGGATACAAAAGTTCAAAAAATGTATTCGTCAGAATATTACAAACAAGTACTAAAATAAAATAATTACCTCAACATCCCTGGGGTCGGTCAAAAATACGAACAGCCTGGGTCCTACCCACAGTTTAACAACGCTTTCATATTCAAAACTTCTTGAATATACGTTTTCGAAAATACCTGTAACAGATCATAATATTGCTGTAATTTCTGTTTTTCTCACAAAGTTATGAGGCGAGTTACCTAATGGTAAAACATGTAAGGATGATCCATTTTGTGTTTTCGCTAGAAGGTTATATCTTTCAAAGCACATACCTAGATACGATGTTTTCTGAAGATTTGGTATACTGGCGGGCTTTATTTGTATAATCTTTACCATTTGAGCAAAAACCAAGATTTATTTTGTAAATTTTTAAAATGTTTGACGAAAAACCTTTAAAATTACAATACAATTTAATAAGAGACAAAAGAGTAAATACAATTATGTTTAGAGTTGTTTTTGTAGATGAAAGAATAACGGAGTTAGCTCGGACGACTTTGTTAGCCAATAAAATTCAACTGCCGAGAGACGTTTTATAACAGGAAGTAAACATTTTTTGAGATACTGTTTTTCGTACTAGAATGAAACTTTTGGGGTTAACTAAAAAAATTAATAAAGAAGGTTATTCTACAGATTTGGTTTTTTACAAGACCTTATAGACCATCTGGTTGCTTCCAATATCGATCAATGTAAATTTAATTTAAATTACATTTACATTATAAAAATGTTACGCTTTACTGCCTACTGAATTTTGCTTGAAAACCCTATTTTTTTAAGTTTGTTTTTATTGGCTTATTTTACATAATTCATAATTAAATTCTCTACAAGTTCTGTTTAATAAATTTACGGAGAAAATGTAACTAAGAACATTAAGGAAATATGTTTTTTCAGACCAAATTTGGCGATTTGCGTCAGATATCTGATAAAAAAATACTGTAGTTTTAGATATGGGACGTTTCTGCGGAAATCTGTAACTCGGGCGAAATATTTAACCAGCTAGCTGTTACTATTTAACGAATCATTTCCGGACCTGTTAATATGACTTTTTCCCCATTATTTTTGCTGGTGTAATCAGCTCAGGAAGTGCTCGGAACATTATACGAATCACCCTTTATATAACATTACAACGCGATTGTTAGTTACAAATTCGGTACTGTACTAAGTTGGCTCTTATTTATTTTCGTAGGCGAAATACAAGCAGATTTTTAGGAGTTAGAAAGATCTCCGTCATAGTTAGTCACGCTAATCCTTGGTCAAACTTTGACCTAGCAACGCATTTTTAACTCTAGGTTTAAATTGAGTCTATATAACTTGAATCTACTAAAATAATCATACTATTTATTCAATTGACACCAAAATGAAATAACACGTTTACTTCACAATATATAAAAATAGTGGAATTCTCTTTTCCGTTTATGCAATGCAAAGTTATATGTTAACCTTCGTGAAGGTGGTTTTACTTCAGATCACGTCTCGTTATACAACTATCCAGTTTTCCTTGTACCGAGATCGATAAAAGCAAATAACACTTTTCATATCCAGTTTTTGCAATTAGGAAACTTGACTGAAAAACTTCTGATTCAACTATATTTATAATAATAATAGCACAAAACAATGGATAGTAACGAGATAGTAGGCCACATAATTTATCTTGTAAAATATCAAAGAGTACATTTCTAAAGTAAAACCAGAAGTACTTCTGGCACACCCGTTTCACGGTATAAAAGTAATAAGCGTATAATAGTCCAAATACATAGTTTAAATGTTTTTAGACTTACAGTAAATTACATCAAGGATGTGTAGGCGGCTGAGATAGTGTTTCAGTTTATAACGAGTTTTTCATGTATGTTTCACAGAGTGCTACTTGAAGGTTTTTCAAAATATTCATAGGATTTTTAGAAGTCTCGTTACGAGGGAGGGACATTTCAAACGACTTCAGAAGCTCTAGATAATAGTTTTCTTTTATAAATAACACGGACCATTTTTAGAGGACTTCATATTTTGTATTTTTTAACAAACTTAAATGAAGAAAATTATACATTTTATATTTTTGGGGAGTATTGGAATGTTTGGACTTCAAATTTTCACATTTGTCACGAACCCACGTATCCGGTTGGGGTAGATGTTACAAAAAGTTCTCCCATTTAAATGCCATTGGGTGATTTAAAAAAAATACAGTCAGGTATTTAATTTCTTTTAAATAAAGGCAAGTCATGTATTTTCAAAATAAAGTGATATTGTGTCAAACATTTAAAGTGACACTTTATTTTTACAATCTGGTTGAAAAATAAGGACGTGAAATGGGCTGATAAGAAATTGTTTGGCGAATGAATACAAAGATAATAAAAAAGAAACACTTATTCTTTGTAATGGAAGATTCGGTTGAATATGATAAATAAATACTTTCTTCCAAATTTACAGTAGAATAGTGAAATCTTTATAATTTTTCTTAATGTCTAATATTTTAATGCCGCTTTTAAAAATATTATCCGCGTTAATATCTTGCAGACTTTATTTCAGTATTCTTATTTTTAAAATCTTTGGCATCAAACAGTTTAATACATTTAGTTAAAACTATGTACAACACGCATCTTTTTGTTCCACTAAATAAGTTATATAACAGTTGTGTAAAATAATCAAATTCTTTTGGTAATTTGGTCACACTTTCTTAATTAAAAAACCAATTCACCTGTGCTAAATTATATCAATGAATTTATATAGAAATGTTTGCGGATTGGTTTTCTAAGATTATATTGTAGTAATGTTTGAGAGATACATAGCTACTGCGAAAAAATATTATGTGAACTTACGATGTGCTCCTCCAGTGAATTCCAAAGCATTTCCCAGCAATGGAAGTCCTGAAGGTCCTGGAAGTTTGTCAGCTAATTCGTACAACCTCCTTCTACCCATACGGTAGTAGATGAACCATAGTACAAGAGCCGGCACCAGGAGGTAGAAAAATGCCGAAGTGAAACCGAAATTCACGCCAAGGGCTTCTGTTATTGTCCCCATTCTGTAAAAAAATCACAATTTAAACTTGAGGCTGTTTTCTCAACCAATGTTTAAACATTTCTAAAAATAAAAACACAGAACACAATTCTCACAAAAATACGTTTAACTGCCAAACGAGTTACAACGACAAAGTCATCATCCTCAGTGGCATTTGAGCTACAACTAAATTATAACTTAATTTATTATTCAATTATTTCATTGATTGCCATTACTTAATAGTATAGGTAGATTTTGTCAATACAAAGACCGTGTTAGGATGATGTTTCGAGAAGTCACCATCATCATCAGTTGTTTCCGTTTCACAAGCTCTTAACCGATAAATATCTGCTCGCATACCTAACCTTGAAACTCTTGCAAATAGGTTTTTATTTATTACCTGCGTTACAAACCAGTTTTTATAATGGAGTTCTAAGTAGTATTGTGTTTGTTGTTTGTATGTGTAGCATTAGATACGTTGATATTGTAATTTATCAAGTATGATTCGTGATTGTTTTTCTCAACTTAACTTTATACATTTACTTCCTCGTTCTTGATTAGCAAGTTTACTATATTATTCGAACATGGCACAAACTCATTATTCTTATAATTTTATTCACTTGTAGCACTATATAGGTGATTCTGCATATCCGCCAATTGTGTGTTTACTAAGTAATCTCTAGAAGGGTTCAACCGATTGAGTTAAAACTTTACTCATAAATGTAAAGCCCTAGTTCGCAAAAATAATCAACTTGTTTCAATAATCTGTTCCAAAATCGATGTAATTTAAAATTTGAAATGAGAATAACTAAAAAAAAAACTCCAACAGTAAAATTGTGTAGCCCACTAAATTTTCTGACAAATAGTATAACTATCCACAAACTATTGAACAAACTGTATTTTGTATTCATTTGTTTTCAACCTTGGTCTTTACATAGATGAGTAACGAGCAAAATATCAACTCAATCGGTTAAGAAGGTTCTAATGTTATACATTATTTTAGTGATTAAAACAAAATGGTGGACTGCTGATAAAGAAGCGTTGTAGGACTTGTGTTTAAGGGCAGTTTTTCTTTATTTTGACTCAAATGTCCACTCCTGAATAATCTTTACGCATCACTCAATCTTCCCGGTGTAAACAGATATTGATTCAGAATAATAGTTTTATTTCTGTTCATTTAAAACAAAAATCAAACAAACAGTATATAAAACTATCGAAAAACTATTAAAAATTAATAAAATAGCCTATTTGTTTTATATAACTTGAGTAAATATTCTAAAATCATTACATATAACTATTAAAACAACAACATTAATAATAATAATACAACAAAACAAATCTAAATATTTTCAATTTGAAATTATGCCCATAATATCACGTGAACTTTAATCTCCCGTATCCAAAAGGTCCTATAAATAATATATAGAAAAAAAAGAATTTAATTACAATGCATAATTACTTAATAGTTAGTAGGCCTAAATATATTTTCCGAACATATATTCGAATTTAAAAATATATTTAATTAATAGTTCGAAAATAAATAATGTGTAAATAATATAGAATAAAACAATTTAATAAATATATTACATGAAAACAAATTTCATATTACATATATAAATAAGATTAACAAAAACATAATAACATTTAAAAAATATTGTAGGTTTGTCAGTTCAAAATGATTATTAACAAGTTCAAAAAGGTAAAATGTTTATTGAAAATACAAAATTGTGAAACCCCAAAACTGTATGTAACTTGCTGGATTAGGTAATAGACCAAATTATAACTCTTTGAAACTAGTTACCAAAGCTAGTTTAGCTCACGTTTTTAGTTTATTTACCAAACCCACTTCTAGCCGATTGTAATGAAAACAATGAATTTCCATTTGTCATTGTTAAAGGCCAATGTTAAATGTTGAACTGTTTCAATTAGGTTTCTATTTTAATTACATTATTCAGAAGCCAATACGTTCTTAATTCCCACACACGCTTTGTATGTAGATTAAAATTGGAATGTATAAATAAAGTGCAGACTGAAGAGTCACCTTCATCGCAATAAATAAATGATCCAAGTAATTTATGCAAATTAGCATGTCAGGAAATTATGTTCGAGGTGATTGTATAAAAACAAACCAAACTAATATAGCATATGCTAAAAGATTAGTTAATCAAGGAAATAATGAATAATTTCAATAGTTACTTGTTTTATAAAACTCTATTTATCTATACAATAAAATCTTGTTTGTGACGGCGCCAACTGAGGCCGGCTGAATGTATAAAGTTGTTGTTGAGCAGTATTTCTTCGAAAAAGTCCATTCGTACAAAAGTTGCGACTTCAATAGTGACCAAAGACGACTATTCGCCCTCTTTTGGGAACGTTTCTGCTTTTAACTTTAGGCTGTTAGCACCTAAACTCAATTTGAGATACTCATTGGATTCAGCTTACCGAGTTCTTTCAAATAACCTCTGAGCCGATTCTGTAGGTTGCATGGTTTATGAATTATAACAAAAAAAGTCTGTTTTTTCTAAACTTTTTGGTTTACCGACTTTTTAAACAGCTTTTCAACGGTAGGTTTTCAGAAACATATCTGAGACCACCTGAATGATTGGAAATTGAACTCTTTACAACTTTCATATTTGAAATTTCTCCGATCCAATCTAAGGGGTCACAAATGTAAAAACCTTTCATAGTTTTGCTTTAAGGTATTTCGGCCGTAACTCTTGAACCGTTTAGCGTTTGTCGGAAATAAGTAGCTTGCGGAAGGAAGTATGTGTGCTCAAAGTATTTTGTCATACAGCTGTTTAATAAAATGCGTTTTCCACTTTCACAGCACTGTGCAAACTAAACTACATGTGTTAAGCGTAAAGTAATTAGCCTATATCTCTTTGTTTTACTTTATCGCACGGCTAAACAGCTGGAGTGAGGTAAAGTAACACTTTCTTGGCACAGTACGCAAAGTAAACAGTTGATGTTGTCTATGTTTTGAAAATGTTGATTGTTATAGAACTAACCTCTGTAAAACAGATATTTTTTAAAACTAAAACACTAATTTAAAATGTAGCTGTAGGAAAAACGTTGTGTGTATCACGGGTGCAAAGTTTAATTTGACACACTCGATAAACTTTGCCAGCTGTTTATCTCGTGCGACAAACTCAACTTTGCACCTTAGATACACAAATAACTATTTCAGTTCATTACTCTTTTTTACAAAGTCGTGAGTATTGATAGTAGACAAAGAAAATATAGGCCTACATTGACACTATAGTTTATGAATATCTTGGAAAATGTAAAAATGTATTCATTATTAAACTAATTTTCCAGTTTTTACATCACTAATTGAAATGCATGTGTCTTTTTAAATGGGCTACCATTGTTGTCTTGTAAACTGGAAATCTAACAGCAAACTTTAATTAAAATGTTTTTAAATTGCCTCCATTTTCTAATATGGTGGTTTAATTTCAATTTTTAGCCAATGGTGGTTTATTTAAAAAGATAAAGTGTTTAGCTTTTTTAACCGTCACGTGACGTCTTTAAAAAAAATAATTTTCGTTAATTTGATAAAGTCGTACTTAGATAAGTGAACACGTATAACCAATACACAACATATTAAAAAAATGTTTTGTATTAATAATTTGATGACGCCTAAGTAAGTAACTTGCCCCTAAGTAAATCAAAAGAGGCCACGAGAAAGATAAAAAAGGTAAGCAATTTATATTATTTAATTGTTGGTGTTATTTTACTGGTATTCTATCGATTTTTAAACTTTGCTGTAATGTAGGCCTTTAGAGAATCAACCGTACAGGGAATTTCAGCTAGAAAGAAGCCTAATATCAGTTAAAAAGACAATAAATGTAGGAGAAATTCCGAATTCTGTTATTATTTGAACTTGTCAAATGGGAAGAAAATGGGTATTACATGGTATAGATTTTTATTTATTATCAAAGTAATTTCGACCACAAATAACAAATGGTGGCTTTTAGCGAAGCAAAACACATATTACCGTTTAAATAAATACAATAATTATTTTTTTATGTTATATCGATTTATTAATTAACATAACAGTCTTAGGTGGTTAAAGTATCTATTTTAATACTAAATTATTAACGGATAACTTTTCACAACCAAGCAAAGGAAAACAATCTAAATATTTTAAGTTTCATTTCGAAACATCTTTCATTACGAGGAAATAAAAGGAATAAAAACTAAACAATTAATAGTAAACTATTTAATTATATTTACTAGGGGAAATTATTTTTCTCTTTTCGTGGACGTAGGAAATGGTTTTTCCGTTGTGGACATAATGACAAACATTTTTATCAAATTGTGTTATTGTACGGAAACTTTTAACATGTTTATAGAACCACCCTTCCGGGCTTGATGACGTACGTGTTATAATGGACTTATAATTATTTTATTTTCGCCAACAATCAATAGAATTACTAATTAGCAATACGCCTAGTGAAGCAATTGGAGTCGTGTTTATAAACACGTCATTCATTAGTGCTAACGTATTGAATTTTACACATTACAGGTTTTTGTAAAATATATTTAGGTAAATAAGATATTTCTAAAACTGTCGCTAACAGGAATAAAGCCCTTATTTTTAAAATAGGTTCTGATTGGATTAACTTATAAGTATTAAAACACGACAAATCAACATTTTCTGCAATATTAATGGAAGTAATTTAATGGTGGTCAGGGTTTATTATATGTCCTCTCACCCAAGTTATTATCAAGCCGCAGCCGTATTCCCAGTTACACTAATTAAATAGCAAGTGTTGAAAGAAACCAAAATGTACAAAATTGTATTTCTGCCTATTTTTAATAAGAACTTTTGAAACCTTACTTTTTCGAATTCCATAGTTAGATAGAATAAACTTTATTTTCTAATTTGTGGCTAAATTACCGTATTTAATATACAAAATCAACATCATTTACACAATTATTATGTATTAAATTTGTACTCTACTTTGTTATATTTGTAATTAACACCCGATGCAAAAAGAAGGGGAGTTATAAGTTTAAAAAGTGTATATTTGTGTCTGTGGCATCGTAGCTCCTAAACGGATGAACCGATTTTGATTTATTTTTTTCTTGTTTGATTGGTGACTTGATCGAGAGTGTTCTTAGATATGATTCAAGATAATCTGTTCAGCCGTTTGAAGATCATCCGCTGTTTTCTAGTTGATGTATCGGGTTTTTCTAAAGTTTTTAATTTATGATTATTATAAATAACTATTGAACTCGACTTGTGAGAAGTTAACTTGATAGAATAAAACTTGGACACAAAATCTCACAACTAATAAGTTTACTAATTGAATCGCGTTTTAACGACAGTGTCGCCATCTTCAGTGATGCACGAGCTACAATAATCAAATACATAACTGAATTGTCGTTGAAATGCGATTGAGTTAGTAAACGTATTTATATTATGTGCATAATGATTTGCTACTGCTTAGTAATAAAGTTTATACTAGAGTACTTACGTCAAGCAGTATTGCAGCTTGTGTATTTACAGCAGTAGTGGACCAATAAATACAAACTACAAGACTGCTTGATGTAAATTTTAAACGTATTAGTTGAGAGAATTTGTGTTCAAGTTTTATTCTATCATGTTCTATTTGATCTCGTATTAAAAATATGACAATTGTGCTAAAAAGGGAATGATAATTATTTACTGTTATTTAATACTTAAATATTTAAAATTGCGTCAATTTTATTCCATTGTAATTTATCAGTTCCACGAGTAATTTTTTTTTCAATTAAACTTCAGCATCATAATTGTTTATTTTCAATTTTAAGAGCTTTCATATTTAAAAGTGAATGCAAATATACAGAACATAATATGAGATTTAAGAAGAGCGTGATAATTTCCCGATATTCTGCCGTGATACATTAGTTTGTATAAAGTTTTTATTTCCGTGGCTACAGATATTAATTGTTTTACATACACAATACATTCTTCATACCTTTTAAATCTTACAGAACAATAACATACCGCTCTGTGATGAATAATGTGTTTACATACGTTTGTTAACTTTAATTTTTAGTAAGTCAAGCTGTTAAATAAACAGCAGTAATTGTATAATTCGAATGTACTGTAATTGGTTTTCAGATTCATAATTTCTGCTTGCACGAATGGGTGTAATGTTCCCGTCTAACCCAAATTTGACTATAATGTTTTCAGAAATATGTTTTTTTAAGTTTTAGTGGAATAGATTTGAGCATACCAAGAGTTTTGAGCAAAGTTCTATTATTTGACCAAATGAGTTCTAATGTAGTACTTATTGCGTACTCTCCCATAAAGATAAAAGTTAAACATGTCTTTAGTTTTGATTGTTATTTTCATAATAACAGGTTTTTAAGATTTTTAAGATTTTTTCTTTTAATAGTCGACATAGGCCTATTCTTTAAATATGTAAAATAATTTAATTTACATGTTTAAAGAGTCAAGTCTACTCGAGCATTTATTTAGTAAAATTCATCCAGAGTAAAGAATGACACGATTGCTTACTATAAATAAGTAACAAAAAATTATGTATAAGCAATGATTAGTTCAATTTTCAAAATTCCTAAATTGCAATAAAAAATAATATTTGTACAATAAATAATCGAAATAATACTTTTTACACGATTTGCAATTTATTCAAGGATTATAAAATGGATAAGATTATAAGATTAAAAGAAGTGGGAATAAAATTGGTATAACAATTTCGTAAGTCGTTTTACAAATCTACCTGTTACGGTATAGTTATCACCGAATACTGTAATGGTTTTAAATATTGCAATAATAATATTAAATAATTATATTAAATTAACTAAGTGATAAAAGAAACGATAAAAAAAAAACACGTATTATTAAAATAAAGAATCTTGGCGCGATATACACCTTCATTTTATAAAACGTATAGCAAATTACGTCAATTGAGAGAGAAAATATATAAGCAACAAATTTCCATAAAAACTGTATTATTAAAACAAGAAAATTTATGGTTATCATTCAACTTTACAAAGAAATAATAAACACATTTTAAAACACACACTACGCATAGAAATAAATAAATATAAATACAAATAAACGGTACCAGAAACTGGCACATACTTTCTCACAAACATATTTAAATTATTAACACGTAGTGGGAATAAAATTGGTATAACATTGTCGTAAGTCGTTTTACAAATCTACCTGTTACGGTATAGTTATTTATCACCGAATACTGTAATGGTTCTAAACATTGTAATACTGTAATGATATTACATATTATGCAATATATGTATGAGTTAGCTTCGCACGCTAACTCCTGTATTGGGAGTATTTTCAATACGCAATGCATTGCGTGCTTAGCACGCCCACCCCCATATTGTGGGTATTTTCCACCCCCGTGTATTAAAGTAGGAGGGGGATACATTAAAGTACTAGAGTAACTAATAAATATTATTATTATTATTATTATTAAAACTATTCAATCGATTTCGAACAAATTTGCATCAAACATGTCAATTAGGCCTGTATAAATGCACGAAAAAAGGTTTTGAGAATTTTTGAAAAACAACGCCCGAATAACCCCTACAAATAAGCCATATTTTATCAAAATCGTTAAAACCGTTTTTTTTACAAAAAAATAATATCTGATTTTTTAGGATTTATTGTACCAAAAAGAGGGTTGTTTTTCAAAACTTTTCAAAACATTTTTTCGTGCATCTATACAGGCCTAATTGACATGTTTGGTGCAAATTTGTTCGACATCGATTGAACAGTTTTCTCTCTAGCTTTGTATATACATACAGACAGAGTTTTGGTAAAAACCACTTTTTTGGACGAGGGGGTGCCAAAACGGATATTTCCACAAAAATCTCAACATCGATTTTTTTTGCGATCACTATACTTTCTCTATACTGTAGTATAGTGAGAAAGTAAAATGATATAAAAATAAAACGTGCGATAAAACCAATTTATAAGGGACAAATGATCAAATAATGCAACTAAAGAAAATGTTATAATTATTGAATTAACGATTAGTAAATTTATAATTTCAACTGAAAGTAAGTAATACTATCTTAGTTACAAGTATACAAAATTTAATCTTTTGAGAGGTTTCATAAATGATCATTATTGTTTTAATAAAGTACTGCAAAAATATAAAATGTACAGATTAAATTACAAAACATTATAAGTATAGAATTTATTTTCAAATATGTTGATGAAAAGTACAAAAATGACCAAATATTCGTTTCTACTTATTGTAAAACTTTAAATTATAAAAGTCAGAAAAAATAGTTAAGTTAAAATAAAAATAATACTGATTTAATTTAATCAGTTAAAGTAAAAATAAAAATAATATTCTGTTAAAAATTACCTTTGAAATGTTAGCTTTAAAAAATTATTTGAAATATTATTACTTTTGTTAAATTATAAATAAAAACGAAATTTATTTTTAACTGTAGAAGAATTAAAATAATTGAAATAAAAAAAATGCAAGTTTAAGAACAAAATCCTAGCGTAATAATAAGTAGTGATATAGAAACAGCTCAGACCTTGAGCAACACCTACCTTATTATGTGTTATCCAAGAAAGCACACAAGATACTGAATTATTAAGAGTGTACCTGCTTTATATACCTCAGTTGAGAGGAAGCAGGGAAGCGTCATCCATAAGGCATTGCTATTGTCTTCAACGGGAAATATTCAAATTGTCCGAAACAAATATATCTATCAAATGATTGTGTTGGCATTGCATACGTCAAATAAAAAGTGACTTCAATTACCCGAAGAAATACAGAAATATATTTTTGGGACGTATCGGATCAATTTTGAAGCTTTCTGACCTAAAAATGTCTTATCTCGTATATTAAACTGCTGAAATTATGTACTTAAAAGTTATACGGTCTAGGATTAAGTAGCCTAATTCAAAATTTTGTAGTAATTAAAATAACACATATTTGTGTATCATAGACTAATCAATAGATTTAATAATCGTTTCATCTTCAAAAATTTAAAATTTTTGGCTGATCTTGGGAACAACATTTTTTCTGACGGTGTTGGATCAAATCTATGCACAAATCGATGCATAGACCAATAAGCGTTAATATATTTAGAATATATAAAAATGCTTGACTTTTTTATTTTAAATGCTTAACTACCTTTACATTTGAAATTGTTAACCCCTTTCCCCCAGCCCCTAAAAATAATAGAGGGTTAGATATGACTCAAAATGTGTCCTGTTTTGCTACACAATGGATTATAAAACATTTTGTTAACTTATTTTCAGTAACAAAAGTGGGGTTGAAAGGACTTATGAACATTCTGAATAAAATAACCTGCCATTTTCCTCTAATTTGTTTATTATTATTTTAAAGTATGGCAACATAAGATTTTGATTGAAGATTTACTAATTAAATTTAAATTTCTTTTCCGATTTTAAAATTAGTGTCTATTAATGGATTCATCATATTTCTACAATATTTTATTCGGACATTTGCCATCATTTAAATGATAAATCAACTGCCGTTGTAAAGTGAAAAACTAATAATTTCTAAATAGAAAATATAATCCTAGAGGATTAGGAGGCCTGTGTTTACGTCAAACCTAAAAATAAAATAAAAAATGTAATTCATCAAATTTAAATAAAGGACGAAAATTATAACGGATAAACCTCTGGATGGCGCTAAAAAGAGCCAGTGCTAAGACTCTAAAATAGTCTAACACTTGTTTTAGAATAGCACTCCCGTCATTTTCTGAAAAGGCAACCTTGTTGTCCTGGCCATCTGTCACTCTTTGTGTGTCTTTGACTCGTGACAGTTGTTTCTTTCATTCTTTTTGTATTGAGTTTTAAAGTTTTTTTTACATCTCAGTTCTGGTATTCCAGTTATGCGCACCTTCTTTAGTTTTATTTTTATTATTAAACATCAAATATAGGCCTAGTCCTCTAGGCTAGTTTTAGCATTTTCACTTTAAATTATCTTGAGAGTTGATTTATACTCTCGATACGTCGTATATGTTTTCTTTAAACACAAATGTCCGAAAAAAATTTTAAATAAATGTTTTTTTCCTTATTTAGCGATAAATTAACAAACACCTCGAATTAGAATTACAAAGACTTTGAAAAAACACTTTTTCATCTCACTGTATCGAAAATAGTCACTTTCAAAATCAGCTTTGATTATTGAAAATAGCGTTTTATTTTGTCTAGATCGGCAAAATCAGCTGGAGATTTTTGCCGATCTCTAAACTAGTTATAAATTATAACTATGATTTGAAATGTCGTCGAAGACAAGACAAACTTTTGCTTAAAAATCAATGCCTATAAATTCTTAGAATTAAGGAAGGTTTTTATCTGTATCGCTAATGATATTAAAATCAGATGATCACAATAATTTAGTTAGTGGTGTAAACTTAAACTACTTTTATTAAATCTTTTTTGGTATAAGTAAATAATTTGATCACGCAGCTGCACCGCTGACGTGAGATGAGCGAATTTCCAAAATTAAATTTAAATGTTTTAGGATTTCAACCATTTGGGAAATTGGTCTACTCACGAAGGCGCTGAATAGCTGCCTACGTGTGCGAAATATATTAGTAGAATTTGCTTGCACCTCAGCCTTCAACCCCGCCTCGCTTTGTTAGTGTGCACCTCGACTTGAGGCCTGAGACATTAGCTGCCCTCACGGTAAAATCCTCCATGTGGATTTAAACCTGGTTCTTTTATGGTATTTTACGTTTTGATCAATTTTGAGGGAACCAAATGGGCTATAAAGGTAGGGTAAAAAACCAAAGTTTTATTCTAGTAAGAACAATCTCAAAAAATGGTTACTTCCTGTCATAAAACGTGCTTCCAGTTGATGGATTTTTGGCTAACGAACTCGTCTGAACGACTTAAAAAAGCAAAGTGTGTACGAAATCGAACGTAAAATGCGGCCATTAGAGTACAAACTCATTAATACATTTTAATGACACCCTAAAACGTGTTTTGGGGTCCATGATCGGTGCTCATTGACCACTCTACCTCACGAGTCTAACCATACGATTTACTGTAATAGCTCTCTTTCCTATGGAAATTCGCTAATAAGGGTTTTAATACTATCAATTTTTGCTTGACGTATCAGTCACGAGACATTATGATTCCAGATTAGTTTATAATGTGTTTCCTCAAATGTAACGATTACATCGTCAGATTACAATAAACACATTCTGACATTAGCAAACAACGTTTAACTTAATTTTACCTCAACAGTTCAACATTTTGTTAATAATATCTGAATGAATTATTGTGTGAATGCTGTAGCGGTTGGAGTTTCGTAATTTGTGGCGCAATTATACGGGACGTGCTTTTGGTCTGTCGTGGTGACCTTGTAGCCGAGGGTTTAGAGTAAATTAAAAGCCATGGATGTTTGTTACTTGGGAAAACGTTATATTCCGTCGAGGACAGAACGTCAGAGCTTTTCGTCTTGAACCCCTCCATCTATTCAGCCAAAATGCAGAACGGAAGAGAAATTTTCATACAATAACGCCGTGCAAGTGCGACCAACTAAGGTACCTTTATTATGCTGTTAGCCTTTTTCTGGAGACTTGCACGCGCACATATATGTGAACTTAGATGTCATCCTGTGCGCGCGCAAATAAAAATGCACTCGTTATTTTTTATGCCCCTTAAGAAGTATAACTTCAAAAAGGATTTAGGCTTTTCTAAAGGGAAACTTTTGCTTTCCCATTTCGAATTTGGCACCGTTGAACACATAGCCTATTTCGTACGCGGTGTAACATATCCGAGCGGTGCAAATATCGAGAAAAACGCCTAAGTTTTGACATTATTTTGCTTTCAACTGAAACCCCAATAGTGTTTCGCACATAAAAAATAAAAAAATTTATATTTTTTTTAAATTTCCAGTGCACCTAAAGAAATCTTTTCGGGGTTGGAGTGGTTTATGAATAAAGTTCAAATTTAAACACAAATCAAATATTAAATTTAGTTATAATTATATTATTCTCAAATATGATCTTTTAGGAATTCATGGAACACTTGGGAGTAACAATTCTAGTGTTTTTATTTATAATTTAATATTCCAATACCAACTCAGTGCAATTTTTGAAGAGTTTGAAAAATAATTACTTAACCATAATTAATTGTAAAACCTATTAAAAATGCCGCCTACGAACTCTTGCTGCAAAGGAATTTTGCAACCGGGTACGAAACCACTTAAATTATGTTTTTGAAAATGTCCAATTCGAGATATTGTTTAGCAAAGGAACCTTCTACTTTTATGAGCGTCCAACACTTACAAGTTTGTTACAATTCCATTCCTACTTTCTCTAAACAAGCCAAACTATAATGAAAGGAAAATCTCTAAATGAGATTAATTTAATTTAATGTTAAAATTAATAAATACCAATATTTGTATACTTACATGTGTTGAGTGTTGAAAATATGTCTTACTATTGTCAAGATTTAAAAACAACTAAATATAGGAAAAGTTAAATTACACTTCGCTTTGAGGCAAACTATAAGACCTTGGTAGCTCCATTAGTCTAGGTAAAAACGCTGACTTCCTTGAAAGCAGTTTGTTGAACGGGAAAAGTCTGAATGTTGAAGACTTTGGTCAGACTGTTACATACAGCATCCAACAACGGGAATGTGTCGTACCGTCGTTTTAGACAAACTTTCATTTACATACAGTTTTGATATTTTGGTTTCTCACTTCAAACTACTAAATTTATTAGATTTTGGAAATGAAATTTATTTACTACTATTCACAATTAAAAAGTGTCATTATATTAAGGGTCTTCTATACCTTGCGTAAAACAGCAACAATATGCACTTCGTACTAACGTGTTTCGGACGCAGTTTTTCAACCTAAAAAGTTGTGAAACATCTTAAATTGTTCTTAAAGGCTTTGTGCTTTTGTCTTAATCTCATAATTGAAAGAAATCGACGGCAACTCCTTTTAATCAACAGTTTAACTGAGTAAAAATCGATTATTTTTAACGCATTTTTCGGGAGTTTTAAGCAATAATTTCCATATTTTAAGCTAACACGTAAAAAATATAAAGCCTTCTTTAAAACTTAAAGTAGTTTCCCAGATTATTAATTTATAAATAGAATCCGAAACACGTTATTTTCTTCACATCGAAAATTAAGTACGATTCAAGTATTTTTATAAAAGGAGAGGAATGGAACTTATATCATTCAAAAGGTACTGTTCCTGCTGTGCCATGGATGTGCTAAAACAAGTTAAAAAAAAAGAAAGAAAAACATGTACGTATGTTGCCGTCAAGCCAAGTAAAATAAAATAAACTAGTTTTAATTTTAAATTGTGTTGTTAAGCTGGTTATTCAAATTAGATGTTTTATCTGTTATTTTATACTGTTTTTAAAAGTTTTTATTCTCAATAGATTTCCTGTCATAATGTAATAGCACTTTTTTAAAAATGTTTAGGCGCAATAAAACATCTCTATGACATTATTTGGAGAGCATCTTGAAAACTGCATATCTTAAAATTCGCAAATGAAGCCTTTTCAAACGTTTTTTTAAATAAATATGTCAAATTTCAGAAGGCAGACAAACCAGTGATCCTATAAGGGTTCCGTTTTTTCTTAAAGGTTCAAATCTCATATGGGATTGGTATAGCTTTCTTGTCTTATTGGCAATACCACTTTATATAACATTTTTAGAGAATATATATTAAAGAAAATTCAAACGAAAGAAGTCAACAAAAATTTAATTTAGCTTGTACAAAAATAAATGTTTGAAAACCTAACAAATTATGAAAATAAAATTGTTAATAAATCAGAAACGGGAACTACAGTGTCAATTGTGATCAAGTTTGTAGAGGATGTGTATTGTTTTAAAAAGTTATTGTGTGACAAGCAATATTCACAAATCTTTTAGTGAATTCTAGAAAATTTATTGAGTCTTGCCTGCCATGATTACTGCATTGACAAGACAGCTCAACACAGACTAAGGCAAATATAGAAAGCAGGCATATAAATATTACAACAGAGAACAGTTACTTGTAATAAACAAATTAATTTGTTTGTCGGCCAAGTAACTGTTCTCTTATTTGCCTTTTATGTTAAGCTGCCTTGTCAATGCCGTCGCTGGCGAAGCCATGATCGCCAAGATTCAATAAATTTTGTAGAATTTACTAAAAATTATGTGTATGTTAAATGGAGTTCTACCAAGTACCTTTGGTCATTAGTGTAAATCTTACCAGTACCTACCTCGAGACCAGTGCGCGCTCATATCTGTGAATTTTGATGTTACCCTGTGCGCGCGCATCGTAGAAATTAACTCTCGTTATATTTTCATAACGTGCTAAAAGAGATGTAGTTATAAGTATAACTTCAATCAGCAATTTAATAGCGATCAGCTAATTAGCACTGGTTAGCTAATAATATTTTTTATTATTTTAAACGATGAAGGCCTAAGAGTGTGCACAATATGTGTTATTTGGTAAACTATCATTTCCTAGGTAATAGTTGCATAGCTTTCGGAAAATTACAACTTAATATCTTATAAGCGATTATGACTAAGGTAGTGGTTTGTGTCAAAAACAAATAACTAATTGTTATTATAGATTATTCTACATTGTTAGCTAATGTTAGTTATCGGTTGCATCTTCTCTATACATATAACGTTTTCAAACAATGCTCTTTTTATAATATACACTTATAATGGAAAATTTCTGTAGGTTCATTCATGACTACTTAATAATTATCATTTTATTTCAATAAAACTCACTTACTATACGATATCTAGACGTAATGAATAATAAGTTATAGTTCATATGAAGGAAAATTTAACATAAACAAACTAAACAAAAACAATTGCAAAAACATTTCATGCTCCATTCAAATTAAACAAATATAGTGTATATTCACTCAATAAAATTATCTCTAAGAAGAGGTCACTTTCTTATGTATTCTATTGATTAGTGGAAAGCTGGAATTTATTCACTCAAGTTGATCTCCGTTATAAAGCATAGATCTTCGAGAAATATTTTCGCCGTCCTCGAAAAATAAGAAATTTTAGAACTTTTAAAAGTTTTCTCATAATAGATGTCTCAGAAATTACATGAAATTATGTATAGTTTCAGTACTAATACTTTGCAATTCCATTAATCAGCTCCCACTGAGCATTAAAACATTCAGATATTGTACCTTTTAAAACAGTCTTAGACGGCTACTACTGTTTATTGTCTAGATCCTTATACTCCTTATGAGAAGTTTTGTATACGGCCTTGACATAATGGATGTGATCTCCAACTTCCAATCAAATCCATTTATTTATACCTTTGCATATATTTCAAATTGTTTGTTATGTTTTAAAATTATGCAAAACTTGAAATAGCTTCCTTCTTTTTTTAACTCACTTGATTATGACTAACTGTTTTAAAATTTAATATGTTATAGTATTTTAATAATTATTTTATTTTAATTATTGATATCATGTTTTTATGTATGATTTTTTTATAGTTTAAATTTTAATGCTGGTTAACCCTTAAAAAGTTAAAAACAATTATCTATGTAAAAATGGTTTTGTGTTTGTGTGTTGTTAATAATGGATAATTTATTTTTCAAAATTAAATTTGTGAAGAAATTACTTTGGATGTTAAAACACTTTTTACTTACACTTACTTAAATTACTTTGGATGTTTGTAATTAAAACACAAAACTAAGTTATAGCGTATTTTGTTTACGTGGGACGATTCATGTAATTGTGTTTTAATGTCTACCAGTATTAATTTTCAATTATTAGAATTGCTTGATCTACGCAAGTAGTTTAGCTTTATGACTTTATAGTTCTGCATAATATCGCTCTAATAACCTCATTATACCACATACTATAGCACATGACGTCAATGCTGAAGGACTGTGTTGACTGTTGCAACCCGCCTCTACAAGTGCGAAACATTACAACTACTAGAGTAATTATTATTTATTTAATACTAGTTGTTCATGGCATGAGTTGCAATGCCACTGTTCTATCTTAGTAGGTATGCATATCTTAGACAAAGAAGTCACATTTACAACACAATAAATGAAAGACATTCATTTTATGAGCATTAAATTAAATTTGAAAAAGTTTATTCGAATGCTTGGGATATAAAATATTTTTGGGTTTTCCATCTTCTGTAAAAACAAATCAAATGTTTTCGGTTGTCCCACTCCTGACCATGCAAAATATAATCGTCCATGTGAAACCATATAATTAAATTATAAATTGTTCTATTAAAAAATGGAAAATCAAGGTTAATGAACAATTTTATCTTCTCAAGTTACATTTTCATTGAGGCACACAGATCCAGGCTATGGAGCTTATCTTTATAAAAAACTAATTCCACAGAGTAAATCTGCTAAATATCTTGGAATGCATTTTGATGAACGTCTTACTTGGAAGCATCATGTATGTAACAAATCAGAATGATCAAATCAAACAAAAACTGTATTGGTTGATGGGATGAAATCCCAATTAGTCTTGTATCATAAGATATTGTTGTATATTTCAGTAATTAGACTTATTTATGCATATGGTGCTGAACTATAATTTGAAACCCTCAAATCAATTAATTATACAGCGATACAAAATCGTATTATTCGTACAATTACAAGTACAAAATGGTACCAAAGGAATGACGATATTCATGCAGATCTAAACCTGAAAAGTGTGAATAAGGTTTACGTCGATGAAGTCTCTTTCCATGCCGAGAAGCGCAGTCTTGAATGACTTTCATAGCCATCCAACTTTTAAACGTTGAATTTGACAAAAGACAACTTAAGCGTCATAAACCGCAGGACTTAGTTAACTAGGTCTCACACACGTTATTTCTATTATAAGTATTACTTTCTTAATCTATAAATTAAGATTGTAATTGAAAAAGAAAAATGATGGCTCGCGCACAACAACTCACCATAGTGTCATTGTAATCGGATGAATTGTATAGGAATGCATGAATACGAACAAACAAATATTAATTTATATATTAGATTAGCTACAGGTTAATAGTGAAATAAAGTATACTTTTGATGCAACAACTTAAATAGAGCTAACTCACTGAAGTGATTTAGGAATTCAAATGAAAAGGTGAGTTGGTAATTATTTTGCTATCTGGTATTACTGAGTATATTTTACGGCAATGTGGTAGTGAATAGGAGCCGATGTAGTTAGGTCAGTTAGTAGCCTCCACAAGACCCATGCTATCAACTAAACTATAAACGGACAATAGTCATATCCTGTAATCTTTAAATTGGGTCCACAACTGTTTGCTTTACTTCCGCCCTCTTAGCACAAACGTCTGGGTATGCGTTAATATTATTCAAGTAATACTTTTAAGGGTTAAAGTACCGCCCGAGTAAGTCATTGAACGATGTTGCATAAATCCATCAGTAGACATGTTTCTGTGGCTACAATATCTCTTGCAGACAATTCTTCTTCAACTCATGCACTGACTTACGGATTTTTTTGTATAGACATTTGAAATAATTTCTGTATTATATTGTTATTCGACATAAGGATGTATAATACAAGGAAATGTCGAAAGAGGTAGAGATGTCCTTAAGACGTTGGTTTACAGAAAAAGATACACACCGGTCGGTACCTAAACATTTTGCCCAACCATCATAATTCTGCCAAGGAAAGAATAGTGCATTCCTTACTAATATTTGCTCTTATAAAGAAAGCTTAAACCAAGAACTAAATCGTATTAGAAGTGGATATCCTCAATCCATAATTTCCAAGAGTAAAATAGATATGTCTTATGAGTATGTATAGAGTAAGATTTATTGGTAGCAAATTTAATTAAAATTAGTCTACTAATAATTCATCTTAATGTTCAATGATATTAAATGCATGTAGAAAATCCTAATAACTACCGTCTATGAAGGCAATTGATATAATATAGTACGTATTACAATAAATTATGTTATTATCTATAATACATAATTTGTTATTGTTTGTCTTTTATACATTCCTATACCATTCATCCGATTACAATGAAACTTTGGTGAGTTGTTGTGTGCGAAGGTTCCTGAATGTTTTTTAATAGAATAATTATAACTGAATTATATATGACTGCTTTTCACATGGACAATTATATTTTGCATGTTCAGGAGCGCGGGACGGAAGACGGAAAACCCAAAAATGTATATATCCCATCCCAAATTTGTTGAAATTGTTTCACTCAATAAAGTTGAACAACCTAAATAAGTGAGTAAAATTTTAATAATTTTGAAAAAACTACATGTCTTGTTTTAAGGTTGGCATTACACATATCAAATGAAATTCCATACAATTTGCTTTAAAATTAGCTATCAAACATCGCCCTGGTGCTCAGCGGTTGTAAATCGACAAGCGTTTTTGTGATCCAAAACGACTATTTGCGCAATTTTCAAAAATCGATACTAAAGAAACCACGCAAGTAAACATAATTATGAAAAAATAGATTTCTAATGCATTTAGTTGGTATAACTAACATACCAAAAATCATGTAAACCTGGGACGTAGAGGTTAAGGTTTCTGGTGATTTTATATCGGATGATTCAGCATCTAGTCATCCAGTTTATTCATTTGTGCAAAATGTAAATAAAATTTTGAATTTATTATGAACTCACTCGTATTTATATCAAATATACCCACTGTGTCCCCTCTAAGAAACAATTATTATATCTACAGATGTAATTATTGTACATGGAATCTCTATTTCAATTAATTTAGAACTAAACTCCTACGTCTTCTTGTCAAGGATTTACTAGATCGATGTCTATTAAATAAATTGAGACATTATAAAATCATCAATTTTAGAACACATAATTAAATGTAAGACTACCTAACCCAGGGCTAGTGAACTAATATCTTATTTAATATAATGTAAACAGATAATAGTCTATTAAGATAATGATTCTATATCGCATTCATCTTTGGTGCTTCATCACAAAAGTACATAGTCTGCCTAAGGTATACATTTCAATGGAAACTTAGTAAGCAAGCGTTGTCAAGAAATAAACAGAGTTAGTAAATAAGTTCTTCCGTTACATAATTCCATTGAAACAGATAATTACCGAAATTGACAAATTATTTTACTTTTAAGTATCGAACACTTTGTTGAAGAAGTAGGACATAATCTGTAGGATAACCTTAATCTGTAGGACATACGGATTTATTCTGTAAATTTAATAATGAATAAACATGTTAGTTATTTGTTAGTGATGTACACGGGAGTAATTTCCACTACGTTTACAAGATTAGATTTCCATAAAACGATAATGAGTAGGCCCTCCCAAGATGAGACTACCAGAAAATATACTGAGGCTGCTGTCACGAGACTACCAGAAAATATACTCAGACTGCTGTCACGAGACTCAAGACGATTTTTTAAATACCTGAAGATGGGAACGTGATGCTGAAATGCGCGTAGTACTATACTACTGAATAAAAGTTGCAAGACGGAAATAAGGTATATATATATATATATATTAATATATTATATAATTATATTATATATTAATTATATTAATATAATATATTATATCTATATAATATTATTATAAATATACTATGTTTAGTTGTAAACTATTTCAACTGGAGACATAAAAATGAGACTCTAGACGAGACGTGACTCCCAGAAAATATACTGAGACTGCTGTCACGAGACTCAAGACGATATGAGACTACTAGAAAACGATACTGTGACTGCCCTCACGAGACTCAAGATGAGACGACACTACCAGAAAACGATACCGAGACTGCCCTCATGAGACTCAAGTCGGAAAGGGACTCCCAGAAAACTATACTGAGACACTATCTTCACAAGAATCAAGACGAGACGAGACTACTAGAAAACAATACTGAGACTTCCCACTATACTGATACTTCCCTCACGAGACTCAAGACGAGACTACCAGAAAACGATACTGAGACTGTCTTCACGAGACTCAAGTTGAAACGAGCCTACTAAAATATGATACTGAGACTGCCCTCACGAGACTCAGGACAAGATGAGACTACTACAACCATACTGAAACTGTCCTCACAAGACTCAAGACTAAGGCTCAAACCCAAACTGACAATAATGTCGGAAAAAATAACAGGATATTTCTGTAGTACTCAATATAATTTTTGTTATTACCTAAAAACGTAATTAAAATCATAAAGAGAACAAACTACTGTTCAAAAGCAATATTGACCTTAAATATTTTTATGTTCTTAAATAAGTAAATGATTTTTGTACTATGTTTAGGTATACTTGTCGGGTAGTTTAGTTAACCTTTAAAATAATTTACCTTGTTATATACAAATAAAAGCTTAAAAAAGTCCCCATGTTAAAAAAAATGTGTTTCGCGTCATTTTTAAAGTGGAAAGATATATATGAAATGTAAATTGAAAATACTACTGATTGTAACGACTACGGATTAAAAAAAAGAAGAAATTTGAGGCAGATAGAGGAGTTTGAAAATCTGGTTGTGTGGATATTATTTCAATGTTTTGTTTTAATCAACCTTTAAAATTTTGTCCCTTATTGTCCTAAACTTTACATAACTTTACATTACATAACGAAACTTTACATAACTAAAACTAAATTTACAAAGTCTCATGATAAATTTTATTTAAAAATTAAAACAACTGATAGTCTATTTCAAGATTGTTGGTTCTAAAAGACCTTTTATATGATAAACAGCATGATTCCAAATTGTAACTTAAGATTTTTGCCTTAAACGGATTTTCTAAAATAAGAACACAGGAGTTTGAAAATCTGATTTAGTGGGGTATGATTTTAAACTGCTTTCAATGCTAAAGCACAAGATATTTTTGGTTTTAATTTAAGCTTCGATATTAGATTAAAAACTCCATATTAAAGATTTTTTTGGTAGCCATTACCCTAAGTATATCAAAATGTCTATCACCCAAAAATGTTTGAACTGGGATCTTGAAAATTATGTAATACTCAACCCATAATTGCATTAAACATTTTTGATAATGGAATGTGAGTAGTTCAGTTTTTGATAGGCCTTCCCTCTGTAAAAATTTAAGGCGCGCCTTTACTCTGAAAAAGAATAAGAATTAGAGTCTGCAATTCGTACCATCCAATTCAAAGATAAGACATTGTTAGTAAATAAAACCATTGTGTGCAATACTAGTCCAGTCAATTGCTCAAATGGAATAGAAAGGGAAATGGAAGGAACACAATTTTTGACTTTGGAACTTTGTTTCCCCACTCCTATAGCAGGTGAGCGGGGAGAGGTGCAAGGGAGCTCGTAGAAGGTCCGATTTCGCTTTTTACTTCGGCTCGCATTAAAATGTCAAAGTATTGAAATCATGCGATAATTTGTGTGTGTCTGTCTATTAACACGATATATGCACTCACAGACATCGTAGAAAACTTCTGGTGATGCCAAAATCTCGTAATTTTATTGCGGAGAGTTGAGAAGCTTTTGAGCTTTATAGCGTGAGTCGTAGCGCGTCGAGGTCGCGTTTTTGGGTCAAAATTTTGAAAATACAGCGTGGGGTAACGTTTTATATGTTTTTGGGTACGGAAAACACGATTTTGAGAGTTAAAGAGTCGTAGTGCGTCGGGGTCACGTTTGTGGGTCAAAATTTTGAAAATATTGGGTCCAAATTTTGAACATACAGTGTGGGTGTGGGGTATCGTTTAAAATGTTTTTGGGTACGGGAAAACCCAATTTTGGCAGTTATTAAAAGAAGAAACACGAGCCGAAGTCTTAAAAGTGTTCTATCTTTTCATCTTGTTATATCTTGAAAACTAAGTGTCCGAGCGATAAGACCATCCTACATAACATTAAAGCCGACAAAATGTGCCATAAGATTTATTATATTCATTTTTTCACTATCTCGCATAGTTTCGAAGATATACGCACTCAAAATTGGCTTATTATTCAAAAATATTTGCCTTATTTGACTAGCTAATCTTCAGCTTTTCATCCTACGAAAAAGTTATGAGAAAGGAAATTGCAGAAATTTAAATTTTCTTTAAGAATATATGATATTTTACTATTTTACCTTCGACCGTTCAAAAATTTTCAGATTTAAATTTATGTGTAAATTATCAGATTTTTAAGAAAATGTAACTTTCCGTCGATTTCTTCCAATTATGAGGTATAAAACAAAAGCACATAGCCTTTAAGAACAATTTAAGAGGTTTCATAACTTTTTACGTTGAAAAACGGCGTCCGAAACACGTTAATATGAAGTGTATGTTTTTGTGTTTTCCGCAAGGTGGGAGACCCTTAGTGAAAAAATTGTTAACAGATTCTTCATGGGCAGACGGGAATCTAATGGGAAGACGTTATAAACCAAGACTTGCCAGGGTGACATTTTAAAGGGTGAGTGCTTGCCAGCTACATAAAGTGGACGGATGCTCTGGGCCTTAACTAGATTGTCAAATTGTTTCTTCCAGTTTTTCAACGATGTTATGACATAAGACATAAGACAGAAGTCGCAATCAAGTCTGTAATTAATACAACTAGTAGACAGTTCTAATTTAGTAGGTCATTTTCTGTCTCAAGAATTATTCTTTTTATTATACTCCCAAAAATAAACTTAATTTTTCGCCCTACTCAAACAAGCCACATAAAATTAATGGTAATAAATCAAATAAGCGGCTTTGCCCTGACTGACCGACTGAATAACTGACTGACTTACTCAATAGTTTTGACTGACTGAATGACAGTCTGTCTGACTGAATGACTTACTAACTGGTTGACTGACTGACTGACATAGAACCAACGTAGAGCAAAACATAATTTAGATACAAATACGAAAACTGGAAGATATATTCTTATGAGGTCATAGACACACAATAAGAAAAGATTTAGCAAAACTTTAAAGTTAAACTGTGAAAATTTGGAGTACACTCCCAGCACTAACAGACAAAACAGCTGATTCAGATCAAAAGCTTAAGCAACACACGATTGTTGAATGCCTTTTTACATTCATTACCAAAACAACCATGTAAATGTTAACTTATCAAATTTAGAATCCTTAAATTATTCTTCACAACCAACAGTTTTTTAGGTCAGGTAAAAGCAATCACAAAAAATCTACAAAAAACCTTTTGTATTTTGTTACATATAATATTGTTTCCTTTTTGTTTGAAATGTTAATTTAATGTTAAATGTTTAATGTTATAATTTATTTAAATATTAATGGTGAAGTTACAAAGCATTGCATAATTACAATTATTGGGGGATAATGAGTGTCTATTTTGATCTATGTCTTACATTATGTATAGGTCACCACTACCCGTATCACCCTACACGTCCAAGTGCCTCTGTTCTAATCAATCGTCATCGAAATATCAGAGTAAACAATAATCTGTTTGTATTTGCTTAGGCATGAGTCGCCACGGGGGTTGAAGGAGCGAAGCGAACAGGGGATAAAGTCCTCTAGTTATTATATAAATTTATAAATAATTAGTACCCGTCGTAAATTTGCTCTCCTTTACGTAGTTATATAACATTTAGAACATATTTAGGGTTAGCATTGATGTTAAAACAAAATTTGAAATACTGTATTTACAAAAATAGTTTAAATTGAGGTGTTCAAAAAGTAAAAATTTTACTACTCACTCGCTTATTAATATTATGAAGAATTTCCCGTGGAGTTGTAATACTTATTATAGATACTTAAAACATGTATTGGGAAATTTTAAACATTTGTTCTTAAAAGACTTATATGAAGCCCGATCCAGAGATGGGATACATTTTGAACATTTTCTTTTGATTTGTTACGTTTTTTTAAACATTTAAATGTTTCAAAATTAAGAAAAAATGACTTGGAAAAATTATTGATATTCCACAAAAACATAAATGTGAAAACCTATGAACGGCGACCTGAAGCTCAGTGGCGTACACGTGAACTAATACAAGC
>JAGFPH010000169.1:796326-808803 GCA_018207615.1 Philaenus spumarius | reverse complement strand
GTTTGAGCAAAAGAACAATAAAATGTTTTTACCGAGTAAAAAGTGTTGAAGTTTAATTACTTAAATAATTGGTTTCCCAACGCGGCTATGGCATATTGACAGAATAATGTGTCTAAAAATATCATCTTTCTACGAAAATTTGGTCGTAAACACAAAATATGACAGCCAACCTTTGTTACGCATGAACTAAAATCAAAAAGTCGGATAGTTGAGTAAAGACTGAATAATCTATATTAGATAACATGACTGAATTATTCATCACAATTCTTATACTTCCACTAAGATACAGCGCTGAAAGGTGTGTCAGGTGTCGAAAACACAGCTTTGTTTGGTTAAAAACATTTAAAATTGGTGTGTTAGACCACAGATAAAAGAAACTATTAGTAGTTTCTTTTATCTGTGGTTAGACTCTAACAAGAGGGATGAAAAATAGTTCAGTATGTTACTGGATTTTTTTAGTGTGATAAACAGAACTTGTTTACAGTTTTTTGGCTCCACCTATTGAACTGTCATCCTGATTTTTCTGAATGTAAATTAGTCTGTAGACCACAATGTTAACCTATTTTAGTTGGCTGAAACTTTTTTATTTGGTGTCAAAAAATATGTTTTTATATTTTAAAAACCTCCAATTTTAAAACTCAGTGCAAAATCTTTTATTTTAAAACGTTCTTAAAAACAGGTTAACATTTTTTACAAATGTATAAAATAAGTGTTTACTAAACTCTTTAACGTCAAAAACAACGCAAACGCTATTACTTGTACATTAACTTGATACATTACTTGATTAAACTTAGAACAAGCTGTGACTTTGGTTCAGTGGCTGAAGGGAAGAGCAGAGTGCACAAAATAATCAGTGAACAATTATCTTGGGTAATTAGTTTCATTTTCATTTTTAATGTACAAATTCGTTAAAACTCTGTTCTCTGGGCCTTAACTTCCCCGGTAATACTAGTCCCTTTTGAAAAAATTATCTGGCTGCGCTCATGGAACAACACAATACTAATTAATACTAATTAAGAACACAGCGTGAAGAATCTTGTTTTAAGGTTAGGCTATAATATAAAAAAAACTGTCATTATTATTTTCAGAGTTTATTATTTTCAAATGTACAGGCAAACACACACCAGTGACAAGTAATTATTACTTCAGGCAAACACATTAAAAACCAGTTACAAGTTTATCCAATCCTTTTGTTAATTCGTATTTATATTTCTCGCGTAGAAAGTAACCCCTAGGCAGTGGATGCTTTGAGGTTATGGTTACAACGTAAACAAACTATTAGCAAACTTCAGCAGCGTTCCGCCTCATTAGGATATATTAGGTCATTGACATATCCAATGCTTGTTGGACAGGTAGAACATTATTACTGTAGTAATAAACGGTACCAGGAACTGGCACATACTTTCTCACAAATACATTTAAATTACTAAACAGATTCACTGTGACTTGTAGGGTGGGGTAGGAGAGTATTTTATTAAAGTTGGAGATTAACTAATAAATATTATTATTATTATTATTATCTAGAGAGAAAACTATTCGATAGATTTCGAAAAAATTTGCACCAAACACGTCAATTAGGTCTTCATAGATGCACGAAAAATGGTTTTGAATTTTTTTTTTTAAACAACCCGCTTTATGGCCAAAAACCCCCAAAAACAGTTATTATTATTATTATTATTAGCTAAACGAGAATTTTTAGAAAGATTCGGGTTTCTGTATATGATAGGGCACATTAAAGGCTACAAATAAGCCAAATTTTATCAAAATCGTTAGAGCCGTTTTTTAATAAAAAAATAATAACTGATTTTTTGGGGGGTTTTTGGCCAAAAAGGGGGTTGTTTTTCAAAATTGTTCAAAACCCTTTTTCGTGCATCTATACAGGCGTACTGGACATGTCTGGTGCAAATTTGGTTGAAATCAATCGAATAGTTTTCTCTCTAGCTTTGTATACTTTTATTAAAGTAGGCGATTAACTAATAAATATTATTATTATTATTAGCTAGAGAGAAAACTATTCGATCGATTTCAAACAAATTAGCACCAAACACGTCAATTAGGTCTTTATAGATGCACGTAAAACGGTTTTGAAAAATTTTGAAAAACAACCCCCTTTATGGCCAAAAAACCCACAAAAATCAGTTATTATTATTATTATTAGCTAAACGAGAATTTTTAGAAAGATGCGGGTTTTTGTATATGGTAGGGCACATTAAAGGCTACAAATAAGCCTAATTTTATCAAAATCGTTAGAGCCGTTTTTTTATAAAAAAATAATAACTGTATTTTTGGGGATTTTTTTGGCCAAAAAGGGGGTTGTTTTTCAAAATTGTTCAAAACCCTTTTTCGTGCATCTATACAGGCGTACTGGACATATCTGGTGCAAATTTGGTTGAAATCGATAGAATAGTTTTCTCTCTAGCCTTGTCTACATACAGACATACATACAGACATACATGCATACAGACATACAGACATACATACAGACAGACATTTTGTAAAAACCACTTTTTTGCACTCAGGGGGTCCCAAAAACGGATATTTCCACAAAAATCTCAACATCGATTTTTTTTGCGATCACTATACTTTCTCTATACTATAGTATAGTGAGAAAGTAAAACATCTCAATACTTGTATTGACAAGCCAGTTATTAGCGAATTTCCTTAGAAAAGATGAGCTATTGTAATGAATTTATATAATATACCTATATAAATATATATATATATATATATATATATATATATACGATTCACATTTGAAATGGAAATTAATGACAGCATCAATTATCTAGATCTTACAATAACCAGAGTCGATGGAAAACACCTTTTCAAAATATACAGGAAGCCCACTCACACTGATCACACAATCCATGCCTCATTCGATCATCCACTGTCACATAAGATGGCAGCATACAACAGTTTTATCCACAGATTAAGAAATATTCCTTTGACAGAAGCATACTTCCAAGAAGAACTTAAAACAATTTAGTTACTCAGGAAACAGAGCAGGAAGTTTAAAATTTAAGAATTATTAGTGTTTAATTACTGTAAGCCTCTTGAAAAAATACTTGGAAATGTCATCTATAGACATGGCTCGCATATAAAACCAGAAGAAATTTGCAGGAATAAGTAAACAATAAAAGGAAAGTAAAAAATAAGTTTGAAGGTACAGGAGTGTAGTGATTGTCAAACATATATTTAGGACCAAGATGAAGATCGTTTCACAAAAGGTTTAAGGAACATATCCCGCCAGGAAAAAAAACGCAAACAACAAAAGAACTGAGTCAAAGTTTGTTGAACATATATCATCCAGAATGACCATGATGGACGATACTCTCGAAATACTACATCAGCGTATAAAGGGAAAGTTTATGAACAGTTCGAAATTTACAAAAACTTTAAAATAAATAACAGCATGTTATTGAAGAAAAAGCTAAATTTCGAATCCAACGCTTTATACGACACTGTATTGGCATATTTAGATAAGAACACCTCCCTTTCTGAAGATTAACGCATGCATACCTTCAGTGTAGCCTACGCACAGGAACGTCATTCAATGTAGTCATTACCCATGAGTCAAAAGGTTTTTTTTTAATAATAGGGGCGTGAAAGTTTATGTGTTTATGTGTAACTATCTGTAAGTGTTTGTTTAATATGACAAAGGGAACCCTTAGAAGAAACTTGATAATAGCTGAATAGCCGAAACGGTCGTCGTTTTTTAAATTGGCTTTTTAAGTCACTCGGACGAGTTCGTTAGCAAAAAAATCCAACACGTTTGTTGACCTGAAGTAAACCTTTTCTGAGATTTTTCGTACTAGAATGAAATTTATTTTGTCTTATCTAAGAAAATAAACATAAGAGATTATTCTGCACATTTTGTTTTTTGTCAGGACCTTATAGCCTGACTGGTTCCTCCGAAATCTATCAAATCGTAAAATACCATACAAGCCCCCCCGGTTCAAGGGCCGCCACGTCGGGTGCAAACTCGTAAAGGGAGTTTTTCCGTTGAGAGCGGAATGAAGCTGCGCGTTAGCTGGGGCTGGAGGCTGAGGGACAAACAAATTCTACTAATATATTTCGCACACGCAGGCAGCTTTTCAGTACTTTCTTGAGTGCACAAATAATCCAAATAGTTGGTTGAAAAACTAAAACATAAACACTTAGGTTTGGAAATTCGCTCACCTCACGTCAGTGGTTCAGTTGGGGGTTATAATTAATATTATACTGTATATTATATTATAGTAAGCATTCGTGAAAAATCACATATTAATTAGATAAACATAAGAAAAACGTAATTAAAAAAATGCGTTTAAAAACAACAAACTTTATCGAGGCCTACCTAATTATGCTGTAGGGATTTTTAACTCGGCAAATATGTGAAGTTATAAAGATTATTTTATAGTGCAATACATTTTTAAATAACATAAATGTTGTTTTTTAGTGTAATAATAAAATACTAGTGGACATGGCAATGCTTCGCTATTGCTTGATTTACCTAACCTAAAATTATATTCAGTTTTTGATCCAAATCAGTTGTTGATCAAAATCAGCTGTTGATCAAAATCAGCTGTTTTAAGCTTTTCATACGAACAGCTGTTTTTTGTGCCCCTGATAAAATCAAAAGAAATCTTTCTTCTTCTTCCTTAAGATTGACCTTCCATAAGATTAACATGGCAACTTTGAGGGCCACTGGGGCGAAGCCCTTAACATACATTGAGCTCATTTTAAGGGAAGCACAACATAAAATTTAATGCGCCTACTCACGTTGAACATGTGTTGGTATTTAAAACGGTTATATAACTAATGTAGGCTAAATGATATGTTTTGAGGTTAGAAGTCATTAAAATTGTATATTTTTTACAATCCTTTTGCTTACGTCGTTCTTCAGAAGAAACTAATAAGTCCTACAAACAATAAACTATAAACAATAAACTAACCGGGTCTATGACGCTAGGGATTATCAACATAGTAAATAAACAGAGTCTACAATTAATTTTGTTATAAGAAGTAGGCCGTTATTACTTCACTACCTATTTGGACAAGAATATAGCGCATGGTTATATCGTTTGACTTATTTGTCTTAAAAGTCTAATAACTATTTTGCGTCAGGAAGCAGGCAGACAGAAAACATTTCGCAATAAACATTTTACTCAAAGACCTAAAATAAGTTATGGAAAACAAAACAAAAATCTTACTTTTTAACCATGTGCTTACTTAAATCAACGCTTTGAACCCCAAAAGTATAAAGTACAGTCATTTAGACAATACTATATTATTGTTCACTTAAAGTTCACTCAAGTTTTCATCGTTTCTTAGTAGGCCTATGTTTGTAAATAACAGAAACTCAAACTTTTATGGTTCTATTAAAATAACAATAATTCAGACCAATAGCTCAAGACAGACCATGCGCATGCGCTATTCATACACGTCAGGAAGTTGTTGACAGAAATAATCAGATGTAAATTAATACAACACAAAATTTTACCTAAAAGTATTAAACATAACCGTAAATGGTTCACATATTAGCCGATTTTGTTAAATAAAATAATAGCTATTACACTCGGCCCAACTTGAAAACGGTCCGTCGGAGGAGGGTAAAACTTCGTTTTTATCCGTTTCAGACCATTTAGAGACGATACCAAAATTAATTAATTTATAATAGGCCTATATATATATGTTTTATTCCCGGATTGATAAGTGGTATTATGCTTCAAAATTGCTGATGTTTTTGTGAAAGGTTCTTAGTAGGATTCTTCAGATACACTTTTTTTGTGTGTTTCGATCCTATTAAAAATGGCGGAGTTATAGCCTACCGATTAATCTTTTTTTGGTAGATTTGAGCAGTATATAAGTATATGGGTTTTTCCCACCTTGATAAGTGGTAGTAAAAATGCTTCAAAATATCTGAAGTTTTAGTAGAAGGGTCCTTGTAGAATCTCCCAGACAATGATTTTTTTATTTTTCGATTTGACACAAAATGGCGGCCTATTTGATTCAAACCAATTTGGCAAAGTTAGTGCGAGGAAATTTCATTATTTCTCCCACTCATAAGCCCGATTACAATTTGTTGGTTATATCATTCGAAAGGTAATTAAATTTACTACAATCCTGTGCAAAGGTATCTCAGGTACTGTCACCGGAACAAGGAACAAATTTGATAGGAAACGCCCGATAAATGATTTTTCATTATCCAAGTCAGGGTTTTGCGCAATTTCTCTTTATCATAAGCCCGAGTGCAATTTTTTAGCTATATCATTCGAAAGGGAATTAAATTTACTACAATCCTGTGCAAAGGTATTTCAGGTACAGTCCCCGGAACAAAATTCATAGAAAGCTCCCTATAAATGATTTTTTCATTATGCATGTAAGGTAATTGCACCATTTTTATACCTTTCATAAATCCGAGTACAATTTGTAAGCTATATCATTCAAAAGATAATTAAATTTACTATAATCCTGTGCAAAGGTGTTTTTTTGGAACAGTTGCCGGAACAAGGAAAACAATTCATAGGAAACTCCTAGTATTTAATACTAGTTATTTCCTGATAAGAAAATTCGGCGATAGTAATGCGGCAGTGCTGCTTAAGTTTTTTTTTAATTACAGCTAATTCACTATTACAGCTAATGGGCAAAATGAGCTGTTACATGTCAACGAATAAATCAAACAATATAACCTTGTTAACAACATACACAGTACTTGCTTTTATAGGAATTGATTTATATCCTACCATGATTAAATTTCTAT
Organism: Philaenus spumarius; assembly: GCA_018207615.1. Lineage (NCBI taxonomy): Eukaryota > Metazoa > Arthropoda > Insecta > Hemiptera > Aphrophoridae > Philaenus > Philaenus spumarius. The sequence continues at coordinate 802,061 of JAGFPH010000169.1, read as the reverse complement.
AAAACAGTGTTATCTTTTCAAGAATCGGTACACTACGTCAAATAGCTTGCTAAGTCAACACACTAAGCTTTTCCCATTTCATATCAGTTTTTGTTTTATATAGAAGGCATCTTGGAGTACAAAACTAATTAGATATCACAAATGATTTGGATTTTAGTTTAAAGATGACTAGCTGACCCGTGCGAATATTTCAGAAGTTATAGGAGTAGGCCTACACTTACCTGATGGATTACGTTGATTTAATTAAGTTAATTGCGTTTATTTATTTACGTTGGTTTATAAATAAAAGTGTATACAAATGATTAACGCTTTACGTTGATTTTTTATTGATTTGCGTGATAGATTACACTTGCATATAGAATGTAAACAATCTAACTTATAGCTGTCATGCTAGTTAAACAGATTGTTAATAGATGGCGTCTTTCATTAGGAATCATTTGAACTTTCATAGGAAAGTTTTTTAAATAATTTTTTTGTAACGTAAACCTTAATTTTAAGCTATTTGTCTATTTTTCGTCAATAGCGGGGAATATAAGCTTTAAAATGATGTTTGAATCAATAATTTTGATAAAGAATTAAGGGAGATTCCGCTTAGCGACAAAAAAAAAAAACACTTTCGAGAAATAATAGGCCTATATACGGATTGTAAAGGGCTTTAAAAGTTGAGTACGGTACTGTACTATGAAACACTTTGAACTAATGTTGAAGATCAATGATCTTGCAAGACTTAGGATCAAAAGCATAACTAAGGCATTAGTTTGCACTAAGGTTGAACTTCAATAGGCTTAGTTGCGGGCAACAGGAAGAATTCACTGATAATTGAACAAAAATCACTCTGCGAACAAAAGTGTTGGCTAAATTTTCAAATATTAAAAGGTTGTTGAATACCATATTCAGATTCAGTTCATCCAGCAGTTGCCCCAGGCACCAACAGTTGATCGGCAGCATACCACGTTTTATAAAGTAGACAAAGTGTAGGCCTATAGCTAAACATTTCTGTTAACTTAACTTTTCGTTCATCTCCCGACTAGTTTAGTAAATCTTTGCCCTTATCTTCGCTCTTCTTATATTTTAGAAATAGTTGATTTTGCATTAGAGTTTCTTGTTTCTAGGCCCAAGAAGTTTATTTTGAAGAAACATAAATAATTGAAAACAATAAACAACGTTTCCAACATATATAAGAGCTGATTTAGTCCATTAGTTTTAGTTCTTCAACAAAATATGTATAAAAGCTGTTAAGCTATTGTACAGTATAATACGCAATCGTCTACTGGTTCCCTATGCTACGTTTTAACACAGTACGGAGATAGTATGCGACGGAGAGAGTAAAAGTGATCCCTTCTTCTCAACTACCGGTTGGAGTCGGAGAAGAAGAACGTTTCACTTTTCGTCTAATCAAGGCTAATTTGCCCTACCGTGCCTAAAGAAGTTTCACTCCAAAAACATCTAGGGGTCAGCTGTTTACATAATTTATAAAGTGATTGCAGCACTGGGCCGTGCAGTAATGGAACGTATTGTTAAATTAACTGCATGAATGTTCTACATTGGGCTTGTGCTTTTTATTATATTCTGTCTTCAATTGCCCTGTTGCCTAGCAACGTGTTTTGATCAGGTTCAGGGTCAAAGATTACATTAGGATTCAATGAGCCTTTGCTTTGGTTATTTATAAGTAGCTTCTGTTTGCGTAATGCAGGCCTACGTATGCTTTATTTATGACACGAAGGCTACTTATCGAATGTTGTTAGGCGTACTTATAGTTAATTTATCGGTAAGCTAACGTAATGATTTTTGTTAATACTATGCGTATGACGAGTTTGCTTAAAGTAAATTAGTAGACCGAGTGTTTATCTATGTAAGTAATAGATTTAAATATACAAGGAAAACCAATGCAAGATAAATTATTTAAAAAACCGATTATGTGGTTAATTAAAACAGGTTGCAAATCCACCCGCGGCTTTCAACTTGCAAACAACTTCTCGTATTGAAATTCAAGGACATATTATTATTAGTTGGTTTTTGTTATTCAACTATCCATAATACGAGGATTATAATATGTCCGTTGTTCTCAAGTTATAATTTCGTCAAAAGGTAGATTTGTTGAAGTTATTAGTTTTATTTGTTTAAGAAGGATTACTAGCGGAAAAACTTAGCTTACGGCAAACCAACGCTAAAAGACTTTACGGGTTGATTTTTGAAAACTTCCCATTGGTATTATTTAAAAATAGAAAGAGATGTTCAAAATTTGATCTCGGTACAGATATTCACCGCCCCTTTTACCAGCACATCTAAAAAATTGTAATTGGCGCATATGGCTTGTGATACATTGAATTGAAGCCCTTCAAAACTTTAAATTTCAATAGTAAGAAAATAAAAATCAGCAAAATTGTTTTTTTTGTAAATTATTTTCTATAATTGTATAAAGATAGGTTATCGCACAATAATTTATTAGAAAGTTCAATATCTAAGATTGGACAAAGTTAACAGCATGAAATAAACAAGAGCCAAGTTTACATGATTACAGAATGATAACAAAGAACTCCTGACAATAAAATTAAGAATAAAATGTATGCCTTTGATTGCATACTGCACTTTCACTTCAATTTCGATATAGTTTGAACATTCCACTAACCCTTAAACGTATTACGTACCCTACTAAGATTATAAATGTGAAAGATTGTATATATTTGTCTGTTTGGACGTTTGGCTGCCAATCACGCAAAAAGTACTGGATGGATTTGTATAGAATTTGGCATACATATAGATCATGACCTAAAATGTGGCATGGGCTATAATTCATTTAGATTTAAGTGTTGAAACAACCCTTAAAACAATACTTATTTATTATTATACTTTCATTAAAGTTAAAAAATTGGAACATTTATTTCTTACAAGATTTATACAAAATGTAAAACATATTTGCAATTTGTAGCATGCTGCTAAAGGGTGAAAATGTGATAACAACCCCTAAAATATTACAAATTAGTTATTAAACTTCTCAAAAAGCTAGAGTGCTGAAAATTAGTAAATTTATTTCTTACAACATATACATAATATGTAAATCATATTTGCATTTTTAGCGTGCTGCTAAGATGTGAAATTATGATAATAACCCTTAAAACAATAAAAATTAATTATTATACATTTGTTAAAGCTAAATGTATTTATTTATTTATTAAAAGACATATATAAAAAGCAAACTATATTTTAATTTTGTAGCTTGATGCTAAGGGGTGAAAATGTAGTAACAACCCCTAAAACAATAAATATTGTTATACTTTCCTTTAAAGCTAGAGAGCTGATATTTTGTACATTTATTTTTTACAAAATACATATTAAAAATAAACAAGTTTTATATTTTGTCACGTTCCTCTAAAGTGTGAAAAAGAGTAACAACCAATAAAACAATACAAATTAATTATTATACTCCCCATAAAGCTAGAGAGCTGGAAATTGGTACATTTATTTCTTACAAGATATGTATAAAACTAGGGGAAACTTCTGCGTACTCCTCGCGCCAACCTCGTTAGAACCTTCTATACACATAATCATGTTATGTTTTCTTTATAATAAAGGTGTAGGATTAATAATAACTCCAAAGCTAAGATGGTAAATAAATAATGTTTTTCAAGTCAAATCCCTTCGTATATTTTATAACATCAGTTAAAGGTTAAAAGAACCAGTAAGGCTCAGGTCTACACTTTAATAAAACCTAACCCAAAAATTAGAAATACAAATAATTGCTTCAAAGTTTGAAATCGGCTGTTAGTGGAAATATTATAGCAAATAGCTGTTTTATCTGTTTTTCATTCAATTGGTAGTTATGGTAATAAATGTAAATACATGTGTTGGTGCATCAGTCTAGGCCTAAAATAAGATTTTTTCTGACTAAATTACAAATAATGAAATAACAAATGTTTTTATCAAAATGTATTATACCCTATGCTCATATATTATGCTTATATATTATAACTCAGGGATAGTGTAGCTTTTTATTAGTAAAACTATTTTTTTAATCGGTTCAGAAGTTCCTGAGATTACCCCCTACATACAAACAAATTTTACCTCTATATAATATTATTAGTAAAGATGTAAACCATATTTCGATTTTGCAGCGTGCTGCTAAAGGGTGAAAATGTGATAACAACCCCTTAAACAATACAAATTAATTATTATACATCCGTTAAAGCTAAAGATCTGGAAATTGGTGCATTTATTTCTTAAAAGATATATATATATATATATATAATATATATATATATATATATATATATATAAAGTGTAAACTATATTTTCATTATGTAGCTTGCTGCTAAGGGGTGAAAATGAGATAACAACCCCTAAAACAATAGAAATTAAATATTATACTTTCCTTAAAGCTAGAGGGTACATTTATTTCTAAGACGATTTATACAAAATGTAAACCATATTTGCGTTTTATGTCGTGCTGCTAAGGTGTGAAAATGTGATAACAACCCCTGAAACAATTAAAATTAATTAGTATACTTTCCTTAAAACTATAGAGCTGGAAATTGGTACATTAATTTATTACAAGATATATTTAAAAAAGTAAACCATGTTTGTATTTTGTATCGTGATGATAAGGAGTGAAAATGTGGTAACAATTCCTAAAACAATACAAATTAATTATTATACTCCCTTTAAAGATAGACAGCTGGAAATTATTAAATGTATTTCTTAAAAGATGTATTTAAACTGTAAACCAGATTTGAATTTGGTCGCGTACTGCTAAGGAACAATTCCTAAACCAATACAAAATAATCGATATACTTTCCTTAAAGCTATAGAGCTGGACATTTTTAGATTTCTTTTTTTCGAGATTAGCCTAATAGAAAATGTAAATCAGATTTGCATTTTGTAGTGTGATGGTAAGGGGATAAAATGTGATACCAACCCCTAACTCAATGAAAATAAATTGTTATACTGTTTTTCCTTAAAGCTAAAGAGCTGGAAATTGGTACTTTAATTTATTTCAAGATACATAGAAAATGTAAACCATATTTTTAATATTGTCGTTTGCTGTAAAGGTGGGTAAATGTTATAACAGCCTCTAAAACAATACACATTTATTGGTATATTTTCCTAATAGCTATAGAGCTGGAAATTTGTCAATTTATTTCGTACAAGATACATAGAAAATCAAACAATATTAGTGTTTTGTCGAATACTGTTAAGCGTTAAAATTGAATAACCACTCCTAAAACAATAAATATAGATCTGCTAACTTCCCACAAATTCAGAGAGCTGAAATTTTGCACTTATTAATAGTAAGTTTTGTAAAGGAAAGAAATAATAAAAAACACAATTTAAATCATTATTTCTAATGGATGAACGGGGGTAACAGCCCCTTTACAATAAAAATAAATAAATAATTATACTACCCATGAGCTAAAGCGCTATTGTTTACCCCATTGTTTCATAAATGGTAAATAGGACTAGCATTTCAATTACTTGTGTCTAAGGGGAAAAGAAAAAATACCCGTAAAACAATACATTTTTATTTGTGTACTTTATTTTAAGCTTGAGTGCTAAAATATATTGCACTTATTTCTTAAATGGTGGCCTACTATGAAGAAATAATCCAAACGCATTTTTGTAACCTGAGGCTAAGTTACTTGGGGTGAAAATTGGATTCTACCCCTATATATTAAAAATAATTGCTACTAATATCTATAGAGCTAGATAGCTGAAATTTGGTATATATTATCATTAAAGTT
>JAGFPH010000169.1:784028-796226 GCA_018207615.1 Philaenus spumarius | reverse complement strand
CTATAGAGCTAGATAGCTGAAATTTGGTATATATTATCATTAAAGTTTTATTTAAAAAAGAAAAACGTAAATGTGTGCGGTTGATGAACCCCCGTCAGGAAAGATGTTCATCACACCTTTCCTTCAAAATCTTTTACCAGCTTTAACGGACACATAATTTTAATCTTTCAATTGCCGTTTATTATTAGTTTGTTTTTTATACAAATATTTACTGTTTTCGTACGTTTAATGTTATTATAATAAAGGCGTAGAATTAATTATAACATCAAAGCTAAGATGGTAAACACAGTTAAAAGTCCATTCATTGTAAATACATTCAATAAACATAAAATGTTGGTTTATCAGTGTAGGCCTAACCTAAAATTATTGTGTGTTTGTTTAATTTATTTTACCTGCCTTACAACATACATACAATAATTTTAGGTTAGGCCTAGACTTAAAATTACTTAGACCTTTTATGTTAGGCCTAGACTGATGAACCAACATTTTATGTTTATTGAATGTATTTCAGCGCTTGACGATAATATCTGAACTAAGCCGGACGGAACGATCGTCTCGTAATTTAAATTGATTAACCAAAACACATGTTCCTTGAATATATTTACATTCATTGCCATAGCAACCAATTTGATAATACTTTTTCGTTACGCGTATTTTCGATTTGCAATTTGTTATCCTAAGAGTTATGTTCTGTAAGTAGGGGACGCATTTGTTTAGCACTTGCTTTAATAGTTTTTTTTTTTTTTATTGACAATCACTTCAGATAAGTACAGAAATTGTCACAGTGATATGGACTAGCTACGTTGAGCATTTTACTGCCATATAAATCAATTAGCTCAAAGTGCTTATTTAGATAATTAAAATTATTATTTGTCTTTCTTGAATCTAGTTAATGCCAACAAGAACAAAGGGGACAAGTTTACAAATTCAATCAAAACTTTGTCAGATCCGACTTCTATATTAGTACAGTAAAAATAGACATTTGGGAGGGAACCCGGTGCAGTTTAATCGATTTTCACGGGTTTTTAATTAGTTCGTCTCGACGAGTACAAAAAAGGTTTTAAAAAATATTTTTTATGCTCCCCCCCCCCCCCCCTAATTTTGTATTCAATAAAAACTGTTTTTTTCTTAAAAAGTACCTACCTATTTAAATGAACATTTTTTTTAAATTTGCTGAAAACATTTTTTTAAATAAATTATGTTAAAAAGTATTAATAACAATGTATTTTTACTAAAAAAATATTTTTATTCACTAAAATTAAAAATATTGCAAAAAAAATAATACGGCAAATCTCATTCATACGTGTAAAGTGTCTAAATGGGCTAAATTTTAATATATCGAATTCAAAATTGACATAGAAGTTAAAATATTTATTTTAAACTTATATGCTGATTCTCAGCTTGTTATCTTGAAAATGACCTAATCTAGAGCCACTTGACTATCAATGGGCTTCGCGATTTTAGGAGTACCGGACCCAAAAACTCATTATAAACGGCTCTAGTTTAGAAAATTTTCAAAATATCAGACTAAAACCGTTTTTACAAGTTAAACATATAGATTCAAACAAGATCAAGGAGTATAAACCTTTTTTATTATTTACTTTTAAAAACACAAGTCACTTAAAAAAGTATAATTTCAGACCTTTTTAGATTTTCGTCAAAAGGCTTGAGTTGAGCGGCTGCAGATTAGTCAATTTTATAAATATCGTTTTTAAAATAGGTATAGTAAAAAAGGATGTTTTTAACTTCTGTATCAATTTTTAAAATGATATGTTAAAAAATATCGAAAATGGGAGTCGCTGAGTCCAAAGATGTTGGAGTTAAAACGAGATAGGTCAAACAGAAGACTATCTTTAAACGCCTCGCTTTTAAAAAGTAGCCTACATGGAAAATAAGTTCATACTTAGAATATTTATTCCGGTGTATTTAACTAGTAAAACAAATTTGATGTTGATATTCCAAAAATTGACGAAATTGGAACAGACTGAAATGCGCTGCAGCGTTCGGTAAGCAAACAATCGTGAGGCTCGTTGATAAATTTGATGGTTCTAGCTCATCCAATTTTTAAGTTACCAACTTGAGTCTTGGTATATAAGTTAAAAATACGCTTTTCACTTGCTACACCAAGTTTTACTTAGATATAATCTTATTACAAATTGTCCAAGTTAGATCTGTTATACGAACGGACGGATATGGTCATTTTCTGAAAAGAACACATACATTCATACTTCAAAGCCCAGGATTCATCAACTTACAAGGTATCGTTTCATACTTTACATAGAAGTTACAAACATAATTTTATTTCCATACCGAGTTTAAAGTATTTATATTGAAAATCGTTGAACTAGTGCAGCCCGGTATAACTATTTCTTACAATGAGAAAGAAATTCTAAGCCATTAGGCCTATCTTAAAAATTGATATAAACTGATCTATTTGAGTTGTTAATGTACATTTTGTTTGCCCACAATAACCATCCCAACTGCTTTATGAAGGTTTATTCTTACGTAGGCCTACTTTTAAAACGCAAGCCGTTAGAAAGTTTAATGTTTGACCTTTTTTAGTTTTTATCAAAATACATTACTTCAGGGCAACAAACTTGTTACTTTTTCATATATTATTTTCAAAATCACTAAAAAATATCTAAAACAAAATTACTTTAGACCGAGTTTCAAATTTACAGGTTTTAAAATGTTTAAAACCATAAAAAATGCCTAGTATAATAAAATGTATGGCCTATGTGCTTAACTATTGTCGCAGAGTTTTAATTTTTTATTTTATTTATATAAATATTATTTATATATGTTACAAATTTCAAATGAATAGAATGAATATTTTCATTTAAAAAAATTAAAAACTATTTTTAATAAAAAACATATTCATTGATAATAATGCGTTCATAAAGTTGCTGACCTATTTAGTTTAAAATTATCATATATGTAAAATATTTATATATTATATTTATACATATATTTTTTATGTATATTTCAAATTTCATACACATTGGATGATTATGTTTAGAGAAAATTTATTTTTATCAGAGACAAGTTCATCGAGACTGCTTACAGGCTTACGCTAGTCTTAACGAAATTGTATTCGATAAAAAAAATGTTCTCTAAAACTAATTATTCAATTTGTGTGCAATTTAAAATATACATAAATAGTACATGGTACAAAAGTCTTCATTCTAGCAATTTTTTCCAAAGTTTTATTTGAATATGCATCACTTGTTAAGTAAACAAGGTCGATTGCGAACTATTTCAATAAATGACTCGGTGTCCAAATTTTCTACTGTTTTTTTTAAATGAATACCAATTAATTATTGTTTTAAATTTGTAAATATATAAATGATATTTAAAATAATTACTAAAAGACTTGAAAATTGTTTTAAACGCAAAGTAAATAAGCTTGCACAGGTAAAAAATATACTAAACTTTAAATGGTGGCAAGCTTCTAGTGTCTCGTCTGATCGTCACTATTGACATGAATGCCCTTGCTGAATCCCGTACATTGTCCGGTGTCCCAGCTTCTGATGGGGAGAAACACCGTAGAGCCACAGAATTTAGTAGCGCGCTATTTTTTAAAATAATTTTACTGGAATACACGTAGAATCACTAAAAATCATAGGATTTGTCACGTTTATGGCGGCCATTTTGGGCAAGCTATGTTTATTTGTTTTTTTAATTTTGATCTCATATTCGTGATAGCGACTAAATATTAAATAAAAATGAACTTAGATAAGAAATATTTTTTTAAACCTCAAAACCGATATATTTTTAAGAAAATGGCAGCAATTTTGTATCCACCATGTTGAATTTTAAAATGTTATATATATTCGTGATCATTAATAACCAGTTTCATCCAAAAATTCGTTTTAGACATTGAGATATTAGAATTTAAAAATTTTTTGGGACATTTTATAACTTTGTTATTCATTTTCAAAAAAAAGGCAGCGCAAAAAAATGTTTTTAACTTTAATCTACTTGCCGAGACGAAAAAAAAAATCATTTAAATCGGTTCGTTTAAAATATCATTAAAAAAACTTACACCGGGTTCTATCTTTTTTATATTTTTACTTTAATACAAGTAGAAATCCCTAAAAATGATATGATTTGTCGCTTTTATGGCGGCCATTTTGGGAGTGCTTGTTTTTTATTTTGATCTCATATTCGTGATTAGCTATTAAAATTTATACAAAAATGAACTTACATAAGAAATATGTTTTTAAACATAAAAAAAGTCGAATTTTTAAATATAATGGCAGCCATTTTGTATTCGCCTTAGTGAATTTTCATATTTTATGTATATTCTTGATTATTGCATTCCAAAACCCTCAAATTACCAGTTTCATCCAACAATTCGTTTTAGAAGTTGAGATATTTGAATTTGATTTTTTGTTGGAGCATTTTTAATTTTTCCGGTACTTTAAAAAAATAAACAAAAGAAAAACGAAGAGCACAAACATTTTTTTAACTTTAATCTACGTGCAAAGACGAACAAATTTAAAAAAAAGGCTGTCATGGGACTGCCGTTAGAAGTGAAAACATTTTAGCTTCATGTAGTTAACTTTATTTTCGAGTTATTAAGAAGTATTTTTAATCAATGTATTAATGTTGTAATGGGATCTTAAATAATTGCGGAGATGCAATGGAGCCTTAAATAATTGTGGAGATAAGATAGAGCCTTAAATATTTGGGGAGATGCGATGGAGCCTTAAATAATTGAGGAGAAGCGACGGGTACAGCTATAAAATAGTTTCACTTACTTACCTGAACTAAGTCTTTTACGACATCTATGCATTTTTTTACTTATTTACATGAACGATGCCGGGTACGACAGCTATAAAGCGTTTTACTTTTTTACTTGTACTGGTATGACAGCTAAACAAAATGTACATGACCGAAACCGGGTACGACAGCTGCAACAAGTTTTCCTTATTTTACCTGGCCAAAGACGGGTACAACAACTATAAAAAATTTGATATGACAATTAATATAAACATCTGTTCCTCATTTACATGACCGAAGCCGGGTACGACAGCTGTAATAAGTTTTACTTATGTACCTGACCGAAGCTGGGCACGACAGCTATAAGAAGTTTTACTTATTTACCTGAACTTAGTCTGGTACGACATCTATAAATCATTTAACTTATGTATGTCAAATCATCTGTTCCTTATTTACATGACCAAAGTCGGGTACGACAGCTGTAATTAGTTTTCCTTATTTACCTGACCGAAGCCGGGCATGACAGCTAAATAAAGTTTGACTTATTTAAATGAACTAAGCCTGGTACGACAGCTAAAGAAAAGTGCCCAACACTGCTGTATTATATATTATAGACTTCAAGTGGTGACGGTGACGGTGACGGTGATGTCCCTCGAGTTCAATGAATCTCAACTGCTCTTTGGAGGTTGCGCATGCTGAAATTAAAGATGAAATTATAAGTTTGAGTGCAAAACACACAAAAAAATCGGAAAATGAACTACTTGACTGACATGACGACTTATTACAGTACCAAAGAAGAAATAATTTAAGTATATTTGGTATCGCGGAGGAGGGGACACCAGTGAACTAGTGTTGAATTTGTTCAAGGAAAAACTAAATGTTGAACTGCCTATCTCTGCCATTGATAGATGGCATAGAATAGGTCGTAAATCGGATCCCGATACTGACCGTAAAGTGAGGCCTAGAGCCATTATTGTGAAATTTGTTAGCTACAGAGGTCGCAGACAAATTTTTGTAAATAGTAAATGTTAAAGGGTACCGGGATAACTGTGCGCGAAGACTTGACTGTTCGACGTCTGTCTGAATATAAAAGGCTGTAGAACTTTTTTTGGACTAAAAAACGTTTGGACTGTGGACAGCCGAATATCGTGGGTGGATGCACATGGTAAACGTGGTACAGCCACGTCAGTCTCCGCATTTGATTAAAAACGTTGTTTTGTGTTTGTTCTTGTTTTGCTTTTAGTTGTTAATGTTTTAAGAATTTTTTTTAAACTAAGTTTGTCTACTATAATATTATCATGAGGCACAACACATTAGCATAATTTGACGCTGTTTCTCGTTTGTTTGTCTGTAAACCCTGCATACCTCATTTATAGCATTGTACTTATTTTTCACTATCTGTTATTTTTTACATTGCCAAATTTTTCGTTTGTCTGTCTGAAAACCCTGCACATCTCGTGTTTAACATTGTAGTTATTTTTCACCATCTCTTATCTTTTACACCTCCAAGTTTTTTGTTTGTCTATCTGTAAACCCTGCATACCTCATTTATAGCATTGTACTTATTTTTCACTATCTGTTATTTTTTACATTGCCAAATTTTTCATTTGTTTGTCTGAAATTCCTGCATATCTCGTGTATAGCATTGTACTTATTTTTCACCGTCTGTTATCTTTTACATCGCCAAATTTTTCGTTTGTCTGTCTGTAGAATAGAATCATTCTGCTATCAGTCATCTTGGATAATTTTATTTGAATACCTTATTTATTACATTATCCCCTACTTATATTCCACCCGTTTGTCGTTTTTTGAATTACATATTTTCAAGTACTAGGCCTACTATATACACAAATATTTGCATATACTACTACGGCTTGCGATGCAGAGTTTGTCTATTTTAGTGATGACTGACGATGATATGACTGGACCGTTTGTCGTGAAATACAATGTCCAACGGACTCTTTCACAGATGGTTGCTCTTTGCCCTAATTTTGTCAAAATTTCACACGTTAATGCTAAGTCTTTAAAAGGACATATTGACGAATTTCGGGAAATATTAGCTAATCCAAATATGAACGCTATATTTGTTTCTGATTCCTGGCTTAAACCTAAAGTTTCTTCTGCCGAAGTCTCCTTATACGGGTACACTCTCTTCCGCAACGATTGCTTAAACAAGGGTGGTGGGGGAGTAGCAGTATATATCAGGTCAACAAGCTCGGCTATATCAAAGCCCACTAAAGAATACCGTTGCGAGGCGTCCAATAGAATGGGCGCGCAGTGTTGCCATATCTACTAGCCTCGAACACTCCTGGTATTTACCGCTCGAGGCTTGATCGCACAGTTTAAAGAATTATAAATGCGTTGAGTCAGAAGCAGTCAGTTAGAAGCGTGGGAAGAACGTAACAACGTCGCACTACGGCGATTGGAGCGTTCAAGGTCTCGGTGGGTGTACACAAACCCGTCCCTCAACGGTATTCTTTAGTGGGCTTTGATATAGACTTATACAGTATACAGCTCTAATCAACAGAACTCAAATAAGCCTGAATACATGTGTCTAGAGCTTAAATTGTCTGGGACTAAAATCCTACTGGGATTGTGCTACAGGCCCCGCAAGTTTGGATTTTTATCTATATTTGAGGATACTCTCTTGGATCTTATGCCATCCAACGGACATGTTATTGTAGCGGGCGACTTTAATACAGACTTACTTGGACCAAAGTCATTTGACTCGACCTTCTTGACTAATATGTTTATACCTGTAACATGACCATACTACCTTTAAAAGCGACTCATTTTTTACCTCTGCTACGCTATTAGATATAATAGCTGTAAATGACTTAACACATCTAATAAAGCATGGTCAAATTTCTGTTCCTGGGCTCTCTTCTCATGGCCTCATCTATTGTTTTTACGCAGTAAAAGGGAAGAAATCAGTACCCACGTATATTTCATATAGATATTTTTAAAACACTAACCTTGACGCTTTCTTACTGATGTTGTTTCTAAGCCTTGGGATGTTGGTGGAGTTGATGAAATTTTAAATGAGTTTAATAATAATATTCTAGACATTTATTATAAACATGTTCCAGTTGTAAAAAAAGCGTTTTGTAAGACCTCCGGCTCCTTGGATTTCGAATGACATCCGTCAATTAATGAACAATTGTGTTGTAGAAATGTGTTAAACGATTGGGCATCGGCAAAGAGCAATGCTCTCAGTTTTAAAAGTACTCCTCGATCAGTTAAATAGTTTCTTTGTAACCTTTCCTTTAGTTGATGGCGTTCCTGTAAATAAAGGTGTTACTTAAATATGTTACACAGAATACCTCGTATTGTAAATAATAATTTTACTTTCTCACTATACTATAGAGAAATTATAGTGATCGCAAAAAAATCGATGTTGAGATTTTTGTGGAAATATCCGTTTTGGGACCCCCTGAGTCCAAAAAAGTGTTTTTTACAAAATGTCTGTCTGTATGTATGTATGTCTGTATGTATACAAAGCTAGAGCGAAAACTATTCGATCGATTTCAAACAAATTTGCACCAAACATGTCAAGTAGGCCTGTATAGATGCACGAAAAACGGTTTTGAATTTTTTTTAAAACAACCACCTTTTTGGCCAAAAAAAACCCAAAAATCTTATTTTTTTATGAAAAAAACGGCTCCAACGATTTTGATAAAATTTGGCTTATTTTTAGCCTTTAATGTACCCTACCATATGCAAAAAAAACGGTATCAGGAAACTGACACATACTTTCTCCCTCATTATAGGAACTTAATTTTTTATTTTTAAGAGTAATTTTCCCATAAAAACCCTTAAAATAACGGAAAAACCAACTTTTCTCAAAAACGGCTCGAACGATTTTGATCAAAATTTTACAGTTTATAGTACTTTAGGTCCCTAATAAACTATAAAATTTTAATCAAAATCGTTAGAGCCGTTTTTGAGAAAAGTTGATTTTTCCGTTATTTTAAGGGTTTTTATGGGAAAATTACCCTTAAAAATAAAAAATTCACAAAAATGAAAAAAACGCCTGGAGATACCGTGGATTAATACCTCCATACCAAATTTCATCAAAATCGGACGACTGGTTTAGGCTCTAGGTCTGATAACATCCACACAGACACACAGACACACAGACACACAGACACACAGACACACAGACACACAGACACACACACAGACATCACTCCGAAAACCACTTTTTTAGGTTCAGGGGGACCCAAAACGGATATTTCCACCAAAAACTCAAACTCGAAAATTTTGACGAATACAATACTTTCTCCATATACTATGGTATAGGGGGAGAAAGTAAAAAAACGCACCTTTCTAAAAATTCTCGTTTAGCTAATAATAGTAATAATAACTGCTTTAGTGGGTTTTTTGGCTATAAAGGGGGTTGTTTTTCAAAAATTTTCAAAACCTTTTTTCTTGCATCTATACAGGCCTAATTGACGTGTTTGGTGCAAATTTGTTCGAAATCGATCGAAGTTGTCTCTCTAGATAATAATAATAATATTTATTAGTTAATCTCCTAGTTTAAAATCACCTCTCCTACCCCTCCTACAATTAATTATGAAGTCACTGTGAATCTGTTTAATAATTTAAATATGTTTGTGGAAAGTATGTGCCAGTTTCTAGTAGGTACCATTTATTAATTTTTCTTTGGTTTTAGACGCGGATGTAGTTAAAGCTCTTCGTAGATTAACCTCTAATGCCGTGGGTTTATCCAGTTATTTTTATTAAGGGTACTATTCCTTCTACTTTGCTAACTATTACGAAGCTGTTTAATGCTTCATTAACTTCTGGAGTGTATCCGCTTATATGGAAGTTCGCTTTGGTCTGTCCCATTGGTAAAATGTCTTATCCCTCACGTCCTGCAGATTTTAGACCTATCAGTATTCTGCCAGCCTTATCAAAATGTCTCGAACGAATTTTCCACCAATAATTAACATCTTTCCTTGAACAAAATAATATTCTCAGTCCGTTTCAATCTGGTTTTCGTTCTGGCAATAGTACCACTACAGCTCTTCTTCATGTAACCGATGATGTAAGAATGGCAATGGAACGCAGATAAATAACTATCCTCTATTTGATTTCTCTAAAGCATTTGATTCTATTAATCATTCATTGCTGCTTGCTAAATTAAAAATATTGGACTGGAGTCAGTGTGATTATCATGGATTCAGTCATTTCTTTTTGAACGAAGACAGTGCGTCAGTATTGAAGAAAGTAGGTCTAGCTGGAGGGATGTTAGCATGGGACTTCCGCAGGGTTCTGTCTTAGGACCTTTATTATTTAGCATTTTCATAAACGACATTTTTACAATATTTCATTTATATGCCGATGACTTTAAAATATATTTACAGTTTAAAAAAGAGGATTCCGGTAGAGTGGTGGAACGCATGAACTATGATATCTCAAATATTTCTCTGTGGTTTAGAAAAAACGGATTAAAAACAACAAGGCTAAAACGCAGCCTATTATTTTGGGTTACTCTCGATTGTTGAACAAAATAGACTTAGACAACTTTCCCAGACTTCAGTTTGATAACAACTTCAGTTTGAATTTATTACTGTATACGTTTTTATTTTTTACTTAAAACGCGATACCCATGTTTCTCTTTACTATAAATCTCTTAACATCTTAACACTTAATGAACTACGGGCGTATCATACTCTGATGATGTTACATTATATTCTACGAACTGGAGTGCCGACTTACCTGGCAGAAAAGTTTGTCTATATCTCTAACATAAGTGCAAAGAGCACTAGAAGAGGCGGCACTACTCTTGCCATACCTTTGCACCGTGCTATGAAGTACAATAAATCATTTACTGTGTCCGCTTGCCGTCTATGAGATGTAAAATTGTAAAATAATGAAGGTGAATTGGTTGCGTTTCGAAACATGAAACAATGATATACTTGGACTAAACTCACTATGCGGCGAATCTTTGGACCGTGTTTGAAGCCACGGGTACCTGCTAGTAGGCCATAAAACACATACCCAGACTTTGTGGTAAAACGGCGGAAGTAAAGCAAACAGTGGTTGACTCGCTTTAAAATATAAATAGCCACCTGTTATTTGGTTTTCGATTATTTTGTAAGATTATAGTACAATATTTAAATAAACCCCCATCTGAAGTACAGTGTACGTCATAACAGAATAGAAATGCATTGACGAACGGTACGCGTCATAATGCGCTGAAGCATTAATGGATCAAACTCAGTATTTTAACGGTATGGATTAAAACAAAAAAAATAAGCACTGGAACACTAAATAAATATTAGTTTTCATTTATCATGAATGGGCGAGGCTACCTAAAGATAATATTATTTTTATCCAGTTATTTATTTGGGAATTCACAAATTAAAACTAATTGTTCACTTTAAAAGTCACTTAAGTTGTCTTCGACAGTAGTCCTACATTAAATTTGTAAATTAAAAGAAGCTCAAACTTTTATGATTCTATTAAAGTAGCACCAATTTAGGCCAATAGTCCAATATAGTAAAATATAGTTTGTATAGCCTTTTAAAGGGAAGAGGTGTTTTAGGCTGTCAAGAATAAAGTAAACAAACAAGATTGTAAAAATTCATTAATTTTTTATCGATCTCTAACCCCAAAGCCAATCATATAGCATGTTATAGCCCCATTAGTTTTATAACTCATATACAAAAACAACCAACATCCAGACATTATAAGAAGTTTGTTTTGATTTAATTTGTAAATATAACCCCGAATTACGAGTATAATCTAGGCTTGGTTTTGTACACAGTATTGCAGATGACGAACGTAACTAACATATGTCTTTAAAGTGATAGTTATTTTACACAGCCATGCGCATGCTCTATACTATTTTGTTACTCGCGGACGTAAGGATGTACACTCGCTTTTATAAGAGTTGATGGTATTGGCGGAAATACGAAGGTGCAATAAACAGACAGATATGATGAAACCATAAAGCTTTCGTAGTTCTATAACTTAAATTGAAAAACAAAAAACAAATAAAATAAACCCTATAGGAAAATATTTTTTTAAATAACTCGTATATAAAAACAAATATTTATACGAAACATGTCTTTAGACTGTTAACAAAGAAACTTTCCGTTTAGTTATATACAGTGCTGCTTTGTACTCAGGAAGGTCGCACTGATATCACAACGTTTTAATAACTTCTGGATACAAGTTGAAGAATTGTTGCCTAATACTGTCCTTCCATGGGGACCAAGTATTGTTAAATTGAGCTGGGTCGGCTGCCGGATCTGAGTGTTTGTTCTCCCTCGGCACTGGATGATAATCGTGTCTAAGCTTATGTTCAAGCTCTTTCAAAACATCGGGAAATTTCTTGGCCAAGTTATTCTTCTCACAAGGATCATCAACGATGTTAAACAAGCATGTTTTCCTCCTCGGGTTACATGGATTTATTTTTTTACCTAAAAAATGAAAAAAATTTCTATTAGTTTTTGGTATTCC
>JAGFPH010000169.1:754946-783928 GCA_018207615.1 Philaenus spumarius | reverse complement strand
TTTTTACCTAAAAAATGAAAAAAATTTCTATTAGTTTTTGGTATTCCTTTTGATTCCACAACATACGGTATTGAAAATATAAAGACTAAAAACAACCGAAATATGCTCCCAAATTTTCTAGATTTTTTCATTTCAGGCCTAATAATGTATACATGGTGGATCCGGGCATTTTCTGAGCTGACTCCGCTAGCAAAAATAAGGAAAACAGTTCATATAAACATAGGTCCGGAAATGCTTCGTTGGAGATTTACAGCTGGTGAAATATGTAGAGCGTTATGAAACGGTACGAAATTTCCTTACAAAGAAAATCTGAAAATTCATCTGATTCACAATTTAAAATATCAATCTGGCATTCATCATATCACTCATGTGGTGAATGTCATCAGTAATTAAAATCATTGTAAAACCAGAAATGACCAGGATCTGGATACTGAAACCAGCAATAAATCATTCACTTGCTATGTGAGAAGAAGAATCGTTATTGAGCAACAATGGGATGAAATGCATCACATCATGGGTATTCATCATTCTGAGTCTAGCTACCCAAGCAGTGAGGAGCTTAAACATTTTGGCTACACAACTTTATAAAATAAATACATACACATCAGCAGACCGTGGAACCTCTACCAGTAAATAACAAGTTTGTGAATTTTAAATTAATTAATTAATTTAAAAAAATTTATTGTCTTATCACTAATTGCTATTTCAGTCTTTTTTATTTTTTATTTAAAGCTAGCCGGGGTAAAAATTCTAAATAAGGAACCAAGCCTATTTTAACTGTAGGCCTAATTCTATTTCCCCCCATTATAAAAATATACATTCCAAATTAATAAGACATAAAGTTAATTAAACTGTAGGTCTACAATTAAATTTAGACTATAATATAAATATGAGCAGAAAAATTGAATAAACTAGGTCCCAGATCTGTAACTACAGTAACTTTTTAGATATCTGACGCAAAACGCAAAAAATGGTCTCATTAAACAAGTTTCTTTAGGTTTGTAGTACCTTAACTTTGTCGTGCAGGATTGAGGAGAGCAACACTAACAATTCGAAGGCGAAATGCAAAATGTATTGAGTAAAATGACATATTTTCGAACATTTACTGTAAAGCTTAAAGTGCAGCAATGACTTTTATTTATTTTATTGCTGTATCAATTTAATGTTAAATTTAATATTACATTTACATAAATAAATACCTTAATTCCTTTTACTGCTCGCAGTCCTATTGTGATCACTCTTTGAATAAAGACATCTGTACTGTTATAAATATTTATGCCCCATTACGTGTGTTTGTGTTTTTGTGTTAATGTTTGTTGAGTGTTTATGTGTAATTTATAGTTTTTTGATGCGCATTAAACAAATGCAAATCATTTTTAAATTTTAATAAACGGTTTTGAAAATGCCTGAAAAAATAGGCGAAACGTACGTCACCGAATAAAGAGTGATCACAATAGGACTGCGAGCAGTACAAGGAATTAAGGTATTTATGTAAATATAAATATATGTAAATATATGTAAGGCAAAAAACAATATAAATCATTACATTTACATTAACAAAAATGTTACGATTTAATGTTTACTGCATTTTGCTTGAAAACGTATTTTGTGTTTGTTTTTATTGGCTTATTTTACATAATTATTTTCAGAATTAAATTATCTACAAGTTTTGTTTAATAAGTTATGGGTTTATATACATTACACAAAGTTAATGTTCTAAAAACCTAAATAAAACGTGTTTTTGAGACCATATTTTGCCCATAATATAAAATATGGTTAAAATATTAACGCCCTTCATATCTCATTAGGGCTTTGTGTCTGCAGGAAATCTGAAACACGGACGAAATCTTTCGCCAGCTGTTACTCAATAAGGAAGCATTTCCGGACTTAAGTTTACATGAACTTGATTATTTTCGCTAGAGGAATGTGATCGAAACATTATATTAATCACCTGTATTATTATAATATAAAACACTGAAGATAAATTAGGACAAAGTTTCACCAAAAAGAAACTATAAAACCCAGTTTTCAGTTCACAATTGAATCGAATAAAGAAAGAATATTTATGATTCAAAGGCCTATAAAGGCCTAGAATAAAGGCCTATCTATGTTTATGCAGGGTTTAATAGCTGTAAACAATGGTACTGTATAGCTTTGTCTAATATTTATAGCTTTTCTTATTCACTTTGTAACTTGCGCAGTTTGATTTGAAAATGATGTTTTCTGTTTAAAAATAGATTGATTTAAAATTAGTTTATATAATTATAATATATAAAAATGAATATTTGTGTGTCGTCTTCTATGCATCCCTATATCATTCATCCGATTACAATGAAACTTTGGCGAGTTGTTGAGGGAGCGCCCGCAAAGGTTCCTGACAAAAAAAAAAAATATATATATACAAATTATAATTTAATTACGTTAAAATATAATTAATGATTCACAAATGTCCAAATCCCTTACGGCTAAAAGAATACTTAATATTATTGTTTAGAAAATAATATTGTAGAAAATAAAATTTTGTAAAGTCATAATTATTGACCATTTCTTACTTGAACAATGAATTACTACAACTTTAATGATTATTTTAGTTAATGAGTTTCCTATTATTAGATATTTTTGTTACTATATAATATTATCACGGATTTTTAGGTTCTTGACGGAAAACAAAAACATTTGATACATCCCAAAGCACTTGAAATCAAAATTTCAAATTTAATTTAATACACAAAAAATTATTGTCTTTTATTTATCTTGTAAATTTAAATATCTGGTTTGTATATGCGTTCCTATTAAGGTAGAAAATAGGGCATTGCAACGCATGTTATTTATAAAAAACTACAACTAAAATGCATATTTATCATTATAAGTTAGCGTAATTAGCAAATGTTGGTTGTTTTGCAACAAGTCAAATATTGGAATCAAACAAGTTTTATACTTAAACATAAAAATCACAAAGGGTACCGGTATGCTAATAAATAATATTATAAAGGCAAAATAATATTAAACTAGCTGACCCGTGCGAATATTTCGCAAGTTCGGTGTAGGCCTACATTTACCTGATTTAACACGTTGATTTAATTCAGTTAATTAAGTTTATTTATTTACATTGGTTTATAAATAACAGTTTCCCTATACAATCTTACAGTGTAAACAATCTAACTAACAGCTGTCATGCTAGTTAAACAGATGGTTAGTAGATGGCGCCTTTCATTAGGAACATACAGAGTATAATATAAACGTTTTTTAAATAAATTTTTGTTATTAAAACATGAATTTTAAGCTGTTTGTCTATTTTTCCCGTGTAGTGGTTAAGGAAAGCTTTAAAATGATGCCTCATTCATGTAATTTTATGATGTATTAAGGAAGTTATGGCGTACCGACAAAAAAATAGTCTTGAGAAATAATATATGCGATTAAGTACCAAAATAAAGTATATATGAAATACTCAGAGTTAAAGGTTCGAAGAAAAAATAATTCGATCAGCAGCTGAACCGATGGCGTAAGTCTAGCAAATTTCCAAAATTAAATTTATATGTTTTAGGGTTTCAATCGCGACTTTGAGACCTCGGAGGTATGGACTGCTTTGCTTCGCTCGCAGCGTACAACTTGGCCGTCGACCTCGGATAAGAAGGTGCCCCCACGGTAAAATCCCCTGAGTGGATTTAACCTGGTACTTTTATGGTATTTTACGTTTTACGTTGATCGATTTTGGGGGAACAGAGCGAGCTATAAGGTCATGCAAAACAAACAAAATGTGCAGAATGATATCCTACACTTATTTTTTAGATAGACTAAAACCCTAAAAACGTTTCATTCTAGTAAGTTACGTATCGTGTTGAGGCGTTTGGATTTTTTAAAAACAAATATTACACTTGTATCTATTTAACAAAAATCCTTTTTATTTATTACAAACAATTTATTATTCCTGTAAACTATTTATAACAAATTCGTAAACTGCTAGTGTACTTGTAGATTTTCACGGAGCAAGTTTCTAACTACAACTAAGGAATAATGGCTCTAAGCCTCTACATCTAAAGAATGCTTACTCAGCTAACATACAGTAAACGTCAACATTATTTTGTATAAACTACACATTATTTGTGGATATAACTCCTCCATCCCTAAATAGAACTTCGGGGATATGCCGAGATCTTTGCTGTAGCTGAGGTGTTGGCTGACTCGAAGTCGAATTCGTTTTCTTGGTATACCTGTATGTTGCGTATAACATAACAGTAATTACAATGCAATGGAGTATTATTTATTGTCCATGTACTAAAGTTTGTAGTTAATTCTACCATTTTATTCACTTTTGAGATTTTATTTAAATTTATTTGGTTTAAGTCCAGTTTATGTAAGTTGATGGAAATATCTGGCTGCTGATCTACCTGTAACACAAAGTCTGTAGCATCTAGTATTCTAGCATGCCCTGTATTAGTACTAGAAGAATGCAAGAGTATTTGATTATTATATTCAACAACATCGTTATTGTTATTAATATTTAATAAAAAGATTCCATTTAAAGATATTTCGTTAGTTTCTTTAGCACTTATAACTTTTAAAACTTCTTTCTCAGGAAAAATTATCATATTATATTGTTCAATTTCTGGTATCCAGTTAATAATGTTTTCACTAATTTCCAAGTTCACATATTTACACTTATTAGGGATTCCAAAGTTTATTATCGAATTTTCACATATAAGTTCATGATGAGTAATTTGGGAAAACGAGCATATTTGGGCATTGTGGATCTTGCTATTACATTTTCTTTTAAACCTAACATTACAATTTTATTAGACATGGTTTTATGAACTAAAACATATCTCACTCTAGGTATAATAGTTACATAATTTGATTCATATGATGTAGGTACAGTTAGTTTATACAATGTATAATCAATTGGTTCTACAATAGGTAAATTAATAAAATATACAATTTCTTTAGAGTTAATATTACAATTAATCTCTAGTAAGTTTTCAATTTCCCAAATATTATTTAAACTAGGTTTTATACGTAATTTACCTTTATAATAATTCTTAATTTTGCTTATTTATTCAAACAGTGTGCAGATATTACGCTTGGTTGTAGCGTTCCTAATTTACAAAAAGTTAGAGAATTCTCTATATCTTGCATCAGATGTAACATTATATTGTATACAATATTTAACCGATTCAGTATATTTCTAAATTGCTCAATTTCAAATTGTTCATTGATCCTTTGGTATATAACTAACATTTTAACTTTGAATTCTTGAAAGTTTTCTTCAATTACATTTATTGTTTTATTAAACTCATCAACTATATTTACATTAATCGAATATTGATTATCTAGTTGATCTAACCCACTACTTTGGTTGTTCTTTAAATCAGTCAATATTTTTTCATATTTTTAATTATCATAGGCATCTAGATTACCTGTGATAAATTTTACAATTGATCCTGAACCATTTGAAATGCCTCTTTTACTTCTGACATCTTTTAACACAATTATTTCTAATTTTCCTTCTATAACACTCTTTGTGTGATTAATATACTTAAAGTAATTTAACATATCTCTTATTTTATTCTTATTCATTTATACTTCTCTATTATAAATGTTCAAGCTACAAGCTTTACAGTTTTCATTAAAATGGTTTAATACATGGCCATAGTAATTTCCTATATTATAAAGTTGGGATATACATTTTTCAAGGTTAAAATTGTGTACAAATGTATGGTATGATGTTTGGAGTTTTGCAATGCCAAGGTCTATTGGGATCACTCCTACATTTTTAGAGATGTCTTTGATTTCTACTGTAGTTGCTGTGTACAGCGTGATGGACCTCGAACACAAGTAAACGTTTTGGAATGACAGTTTTTCTTCTTTTTCCTGGGCCTCTTAATATTTGACAAATGTATTTTTCCTTTTGTATGAAAATGTCTTGTTTTTATTTCGGCTGTTTTCCTTTCCGGGTCGATGGATATAATTTCCTCTTTATTATATTTATTTTTGGTCTTGCCCTGTTTTTGAACAGTTTTTACATAGACTTCCTGTGGAATTTCCGGAAGCTGTTCCTTGTTTACATTTCTTTTTCTTGAATTCTTTCTTTAAGTTTAAGGCTTATCTCTCTTATATTTTCGTATAACTTCTTCGTTTTTTCTTTATGAGAATTTACATAGTCATTCATAATTTTGTTTTCTGGATTTACATCAAAAATTTAATTTGAATTAACGTGTCCATAAAGTATCTCAACGGGTGTTAGTTTTGTGACAGAATGTATGGTATTATTATAGGCTATTACGGCTCCTACTTTATTACGGCGTTACTCTATTTAAGATCCCGAAATCTATTAGCCGTTAATATGACCCTAATATCAGGAATTTATGTGTTTTGTGAATATTTATTACTTTGCTATATGTAGTTATAAGTTGAGTAATTAAGAGATCAAATTTCGGGGAATGGTTCTATGGGTCAAAATAAGATAATTAAAAGTTCATATAAAGAAACATACACCCGAAAACTCTTCGTTTCCCACATATCCAACATTTTGTTTTTTGTACAAAATATTTCATATCTAGAGAACGGTTTGACTGATTGAGTTCAAACTTGGCATGAAGCTCAACCTAACAATCACATACCTTAAGAAAAATAATTGATACTATCGAATCATGTGTTTCAAAATGGCGGTTGTTTGAAAATTTCAAACTTAAATAATTCAAAAATCGTATATTTTAACGAAAAATGTTAAGACACCTTTTTTGTAGTCCTTTTGATTCTCTATCGAATGGTGTAACTGAAAAACAATCTTTTTGATGTAAGTGCTTTTCATTAACGCTGAACCGTTATTTACCTTTAGTGTTTACCTTTACCTTTTCGTTTACCTTTACTGTTTTACATAATGATTTGTTTTAATTTTACAGACGATTAGAAGAACTGTTGGCTTACGTGAGCTTATAGTCTGAACAAATATATAATTTTAGCGGAAACGTGGATGAATTTTAATTTGTATTCTTTAAATTTGGTGTTTATATAGTCACTTTTATAGAGGAACGAGTTACCTTACACGCATTGACAACAGTTTGAAAGTTCATAATATTAATTTATAAAACACATTCCCACATTATATTATGCATTATTCATACCATTTTTGAAACATCTGACGGTGGTTTCATTTCTTATATTTATCATTGTCTCTTTGTCGGGCAGAGGTTTGTTCGTTCCGTTCACTGCTTTGGCAACCAGACTGTTTTGTATAGCATAAACGTTGTAAAGCTGATCCGATATTTCATTACCGTACCATCCATCGTAACCACCTTTACGAATTTGTCCTAGAACAAATAAATTAAGATTATGCTACTATTTGGAAATTGGAAGGTTTTTAAAAGTAAATAAGCTCCTTGAAATAAGCTATAATATTGTAGAGTAATTGCCATGGGCGTTCATCTGACTTTTTCATAAGTGGGGCTGGCTTGTCCTTAAGGTGGGAGGTTTGTATTTTCCCACGTTTTTATTAACTAGCATTCTTCTCTGTCTGATCGGTTCAAAATTTTGAAGCAATTTTAAACTAACTTCCCGATGAGCTAGAGACAAGAAACTTTAAACATAGATCAGAACTGGATGATAATGCATTTTTGTCTGTCTGTTTTGTTAGTCTGTTCGCTACACATTTTGCAACATATTTTAAACTAACTTCTCGATTTAGTTATTTATTTTATTTTCCAGGAAAATAACAACTAAACAAATTCGTATATTATAGGTAAGTAGATATTGCAATTTTATATTTCAGACATGAACGTGTGAAGAGAAACTGAAATAAACTCGAAGTTTGCCACATGTATTGTCATCATCTCATCAAGATGTTTAAAATTTATTTCAAAATTTCACAGACAAGCCTATAAAAACCAGAAAATAATTAATTGTGTTATAAATAAATAAAACGTGTTTAACCCAATGCAGATTGTCCTGACAATTTTTGATTGTGAATTTTTAATAGCTATAAGACGTGGGTCGCATGAAATAGATAATATAGTAAGGAGTGTAGGGAGTAGATGAAGTTCAGAAAACGAACACAACAGCTTATATCATTTGCAGTGCAATAAAATTGTTAGTGACATATTCATGCATCAATTTGGCACAATTTCATGCACAAGTATGTGGCTTTTTTTAATACTTTTTAGCCCATTTTAAAAACGTGGTTTATTAAAAAATAACGATTTTTTAACAACGTCTTTAATTTGGTTTTTAACGTTAATATACCGGGTGTCCCACGAAGAGGTCCCTATTTTTGAATTAATATATTAGATGCACCGAACAGTCTACAAACCTGAAACTCAACAGTCCTAACATACACATATGTAAAAGAAATACACCTGAGTATCAGTTAATTCTGACACATTAGGACAAAATGGCGGGATATCAAAGAAATAGTACATTTTCGTTAAAATAGTTTAATTTGCTTAGGTGTTACAACATAATTATTGAATTTTAACGATGTTACTAAGCACTAAACAACGTTAGGGAATTAAAGATATAACTAACTCATAAATAAATTAAATCTATTTGATCCATAAACCTTATTCAAACTGATGTCCATCGATCGCAATGCACTGATGACAACGAAATAGAAAACAGTCATACGCTTTGCTGAACAACTCTCGAGGTATCAACAACAGTTCCTCTTCGATCAACCTCATTAGTTCATCGTCTGTCGCAATGTTATGACAATAAACCTTCTCCTTCAAAAAGCCCCACAAAAAAAGTGACAAACAGTCAAGTCTGGAGACCTTGGGGGGCCAGTCCATGAAGCTGCTGCCACGACCTATCCAACGGTTAGGAAGATTTTGGTTCAAAACTGCTTTGGCCACATTAGCATAATGCGGAGGAGCTCCATCCTGTTGGAAAAAACGTCTTTCATCTCAGGCTGAGAAAGATGAGGAACTATGTGATTGCTTAAAACTGATGCATACCTTTCTCCAGTCATTGTTTGTCGGGATATGTCATACGACAAAACACCATCCTTGGTAACAGCAGCCCAAACTGTTATACCTGTTGATTTTAATTTATCTTCTTGTAAGATATGTGGATTTTTTGTGTTATAGCAATGACAATTATGCCTGTTTACAGTACCTGTTCGATAAAATGTCGCTTCATCTGAAAACACGATTCCTTCATGCCATTTGCTATCTACGTCAGTCTTTGCAATTATTTTCGAACAAAATTCCAATCGTCTGTCAGGATCATCTTCAAGCAGTCCGTGAACTAAATGAGTGTTATAATGTTTGATTTTGTTCTTTTTGGCATACCTTTGGACAGATGACTTCATCGGTATCCCTGTAGAAGATTCCCCTTTCTTACTGAATTAGGCGTATTTGGAGATTCCATGAAAGCAGCACATACGATTTCTTCATTTTCTATGTTGGAGGATCTATGGTATTTTTTTTGTATTGACCCCGTTTCTAGTAGGATAGTCTTCCACTTACGAATAGATTTCCTTGACGGTGGAACTACACCTGGGTACCTTTCCCTAAAACACCTTATTGCTTCATAATCATTTTCAAAGGCAATAGCCCAGGAACAACATTTCACTTTTTGCTCAGTTGAAAACGGCATGGTACATAAGACACTTTAAATTGCAACTTAATAACAAATGCCAATGTTTATTACCAAATATGTTCATTGTTGTGGATACACGCAGTCAGCTGATAGATTTAAAATAGTCTAAACAGCTGTAGCTGTTCCTATTCTAAATAAAAGTAGGTTTACCCTTAAAATACGATTGCTGATTTTGTTGTTTTTTTGTTTTTCCGCCATTTTGTTTGGATCAGTCAGAATTAACTGATACTCAGGGGTATTTTTTTTACATATGTGTTAGTCACGACTGTAGAATTTCAAGTCTGTAGCGAGCTCTATACGTCTGTCATATCAATTCAAAAATAGGGACCTCTTCGTGGGACACCCGGTACATAGGTTACTTAAAAAGCCTTTTAACCCAGTAAAAATATTTAAAAACTTTGTGTGGGTTGCATCATGCCAGAGTAAAAGTGCCACTTAATAATAATATAATCTTTATTTATTGAGGCGAAGTTACGACCATTGGGTCCTCTCTTTAACTTAACAAAAATACATAACAATTCATATTACAAATAAAAATGAATGAAGAAACAAAACTACAAATAATAACTACTTCTAAAACATAATGAATAAAAACTAAAAATATTCACATTTGTCTACTAAGTAAAATGTAACTAAAAGTTAATTATGCTACACAATAATACATAAACATATACATAAACACACTTACGCTCTCAAACACACACACATTCAAGAACATGCCTCAAATACCACCCGAGCGCCCGAAACTACCCAAAACTGTCGCAGAACCAACAACCCAAAGCTTTCTTGAACTGAACTCGGTCATTGATGCATTTTAAACTCTCCGGCAATGAGTTCCATAGCCTACATGACGTCACAGTGAAAGATTTATTAAATATCTCAGTTCTGTGCCTGGGTGTAAGTAATAATGAAGCTTCTCGTGAGTGTCGGTAGCATTTACATGTGACCTAAATACAAACCTTTCTGTCAGATAACGAGGCAATCCAGTGAGCAGAATTGCGTGCAATAACAACAAAAAATGATAATTTCGAAAAAAAAAATAAGTTTTAGAATTGAAATTAACTAAGTTTTAGAGTTTTACATTTCATCCGCCTTATGCTGAACAAGTCCAGAATGATACATGCTGCACCCTTATTTAGAACTTTAAATATTTTACCGCTTAAAAGTCTTTACATTTATAAAGTCTTGAGAATTTTTTTTATAAAAGTGGAGAAAGTAAAAACCATTTAGGACCAAAAAGAGGAAAATTACGTAATTACACCCATGTATTTATACCTAAACCGAATCTAACTGTTTTACAGAAATTCTACTCATATCTCGCTCCAAAGTTCTTTAACGCAATGCCAGATTATATTAAAGGTTGTAGGAATAAAAATAGATTTTGTAGGTTCGTTAGGGAAATTTTGACTAACCAAGTTGACGTTGTTTCCTACTTTAGCACATTACAATGAAATGTAAAATTTTGGAGAATTTATTGTATTAATGTGTGGTTGAAGGAGACAAATGTATTTGTATGTATAGATATGTAAGGGTATGTATTGCAACGGGAAGTGCCCGATTGCAATTCGAAAATTTCGAGTTTTGTAAAGGAATTTGCAAAAATCGAATTTTTTGAGTCTGGCGAGAGCATCTACTGTATGTAGGCCATGAAACAGCAAAGTCCAGGCGACAAGGCCGTTATCTCCCGAGATGCGACTTTTGAACCATGACATGTTAAGAGCTGAAAACTTAACTTAGTAGAATAGGGAATGATTTCTGTGGGAATAACCGGGATCTGAGAATTTACGGATTCTGGATTTTGGTTGGTTAGTGCATTGTGCTAAAAACGCGTGTATTGGTCATCCATTTCCCGATTCGTAAATCAAAAATGTACTTACGTTATAAGCGTTAAAAGCTAAGGGAAATTTTCAAATTAACTCAAATTTCAAAAAGAGTAATATTTTTGGAAATGGCATAATATTCTAAGAAAGAAAGGTTATATAACAAAAGTCGATATTTTCAGTTTTAAAGAAATCAGTCAAATCAAATTGAGTTACAGTAGTAGAAAAAAGAGTTTTAAAGTAAATGTCTTGTAAGGAACTTTTTAAAGAAAGAATGTAGTGTTATATAAATTAAATAAATAATTAAAATTGTGTAAATTGAAAAGGTGAGGGTTTTCACACATTTAAACGAAGTATAAAAAAGTAAAGTAAATATTTTATGTTATAAAGAGATGAATGAGAGTTATAAGTGTTAGGTGATATTGTAAAACGTTAGTAGTTGAAACAAATTTCGGGAGTAGAGTTAATTAAACCCAGTTTGAAAAATCGGAATTTAAAAAGTCCCTACAAACTACAATTTCTGAAGAAACAAAATAAAACTACGGCCATGTATCCAAAACAAAGGCAAATTGGATATACAAAAAGGAAAAATTGAAAATGTTAATGAGAAAAATTTAATTAATTAATCAGCTGCGTTAGAGACCCCAGTAGGCCTAAAAGGTGAACCCCGAGTCGCACAACTACAATTCGACTTCGAGAAGAAAGGTAAAGCCATGACGAATAAGAATCTCCAAATAAATCCAAAATCAGTGTAAAACTTAACGAGTTATGAAGAAAATAAGGAAATTGGTTAATTTTGGTAAAGCCAAGTAAAGATTAGACGAAGCGGAGGAGACGTCACGAAAGTGGAAGGGATGAGCGGGAAGGCCTAACGCGGGAAACTGCAAAAGCTTAGATATGACTTTATGTGAAAACTAATGAGAAAAAAGGAGAAAAAACTTCACAACAATTCAGGAAATAATTTATACAACATATGAGTACCAAAAAACTCCGAAAGAAGTGGAGTTTTTGGAAATCTGGAAAAACCGCCAAACGCTACAGTTACAAGGGAAAGGGAGACCCTATAAAAGCGGAGGACGCGTTGATCTGGGGCTTCTTCTAAAAAATTGCTGCGAGAGATGTGTTAGTCTGCTTCTTATAATTTTTGATACGCCGTGAGGCTGCTGCATCATCTGTTAATTTTTCTAAGATGTTATAAGTTCGATATTGTAATCAAGTCTAACGATTACCAACAAGTACTGGATTTTTGTCTTCGTAAAACTTAAATATTATATTTTTTATAAAAGTCTAAAGAGCTGAGAGTTTATTAAGCGTGAATGACATAGTTAAGGGATGTCATTTGGACTACGTCAAAGGAACGAACTGGCGAACTCATCAACTTCAAATGAACTTCTAAAAGGATAACCAGACGAACAACCCAAGGAAAACTGGACATAAGGAGGGAAACGATCCGGCTAACCAACAGGCGACTTCTGGAGGACCACAGACATACCACGACATCAGGGAAGCTGTTCTAAAGAAAACACCTGTATTCCCAGGACAACACCAGCGACTCTGAGGTCACCAATTGTAGCAAAAAGAAACAGCAAACATAAGGTCTGTGAAAATCGAATGCTACGTTATTTGTCCCCTAAATTGCCTGAATTAGAGTCAGTAAATTTGTTTCAAATACTGGGTTAGTTAGGATAATTTTTAAATTAATATCTGTGAAAATCTATTAAAAAGGTAAATTCATTCAAATCAGTAGAGTCATTAAATAGTATAAATAAATTAATAATTAAATCAAATCATAAGCCATATAAAATTAAAAGCCATTATTAAAATTGAATTAAATTAAATTAGAACGTTCTGCCTATCTGTAGAATAATTGTATTTGAATTGTGTTTAAAAGTTATTGTTTTAAAGGGAAAGTTACCCTAAGAAATTGATTATTATTTGAAAGGTCTATTTTATTTTGCAAATTTGGTAAATAAAAACTATAATTTATTTACAGAACAAAAAATTCACTTGAGTTTTAAAGTTACCTGTATTACTGTATATCCATTGTGTCCTGTTCTTATACAATTAGTAGTGAATATATGAAAAGGTTTTTGAAAGCCCAAATAGGTTACTATGGCGGTTCCACTGTTCTCACTTCTCTGAGATTTACAAAAAGTAAACAAGAGTCATTAATTATCTGAGCTAGTAAAGTTTTAAATTCTGGAAGTTGTAAAAAAGTCTTTTATAGAGTAAAGTAAATTTATTCAACTTAAATTGCATCACCTAGGTGAAACATATGTTAGTAGCCTTAGCCTTCCAGTAAGTGATAGTAATTTAAATTTACAGCAAAGCAAGTTGTTTCTTTGAGAAGATTTTGGTGTCCCGAAAGTAGGGCCCGACAACAAGAGCTTTCGTTGTAAATTTTTGCGTCCCGAACGAGGGGCGTGATTTAAATTTGCAGCGGCAAACGTGGTTTGCGTTGTAGTATATATATTTATGTATTGTTTGGTGTGAGTATATTTTGTATATAGTTATATATATATAACTTTAAACCAAATTCCATTCTTTATTTTATTGTTTAAGTTTAAACTGAATATGAATATGTTTAACTAATGTAATGTATAATTTCTATTCAAATTTCCTTAGTAGATTGTGAGTTTATATATATTTGTTTTTTATTGTTTTGGAAGCCATTAATGTGACTTCACACTAAGACTGATGTAGTGTGTAAGATTTTGAGTAGCGCGGTTGGCTGCCGAGTTTTTTTTCATTCCGAGAGAAATTTACGTTTGTTGTATTTGAGCGTTTTCTTTTTTTTTACATCCCAAACAGGTCTTGAACCTCGGGATGTTTATATAATTGTTTCCTATGTACGTAAGTTTAGTTATATATATATATATACATATGTAAAGATATGGAGAAATAAATATCATTATCATTATCATTATCAATTGAAATTAATGTCATCAACTCTCATATAAAAACAAGTGTACGTTTGTACATCCGTAGGTGAGTAACAAGATAGTTTAGCGCATGCGCAATGTCGTGTAAAATAAAGGTAATTTTTAAGACATATGTTACATTACTGTTGTACATTACTGAATAACTGTAAATAATGAACCCCATTTCAGACATATTTTATAAATGCAGGTTTTGCTCATTATCTGCAATTTAACAAATCCTAGCCTAGATTATATTTTGGAGTTAAGTTTACAAGTTCAATCAAAACAAACTTCTTATAACCCCTGGATTTTAGTTGTTATATGAGTTATAAAACTAATGTAGGTTATATGATCAGCTTTGGTGTTAGAAATTTTTTTAAATGTATGTATTTTACTTTCTCCCCTATACCATAGTATATGGAGAAAGTATTGTATCGTCAAAATTTTCGAGTTTGAGTTTTTGGTGGAAATATCCGTTTTGGGTCCCCCTGAACCTAAAAAAGTGGTTTTCGGAGTGATGTCTGTGTGTGTGTCTGTGTGTGGAGGGGAGGGTGTGTGTGCGTGTGTGTGTGTGTGTCGGGGTGTGTGTGTGGATGTTATCAGACCTAGAGCCTAAACCAGTCGTCCGATTTTGATGAAATTTGGTATGGAGGTACTAATCCACGGTATCTCCAGGCGTTTTTTTCATTTTTGTGAATATTTTATTTTTAAGGGTAATTTTCACATAAATACCCTTAAAATTACGGAAAAATCAACTTTTCTCAAGAACGGCTCAAACAATTTTGATTAAAATTTTATAGTTTATTAGGGACCTAAAGTACTATAAACTGTAAAATTTTAATCAAAATCGTTCGAGCCGTTTTGAAAAAAGTTGGTTTTTCCTTTATTTCATGGATTTTTATGGGAAAGAAAAATAAAAAAATTGGTATTAAAATTATAAGCTATCATTAAAAAAAACAATAATACGAAATTTATGTTTCTTTCATACACTTTTGGCTTCATGAAATAATATTTTTTTATTAAGTTCCTATAATGTTGGAGAAAGTATGTGTCAGTTTCCTGATAGGCCTACCGTTTATTTACAATCGTTTTTGTTTTCTTCATTTTTGATAACCTAAAACATAACTTACAACCAGGCCTACAAAACATAGAACTATATTTTAAGTTAACACTATCTTGGGTTATTGGTCTCGATTATTACTATTAAAAGTTTGAGCTTGTGTTAATTAGCCGAATTGTTGAAGAAAATAAATGCTGCTACACACGACCCAACTTGAAAACGGTTCGTCGGAGGAGGGTAAAACTTCGTTTCTAGCCATGTCAGACCATTTAGAGGCGATACAAAAAATCATTAATTTATATATATATTACGAAGGCAAACATCCGTTGTGGTTCCTGGAATTTCTGGAGTTATAATTAATTTTGTAAAATTGTATTTATCTAGGTCTACGGCGGGTTGGCATCGGATGTAGGGCACGCTCGACAAGTTGATTCGAGCGGAGCGTTATCTGCTGAACTGGACTGTAGAACCCCGACTTGCTAAAAATGGAAAAGTAACTTAGAAAAATATGTCATGAGTTCCTAGGGGAAGCATTGGGTTTATTTCGGGAAATGCATTACGCTAACCACGTATGTGTTTGCCGTGAGATTACGCAAACAAAGAATTATGTAATACTGAAGATATAAACAAGTAAAGTTGGGGAAAATTAAAAATTCCTCTAATATATATATAAAAAAGGTTTTTTAGACTTTACAACTAAATGTTGAGTAGTGAAACAGTGAAATTTGAGAAATGTAGAAAGTAGATAAAATATCAAAGTTTGAACTTTAATAAAGTATACAAGGAATACAATTTTTTAATGTATAACTTAAACAAGTTATAAAGGATGGAAAGTAGTACAGGAAATATAAAATAAAACGTTGAAATTTAATTAATTCAAAAGGGTGATAAATTTTACACCTTTAAGGTAAAATAAGAAATTAAATTTAAAAAATTTAAGCATTTAGTAAAACAAAAAAGGGTATTAACTAAATAGAAATGTAATTTACAAATTCTTTATATAAAATAGATTTCGGGAAATTCATAAGCCCCAAACAAGTGAAAAATCATTAAACTCCCGAACACCAAAACCAGAAGAAAAACTAAACAGATTGAAGTGAAACTGCGGCTAGTGTGCAATATAAACGTGAACTGAAGACTGTGAAAAGCGGAAAACCAGAGACTTTTCCGGGAGAAGTCGTGAGAAAACACGCGCGAGTCTTGATCGCGAACCCGACGCCGCACGACCGTCAATCAAGTTCGAGAAGAAATGAAGAGATGATGAGACGAAGAAATGAAATGAGAAGAGATGACTTAGTGTTTTCAACGTAAAACTTAAATAATAATAATTTTACAAGTGTGATTCAGAGATATTACGACTGGATGATTAGAATGTCAGCATAATTATGACGTGTATTACGTAAAAACCGTGGCAACTTAGCTACAACAAAGTTGATCGTTTTCTGGACATTCTGGAAGAATTCTACAGGACTTAGTACTACTAGTCAAGACGGTAGTTACTGAATGAAGTAGTTAAACGAAGTTCAGGACTGGACTCCAGGATACCATCAGGCGAAATTCACTGACATGCGATCGTAACTTCGAGGGAATACCAAACCCAGGACTTCAGACGACATCACATCACCACTAGCGACTTAAGAAGACATCCAGCATCCAACAACTAACAGACCTAACAGGACAACACCCTTCAACAACCCGACAACAGGAACAGCACGCAGTTCACCTGTAACCAGACATCGGGAACCCACCGCTGACGTCACCCCTAGCATCGAGACGGCAAGACAAAATTATTGTTAAAAGCTCGGTAAAGAGCGTGAATAAGTTAGTCCCTGTTAAAATTTGCCTGAAGTAAATTCGTCAAATTTATTGAGTATACTGGGTTATTTAGGATGTTAGATTAAATAAAAATTCTTAAATAAATTAAAGTAAATTTAAAAAGTTTTAAATTAAATAAAATTAAACATAAAAAAGGCAATGCTTAAAAAACGTTTGATTAAATTATCAGAATAAATTAAATTACAATAAATTATACGTTCACTCTTAAAATATTAGGATAATACTAGAAACAAATACAACTGATTATTTTGTACTTGTTGGAAAGGCGCCAACCAGAGAATTTTTTATTTTATGTTTTTGAAGAACTTTAATAAATTTTAATGTTTATTTTTCAGTATAAAAATCTTTTATTTTGTAGAATTACATATTATTTGACTATCCCATTATTTGATGCATCGTAGTGTAAGTATTACCACTATGATAAATTATAAAAGTATCAAAAGCACAGATAAGCGTTTTACAAGGTTAGTTTCAGTGTACTCACTACTTAGAGATCGACGATCATTAAAATTAAATGCTTGTGTTCTCGCTGAGCTTTATTCAATTTAAATTCACTGGAAGTATAAAATTTAAGTTATTTTTAGTCAGAATATTTTGAAAACTTAATATTCGGCAACCAGTTGGTTCACCTAGGCCTCATAAGAGATATTGCCAAATACTTCCAGTAGGTGGTATCAACTTATTCTATAACACAATTCTTACTGTACAATTGTGTTCCCGAAATAGGGGCACAAAAAAGTATAAAAAAATAGATAAAGTACAGTCGACCGTTGTAGAATATATATATATGTTTTATTCCCGGATTGATATGTGGTAGTAAATATGGTTCAAAATTGCTGATTTTTGTATGAATTAGTCCTAGTAGGATTCTTCAGATACGCTTTTTTTGTTTTTCGATCCGATTCGAAATGGCGGAGTTATACCGATTAATCGTTTTCGGGTATTGATTTGAAGAGTGTATAAGTATATGGGGTTTTCCCACCTTGATAAGTGTAGTAGTAAATATGATTCAAAACAGCTGAACTTTTAGTGGAAGGAGCCTTGTAGGATATCCCAGACACTGGTTTTTTTATTTTTCGATTTGACGCAAAATGGCGGCCTATTTGATTCCAAAATGAACCAAAATGGCAAACTTAGAGCGAGGAAATTGCATTATTTCTTCCACTCAAAAGCCCGATTACAATTTGTGGGTTATATCATTCGAAAGGTAATTAAATTTACTATAATCCTGTGCAAAGGTGTTTGAGGTACAGTCGCCGGAACATAAAAACAAAATTGATAGGAAGCTCCCGATAATTGACTTTTTCATAATCCGTGTAAGGTTTTTGCAAAATTTCTCCCATTTATAAGCCCGAGTGCCATTTGTGAGCTATGCCATTCGAAAAGTAATTAAATTTACTACAATCCTGTGCAAAAGGTATTTCAGGTACCTTATGAAGGATCAAAATTGATTGGTAGCTCCCGATAAATGATTTTTTATTATCCATGTCAGGTTTTTGGGTAATTTTTCCCGCTCACAATTTGTGAGCTATTAATTCGAAAGGCAATTAAATTTACAATAATCATGAGCAAAGGTATTTTAGGTACAGATCACGGAACAAAATTCATAGTAAGCTCCCGATAAATGATTTTTTTTCGTTATGCAAGTAAGGCAATTGCACCATTTACACCTTTCATATGCCCGAATACAATTTGTGAGCTATATCATTCGAAATATAATTAAATTTACTATAATCCTGTGCAAAGGAGTATTAAAAAAAAAAAAAATCATAGGAAACTCCCAGTATTTAATACTAGTTATTTCCTGACGTGGCAGTGCTGCTTACGGTTTTTTTATTTACAATTATAGCCCTAAAGGAGTTAACAATTATTTTAAAAAAATTCTAAGATGGAAGAGTAAAAATAAAATTTTCGAAATCGATTTGGAAGCAATTGTTTTAGGTCAAGCACTTTGAAATAAACATTTTTTATCTCTTGAAATGTTTTCTAAAAACTCTTCCTTTTCCAGATATTAGCAACTTTATGTCGATTTATTTCAACACGTTTAGGGCCGCCATTTTGTTTTGGGTGGTCCGATTTTTATTTTCTTTATGCCATTTTCCTAGTCTTAAATATACCTTTAAAATAAGGTATCACATGACCATACTTCCCATTTAAAAATTTGAGTTGCCCCCGAAATCAGTTAAGTTACGTTTTTCTACTGATAACTAACTGTAAGTTTTATTTGTTAAATATAAAAAATATATTTTTTATGTAACAAGTTTGTTTGACGACCTGAGTACCATATTGTTATTAAATAACTAATGAGCTTGACTTGTGAGAAAGTAACTTAGATAAAATAAAACCTGAACACAAAATCTCACAAAGGTTAGTAAACGTATTTATTGTGAGATTTTGTGTTCAGGTTTTATTTTATCTAAGTCATATTGTTATTACTAGTACTGAAATAAACCACGTCATTTCCATCGAAATTATTCTACAGAAAAACAGTAACTTGGCCAAGTATAAGTAACATGTTAAGCGAGAGTATTTCGGAATAATGATGATTCATTAAATTTATAATCTTTTAGTGTCTTCGTTCAAGTGCATTCACTACGCATAAAATGCAATGAAATCATTTTATTACCGGTCCGACGCATTTGGTTTATCGTGATCATAATTTAGTTGTCAGAATAGATCTAATTTTGGTTCTAGAACCATATTTTGTATTAGCTGTTAGAGCAAAGTTTTCCCCGATTAAATACAAATGCTAAATATCATATTTTTGAAAATGTCAATTATTTGAGCGACAACTATTTTAATTATTTGCACAAAAGGGCACATTTTGATCATAGCTTTTACCCAGGAAAATAACAAAAAAGCATATTCCATAAAGGACTATACGAAATTATTTTTTCATTTAAAATAATGACTTTATATTTTTAATAACAGATCGAAACTATTTTTGTAATAATACAGTAATGATAACTCTAGCATAGAAAAACTATACGTTAATCTCCTGAAAAACTTTGAAAAGATTAATTTTTACTTTCTCCACCCTATACGTAGTATATGGAGAAAGTATTGTTTTCGTAAAAATGTTCGAATTTGAATTTTCAGTTGAATTATCTGTTTTGGTGCTCCCAGAACCCCAAAAAATTGTTTAGTGCAATTATCTGTGTTGGTGCTCCCTGAACCCAAACATATTTTTAGTGGAATTTTTTGTTTTGGTGCTCCCTGAACCCAAAAAAGTGTTTTTAACGTGGTGTCTGTCTGTCAGTGTGTCAGTATGTATACACGACCAGAGGGGACACTATTGGTCCGATTTTCATGAAATTTGGTATGTAGGTACTAAACCCTAATATCTCCAGGCGTTTTTTTCATTTTTTTGAATTTTTAATTTTTAAGGGTAATTTACCCCTAAAAACCAATAAAAAACGACAAAAATGCAAATTTCTCAAAAACGGCTCTAACGATTTTGATCAAATTTTCAGTATTTTTAGTGCTTATTAAGATGCCAAACAAAATGACACCACCCGCTTTTATCAAAACTTCGGCGTTTCATAATTATGGGGAAATGTTAAAAAATAAACAAGTTTATGTTGTCAATCTAGCATCACGGCAACGGCCGCACGGGGTAGCACAATGCTAGCGAGGACGGCCAGTAATTCAAAGGTCGCGCGATCGAATCCCGCCTGGGACAATAACTTTTTTATACGATTGACGTAGGTAGAATATTATTTTTTTGTTTTGTTCTAAAAAGTAGTAAATAAAATGATTAAAAACAATATTATTTCGACTACAGTAAGTTGGGAGAAAGTTTGTGTCAGTTAACTGATACCGTTTATTTATTTGTTACTTCTATGAATAATAGTTTTTCTTCATTAGGAAATTTAATTTACAGATTTGATAAAGGATAGTTTCCCGTAAAATTTACCGA
This sequence comes from Philaenus spumarius, assembly GCA_018207615.1. Classification (NCBI taxonomy): domain Eukaryota; kingdom Metazoa; phylum Arthropoda; class Insecta; order Hemiptera; family Aphrophoridae; genus Philaenus; species Philaenus spumarius. Next base: position 762,781 of record JAGFPH010000169.1, on the reverse strand, counting down.
TAACGGTGTCCTTTTTGGTGACTTTTAATCTACGTTAAATTTTTAGCAGCACTACCTTCAATCTCAGTGACATGTTTACTGGATAAGTCATTATGTAATTGTTGTATTTCTTTAAATTCGTCTAATATATAAGTTTTTGCTAAAATTTGTTTGAATAACAATTTTATCGCACCGTATTCCCACGTCAGTTGCACCATTGTCTTTCCACAAGGTCGTCATTGAGAATAATGATTGAAAAGACTAAATGAATAATTAGAGCAAGGATACTCTTGTGACTGACAAATAATGCAAGTCATGTAGCGTGATGCACTTAATTAGCATTAATGCACAGTAAATATATGCCAAGTAATTATAATAAACTTATATTGCAATTACTGACTCATGTAGTCACATTAGAAAACAAAATTCTCCACTGCCGAAAAAAGTCGTTTATTGTATACAGAAATGTATCGATGTTATAATTAAGTACATGAGAAATCCTAAAAATATTAGCAGGAAAATTCCAGATATTAATCGAGAAGGCTAACCGAAATTGGATTTTTATAAATAACTCACTTTCCATTCATCGTACTTCGACATAGGTTATTATGAAAGTTATCGAAATCATTATTACCTATTAAATTGGTTATATGGATTTTTCCGAATTTTAACTGTTTTCGATATACCGAGAAAAACGGGTAGAAATTAATTCTCGCATTTACAGGAACAATGTGTATAAACTGTGGAATAAAGCGTGCAATTCAAATTCCGACACTGTTTATATAATTCTAATAGTAAAATTAAATCGTAAATATAAAAAAAGTTTTATTATTTATAAACACTTACTTATAAATAATTAATAGTTGCTTATAAATAATTAAGAGTTGTTTATAAATATTTAATAGTTGTTTACAAATAATTAAGTTACTTATAAATAATTAATAGATGCTTATAAATAATTAATAGTAGTTTTAAATAATTAATAGTTGTTCATAAATAACTAATAGTTGCTATAAATAATTAATAGCTGCTTATAAGTAATTAATAATTGTTTATAAATAATTAATAATTGCTTATAAATAACTACCTGAATCTACCTGGTAATTGACTGTAGAACTGCAAGAAAGGAAATAATTGCTCAAGTACAAACATAGATTATGGGGGTATCATACATTTAAAAAGTTAATTTAACTTTTGATAAACGACACGAAATAATTGTAGCGATAAAAACTAGTAAGTATATTTTGTTGTTGCCTGCATGGTTAACTAGTAGTAACTTTACTTTCGCTTAACAGATAATGTTATTTCATTGTGGACAGGTTCCCGAATCACTGAATGTATAATTATATAGGTTAGTAAAATATTGCCTGTTGTATGTCCATCAATTGGTCCTATTTTTGAGCTAAAACACTACCGCGGTTTCAGAATTCAGATGATTGCACTCATCCATCATCAGGTGTTGAAAATATTACTTGCACGAGGTTGTTAGAACGTTAAATAAATGTTACTACACTTAAACAGTACAACACAACCACAAACTCTGAGCCCCTCTCCAGCAAGTATGAATTCGGCTCAACAGGTTGCCAGACAATATTAATAATTAATATTCCAGGAAGAGCGGGAGAGGGGGTTAAAGGAATCAGCTCTTAAAATGTTTTTAAGTATACAAATGTAAAACATCTAAAAAAGTGTTTTCTGTACACTTTCAACTCGTACTTCCTCTTCATTCATGACCAGAAAGGTTGGGAAAAGGGGGTTTGGATTTCGATTGGCGAGAGTGGGGTGATAAAGAAGGAAACATGAAAATGAAGTGTGATGTTTGAATAAAAAAGAAATGTGTACGGTCGTGGGACCCCTGTCAGGAACGAAGTTCATCACGAATTTACTTCATATCCTAATGTAATTTAAATAATTAATTCTACACCTTTATTATAATAACATTAAACGAATATGGAAACAATAAATACTTGTATAAAAAACAAAGTAATAATAAACGGCAATTGAAAGAATAATATTATATCATTCGTAACGTACTGCGCCACAAATATGCACAAAACGTAAGTCATGTGAGTATGTTGCCGTTAAGATAGGTAAAATAAATTAAACATACAAACAATAAAGTTAGGTTAGGCCTAGACTGATGAACCAACATTTAATTTTTACTGAATATATTTACAATAAATAGACATTTAACTGTGTTTACCATCTTAGCTTTGAGGTTATAATTAATTCTACACCTTTATTATAATAACATTAAACGTTATTACTCATCACTGTATAATGTATCAAAATATAAAATTATATTAACTTACTTTTCTAAGTTTGTATTACACATACTTTCCATTTATTGAATCTACATAAAAAAATTGCAATAGTCAGACAATTTAACTCTCTTTTAATTGTTAATATCAGCGCTTGAAATCATATCCGAACTACGCCGGACGGAACCGAACCAAACCTAAATAATTGATAAACCAAAACACATGTTTCTTGAATGTATTTACATTTATTACAATAGCAACCAATTCGATAACGATTTTTCGTTACGCGTTACATTTTCTATTTGTCAACTCCTACCGCAAGCTGCATAAAGGAATTTCGTTTCAAAAATATTTTTTATTCCAAACTGGCTTTTATTTCGATTAAGCCTGCAATAAGTCACAAACATGTGTGATGATAAAATTAAAGAAGAAGGGGTAACATTGCTTAGAGGTCATCACGTTTGGGGTCATCATTGCGTTTGTTCATCGTCGTAGTCGTTTGGGCGGGAGGGACCAGCTTCTGGATCTTCTAGGAAGTCCATCTGGCTGGTGTAGTTCTCTTCGTCTTCTTCAGTGTCGAAGGGTGGGTAGTAGGGGAGGTCCTTCTTCCTCATATCTGCGTCATTCTTTTCTTCCGCAATAGATCTTGTGGTTTGTGCAGGTAACGCTGTATTTACTGCAGACAATAGAACAAACCATTGAGGCCTTCCGGCAACTGCAGCGTGCAGTGCTGCAGTCGCCATTGCACTTGCAGAATATTAGGTTCAAAATTTCAACTGGGGCTCTTGGTCTTGGGTTCTAATAGGGATGAGGCAGTGAGGCAGTGAGGCAGTCAATCGCGTTCCGCTCCCAGCCCCATTGCTCTGGACGTAAAGTAGTATTGCCATTGTTGTATATGAAAGTAGCACTGAGGACTATGATGTTTGGCTGATCCCTCGGATGTATCGGGCTGCACATTCGCCACAGACTTGACGAATGTGTTATAGCGATATTTGTTGAGTGATTTTTCTTTCTTCGGGGCACCGTACCACCGGAGGAAACAATTATTGCACTGCTCTGCAATCTGCGTATGAGTGGCTAAAGGACTGTTAAAGACTTCAACAGCATATGCTACATCTGCATCCTTCTTGAACGGTTTGGCAAATGCAAGTTTGCTCTTGCGGAAGACTGCTGTTGTAGTATCACATCCTGTGAAAGCATGGATGAGCACAGTGCCTTGAGCTCCTGTAACTCAGCGGTGGAATACTGACTGGTTAGCACCTTTCTTCGGCTTGGTTTCATAAAATTATGATGCCTTGGTGTTTGGGGATTAGCACAATCAGAAGGTCTATGAGGTCTGTGTCCTCTCCAATGACAACGACTTGAGCATCTCTTGACTTATCAATGGCTGTTTCAAAACAGATGTCTGTTTCTTCACATAAACTTTCCGTCATTTTTTGTAAACTGGAACTTATCAGTGAAGCTATTACTTTTGCACTCACACAGTACACTTTCCTACCACTTTCGTACAAGTTCTCATCACAAACAAAACACGTTTTCGTCGACATCACGATATAATAATAATAAAATATACAGGATATAATACTAATAAAATATAAAGGTGAAAAGCACAATAATTCGACTTCCTACGGACGTATGACGTTATATAAACTAACTCAACTAAAACGAGATAGTATAATCTACGCTAGGTTTTGTTTAAGTATAACTGATGATAGGTGAAATCAGCTGTTATATTATATTGTTACGTACGGACGTACACTCGCTTTTACAGGAGTCGATACAACTGATTTGCAAAACCGAGTTTTATTTTTATAAAGTTTTAGACTATTTGCCAAACCCCAAATTTTTGTCATAATCAATTATGAATAACCGACTTTTTCTAGGTTAATTCTTCCCAAAAACCATTAAAGTGGTGTCATCAGCGAACAGGTCAGTTTTCGCTTCCCCAATATTATAAGGCAGATCATTTATGTAGAAAACAGTAAAGAAGCCAATTTACTGATCCTTAGGGCACACCTCGAGAATTTATTTGCCAAGAAGAGCAGTGCAATCCATAAGAGACTGTATAGATTACTCTTTTTTCTACTTGTTAAGTAGGACCACAACCAATCAATAAAATTGATGGGGTAAGGTTAAGTTAGGTTACGTTACATCTCTTAATTTTCCGGAGGAGGTATATTGAGTTTTGTCATAGTATATAATTTTAATGTAAAAGAGAATAATAAGGGGATCATGTAGGATATAGTTCAGCCCCATGGGCTTTATAGGACTTTGCAATGTAACCGTGTATAACCCTAGGATAAGACCCCGTTATATAAAGGATATTAAAACCAGGTAAAATCTTATTCTCCGTTTGTTTATTATCATTCAAAGAGTTTGGAAATAGAACTAAATCGTGTGTATTATGGGAAACAACGAAATTTATTTTCACTTGAATTTTGTACATTTAATAAAACTAGTAGCCTATCTCATGTGATCAAAAATTTAATTGTTTTGATGTGTTTGGTATGAAAAAATAGCGTGGTAGAAAAATATAAAACCATGACCTACAAAAATATATGTTTATATGTATTGCCATAGCATCCAACTAAATATAAAACAAATAAAACATCTATCTCGGATAACCAGCTTATTAGCAAACAGTTTTAGGTTAGGCCTAGTTTATATTATTTTAATTGTCTTAACGGAAATTTATACACACGTCATGATTTCAGTTTCCTGCACATCATGGCACATTACCTTCCGAATGATATAAGCTTCATTCCTCTCCTTATAGGCCTATAATAAATACGAAATAAAGGTACTCTAAATTTCGATGCTCACGTATTAATGTAGTGATATTACCTGAAATAATTTTCCATTCCCCTTTTCTGAAAGCTAAGAATGTTTGCACCTTTCCGGAGTTATCGAAGTTGTGCAGTAACTCGTCTGAAGGTTCGGGGGCTAAACCCAGTAGTGTGTCCCATTGGTTGTGGCCATCCTTACCTTTGGCGGCTGTAACAGTTTCCAACAAGAAATTTTACATTCTATAACGTTGTTGTTTTAACTTTGGCTACAATTCGTTTTTGGAAATTTCTAATAGTACTTGCCCTACAAACATTTAAGACGCCCCAAAATAATGTATACATTTACATTATTGTACTTAATGTACCGCTTTATTGAATGCTTAGGCTAAATAACAAACACAAAATAATTCGATCACCCAGCTGATCCGCTGACGTGAGTTGAGCGAATTTCCAAAATTAAGTTTACATGTTTTAGATTACAACCATTTGGGAAATTTGTCTATTCACGAAGGCGCTGATAGCTGCCTGCGTGTACGAAATATATTAGTAGTATTTTTTTGCAACTTAGCCTCCAGCCCCAGCTTACACACTGCAGCGGAAAAAAATCGATTTGCGAGTTTGCCCTCGAACTTGCGGCCTCGGATTATGGACTGCTTGGTTTCGCTCTAATCGGTCAAACTCGCTTCGCATTGCAATTCACTAGGCTTCACGTCCCGGCAAACCAAAACGTCCTCAGATTAGAGGTGCTTCCACCGTAAAATCCTCCACGTGAATTTGAACCTGGTACTTTCATGGTATTTAAGTTTTGATCGATTTTGGGGGAGCCAGATGGGCTATAAGGTAGTATAATTAAACAAAATGTGCAGAATAATCTTACAAGGCGCCTCAGATGCGTACATATAGTAAAAAAATCTATAATGTGTTTTACGATACAATTTCCAACTATTTCAACTCAGTTAGTTCAATTCATTATACTAGAAAGTATTTGGATGGATTAAATTATTACAACGTTTTGAAAAAAAAAACTTTATTTAAATTTCTCAGTCGTCCATAGAACAAATTCGAAAAAAGTCGTGAACTAGACATGACTAGACCTGTCTTTTCCAAACTATAAAAAATCTTAAAACTTAAAAATATCTCTGAGGAATAGCTGTTTAAACTTTTCTGAACAAAATAATTCTACAAAATACACGCAATTATTTGTCAATTTAGTATTTACATTTGCACTGCACACACACACACACACACACACACCAACACACACACACCCACTAGGCCGCTATGCTCTCCACAAACTGGCACTTCATAAATTGAACACTTAATTTTTTAAATCCTATTCTTTTTGTAATCACAGTAGCTACAATACTTTCTTTTCTTCAATGTACCCTCTTGTAGTTCCTTCTCGTTTTGTGCCTATGAGGCGTAGAATAATTTACGTTTAATACTAACAAGGCGTCTCACAGACGTAGTACCTCTTCGCAGAACCAAGGTTTGCTGTTGGCTGGTGTGAGAGGAGACACTTGCTTGAGAAATTCACGAAGTATGCAGGTGAGACGTCAAGGTCACGATATTTTTCAGTCATTCAAGTCGGCTTGCGCGCCTGAGAGGCGCCTTATTAGTATTTAAGGGTTAAAATCTCATAAGTTACTTTTAAGAACGAAAAATAAAAAAAAATTTAATTCCGTTCAAAAAGTGTTTTCGGTTGAAGAGTTTTTTATCTAACGAATTCATCCAGACGACTAAGAAAACCAACTTTTTCTTATTACTTTCTCCACCCTATACGTAGTATATGGAGAAAGTATTGTTTTCGTAAAAATGTTCGAATTTGAATTTTCAGTTGAATTATCTGTTTTGGTGCTCCCAGAACCCCAAAAAATGATTTAGTGCAATTATCTGTGTTGGTGCTCCCTGAACCCAAAAAAGTGTTTTTAGGGTGGTGTCTGTCTGTCAGTATGTATACACGACCAGAGAGGACACTATTGGTACGATTTTCATGAAATTTGGTATGTAGGTACTAAACCCTAATATCTCCAGGCGTTTTTTTCATTTTTTGGAATTTTTAATTTTTAATGGTAATTTACCCCTAAAAACGCATAGAAAACGACAAAAATGCAAATTTCTCAAAAACGGCTCTAACGATTTTGATCAAATTTTCAGTATTTATAGTGCTTAAGATGCCAAACAAAATGACACCACCCGCTTTTATCAAAACTTCAGCGTTTTATAATTATGGGGAAATGTTTAAAAATAAACAAGTTTATGTTGTCAATCTAGCATCGCGGCGGCGGCCGCACTTGGTAGCACCATGGTAGCGATCACGGCCAGTAATTCAAAGGTCGCGTGATCGAATCCCGCCTTGGACAATAATTTTTTTATACGATTGACGTAGGTAGAATATTATTTTTTTGTTTTGTTCTAAAAAGTAATAAATAAAATGATTGAAAACAATATTATTTTGACTACAGTAAGTTGGGAGAAAGTTTGTGTCAGTTAACTGATACCGTTTATTTTTAATTCTTCTTATAATTTTGACCAAATCGGACGTAATATGCAGCCGTTACAGTGCGAAAACATAAATACATATATAATACTATGTTTTTATTATATACACAATGTAATTTTTAATGATACCCTAAAACAAGATCTGGTGACCTTGATCGGTGCTCATAGACCACTTCCGATCTTATAACAGCCACTGCAACTATGTCCTCTAGAAATTCGTTAGTAAGACATGTGACAGGTACTATTCTTATAAATTTATACATAATTTAAAATATACTTTTTCACGAGCATAAACAAATATAAATAC
>JAGFPH010000169.1:662401-725449 GCA_018207615.1 Philaenus spumarius | reverse complement strand
ATGTATGTCAAATATAACCATCTGTTCCTTATTTACACGACCGAAGCTGGGTATGGCAGCTGTAATAAGTTTTCCTTATTTACCTGACCGAAGACGGTTACAGCAGCTATAAAAAAATGGTATGATAAATATAATAAATATAAATATCTGTTCCTTATTTACATGACCGAAGCCGGATACGACAGCTGTAATAAGTTATCCTTATTTAACTGACCAAATTTGGGCCCGACAGCTATAAAAAGTTTTACTTATTTACCTGAACTAAGCCTGGTACGACAGATAAAAAGAAAAGTGTTTCTTATTTACCTGACCAAATCCTAGTACGGCAGCTATAAAAATGATTCACTTATATTTACCTAAACTAAGTATGGTACGACATCTATAAATTATTTAACTTATGTATGTCAAATATAACCATCTATTCCATATTTACACGACCGAAGCCGGGTACGACAGCTGTAATAGGTTATCCTTATTTAACTGACCGAAGTCGGGCACGACAGCTATAAAAAGTTTGACTTATTTACCTGAACAAAGCCTGGTGCGACAGCTAAAAAGAAAAGTGTTTCTTATTTACCTGACCAAATCCTAGTACGGCAGCTATAAAAAAGATTCACTTATTTGCCTAAACTAAGTATGGTACGACATCTATAAATTATTTAACTTATGCATGTCAAATATAACCATCTGTTCCTTATTTACACGACCGAAGCCGGGTACGGCAGCTGTAATAAGTTTTCCTTATTTACCTGACCAAAGACGGTTACAGCAGCTATATAAAAAAAAATGGTATGATAAATATAATAAATATAAATATCTGTTCCTTATTTACATGACCGAAGCCGGGTACGACAGCTGTAATAAGTTTTCCTTATTTACCTGACCGAAGACGGGTACAGAAGCTATAAAAAAAAATGGTATGACAAATATAAATATCTGTTCCTTATTTACATGACCGAAGCCGGGTACGACAGCTATATTAAGTTTTCCTTAATTTCCTGACTGAAGCTGGGCACAACAGCTTTAAAAAGTTATACTTATTTACCTGAACTAGCCTGGTACGACAGCTAAAAAATGTGTTCCTTGTTAACCTGACCGAATCCTGGTACGACAGCTATACAAAAGTTTCACTTATTTACCTGACCGAAAGTTCTGGGCCGATTTTTTAAAAAAACTGGAGTGGGACCACCGGAGGATGATCCTCTTTCATTTATTTTTTTTTATCGAAATCGGTTCATTAGTTTCGGAGTAATCGCTGAACAAACATAAAAAAAGCATATAAACAGGTCGAAATGAGAACCTCCTCCTTTTTTTTTTTTGAAGTCGGTTAAAAATAGATTGTAATTGTGTATTTTCCATATATTTGTATCTAAAATAAACCATTTTTTTCTGCCCGGTACAAAAAGAGATTTAGTAAGATATATAACATAAGGGAATAGAGAAGGGAAATGTGTTAGAGAAGGGAAAAAGGTAGATTCTAGACAATGTTGGCAGCATTTGTTGCAGAAATAAGTGTTATATTAGCTCTTGATGAGGGGACAGCAAGTTATGTATACTCTTGATGAGAGAACACTGTACTCTGAATAGCCGGTCTTGTTCAGAGTACAGTAACTGTACCCTGAACAAGAGTGTATGCCTAAACTGTCTTCTAATCAAGAGCCAGTATGTCTATATATATATATATATATATATATATATATGTGTGTGTGTTCGCACTCTAGCGGCCGCATTTTAAGTCCGATTTGGTCCAAATTTGGTACACGTGTTGGTTGTCTATGTGGCTCAGACGAGTTCGTTAGCCAAAAAAATCCAACAACCGGAAGTACGTTTTTTGACCGGAAGTAACTATTTTTTGAGATTTTTACTACGAGAATGACATTTTTTTAGAGTTTTTTCTAACAATATTAATGTAGGATGTTATTCTGCGCATTTTGTTTTTTTACGCGACCTTATAGCTCGCTTGGTTCCCCCAAAATCGACAAAAACGTAAAATACCATAAAAGTACCCAGTTCAAAGCCAAGTGATGCAAACTCGCGAGGCCACTAGGAGGAAACAAATTCTACTAATATATTCGTACACACAGACAGCTGTTCAACGCCTTCGTGAGTAGACCTATTTCCCAAATTGTTGGTTGAAATCCTAAAACATAGGCATATAAACTTAATTTTGGAAATTTGCTCAACTCACGTCAGCGGTCCAGCTGCGTGGTCGATTTATTATTTGTTACCCGTCTTTATTAATAACTGTAATTATAATCATCGCTTCACATTAGATCAAAATCTTACATAATGTTAGTGTCATTAAAAAATGTATTTAACATTGAAAAAAGTTTTACCTCTATTTTCCTTGAAAGGTTAGGTAGTTTTTTTTTAAATTTAGAAAGGAAATTATTTTCCTTTCTACAAATGCCACCTTGCTTCGCTTATTACATTATTACAAACCACTAAACCTCTCCTTGCAAAACTTTATAGTAACAATGACTGTTGCTTTGCTTACCATTATTGATAGGATGTATACCAGTAAGCAGAGCACTTCTAGAAGGCGTACAGAGTTGTTGCGAATAGTAATTTTTAAGGATGGTCCCAGAATAAGCCAACGCATCAATGTTTGGAGTGGGAAATTGGTTTGATCCATGGAACCCTACGTCATTCCAGCCCTGAAATTATGTAAACACATACGTTTAAATTAATTGCATAAATATAAAATACTAGAACCATTCAATAAGATAGATACATGTACAGGAGCAAATGTTGGTAGCTGGAACGCATGGTTTCAAAATCCAAGTTGGTAACCTCGGAAAGAATTATTATTAACAGTTTAACTGAAATTGTTAATTTATAACAACTAGTGAGATCCCGTCAAAATCACTTGCAGATTAATTTGATACACAAGAGAAAAAAATATAACTTCAAAATATTAAGTTTAATGTGTTATATATAGTTTTCAATGATACCTTATTCGTTAAGATTGGATAAATAATTACAGAGAAATTAGTTCTTTTCGTAATGCATGACCACTTTTCTCCATTTAAACAATGCTAATACTCCTTTTACATTGTTTAAATAACTTTACAATCATCCGTCATACGTCAATCAGCTGTTTTTATTACATAAACAGCTGATTTAATCATTTGTTGTTGCCATTTATAAAAGCATTGTTGTCTGAACATTACTGCAAGTCTTTACTAGTTGCTTTCTATTCTTACAACAGTAAACCTAGTTGAAGTCATTATTTATTGTGTTTTTATGTTATTGACAATTTTGTACTGCATGTGAGCAAAATGAATACGGACACATCAGAGGAGTACTGTGTAATGCACTATTTTTTTGGAACGGCTTATGGCAATGCAAGAGGAGCGGCGAGATTGTATGCAGAACGCTTCCCGGACAGGCAATGTCCTAACCATAAGACATTCAGTGCTGTACACGAGATTGAGGTAACCTTATTGTTATACCTTATTGATAATCTTATAAGATTGTTATACCTTATTGAATAACAAATAAGGTATCATTGAAAACTGCATAAAATGGACAAACTTTTATGTATCTTGGAATTTTTTTGTAAAGTTAACGGTTTTCGTGGAATTTTTCATCAAATATTTTAAATGGCCGCCATTTTGAAACGGTTAATGATATTTTAGTATAAATTTAAGCCAAAATAGGTCTTAATAAGATAAACATTTGAGCAAAATCTCAACGCTGTACCTCAAACCGTTTAGGAGTTATGATTTTTTTTTTTTTGTAAAAAACACATACAGACAGACAGACGGAAAACTAGGCACCAAAGACCCATATTCCTATAGTAAAATGTGTTTATCTTGACCTAAGCAATAACGCTATATAGCCTACTTTTGTCCAGAGAGTTACGGGACACCCTGTATATACTGTATTAATTTACACTATGTTATTTAATATGCCCGAAGTGGGATTTATTGTTGAAGCTGCTCAATAACGTAACATACGTTTTTAAACACGCTGTACTATTTTGTTACTCTCGTTTTTATAGGAGTTGATTATTTGCAGAACTATTGAATCTGATGGTTCTTCGAAAACAGTTCAATCAAGATCGTTTGTCAGTAAAAAGTAAACCGATCTCGTGACAGCTGACTTTACAGGCCCATTCACAGTAGTCAACAACTACAAATTCGAAAACAGAACGCAAAAACTACGCTTGTTTTAGGCTATGATGCTTTTATGCGGGATATATTTAAACAATACTTGGACCAAACATTTTCGTAAAAAAGTAAAAATAAAACTTTTTGCTAAAGAGTAGTAGTATAATGTCGCATATTTTGATTAATTTATTTTAAAAAAACTTACCATATCATCAGCCCAAATGAAGATGATGTTTGGTTTTTGAGAAGTCGAGACACATACTAATAACAGGAAGAATGTACCGAGAAATATATTCTGCTTCATTTTGATCTGCGGAAAAACAAATAGAGATTTTTAATTATAAATTGTATGTATGTTAGACAGAGTGAAGATCACATCAGTACTTCTATCAACATAACTCGTGTAGTCTCGTCTACAGGTGTTACAATATCAGAAAATACATATAATTAGTGATAAACAGTCTATTGGTTTACAAAATAAAAGCATAAAACAAATATAAGATGGAACTTGAGAAATAAAATTTGAAACTTGCAAAACAAAAACTAAAACACAGCACAAACGCATCAAACAAAAAAACACGCTAGCTTGGGTCCCTCAGTGCCTACTGTATAGGCAGCCGCACATACACTGGCTGCAGCACGGTAACAGTTCATAAGGTTTTTATAAACAATTAAAAGTTTTAGCAAGTTATTTTATAGAAATTTACACACTTTTGACTCATTAAAAAAAATCGAGTATTCAAATTATTGGCAATCTTTCTTCCTTAGAAAACCCATTTGAGAGAATACTGTAAAAAAAATTAATGTTATAGTTTAAATAAAAAATAAGCAAATTTGTATAAACTTGAAATATTTAAGAGCTTTTCTGAAAAGGGTTACGAGCTGAATTCATTCAACATTTTCAAAATATATACATTAACAAGCATATAAAATTGGTAGATACTTTAAAATAAAAACATTTAAAACAATCACACAAATGTTACTTTATAACCGTAAAAATAATTTAAAATAAAATACAAATATGCGGCAACCTTATGCACATAATTGAACGTTGATACACTTAGTTATGCGATGGATATACGAGTAAATGGTTTAAATTAAAAATTGGTTTAAGTAGATAGATGAATGTAGTATTTCGTTTTTTTAAATGTATACTTCTTTAGGCTGGTTATGAAAGAAATAATGAGAGTGATGCGTTTGCCCAGGGTGACATCAAAATTTACAAGAACGGTATGCGCTCACATGGCGAACTATTATCGCGCTTGCGTGGCGTTGGTTGTGTTGCGTATAGTTTACTGTGTTGTGCTAATCGCGTTTAAAAAAAAAACTTAATTTCCAAATACTACAAAAACTTGAAAAGTTTTAAAAAGTATTATTATTTAAAAAATAATTAATTAGAATAAACTTTCAGCATTAATATTACTCAGTCACCACCAGATGGCAGTGAAGATCTTCTTAAAATGATGTTAGTTTGTTAATTTTTCAAGTTTAATTGTTTTTAATCACAGCAAAGAATTATAACTTCTAATGCGCGTACGTGTAAGTACAGGCACCCATTTTTCTTTTGTTTTTAGTTTACTTAAAGTTTTTGTAGTAAATAGCCAACCAAAAAACGCAAAACCTCACAAAATATTAATATTTTCAAAAGCCCTTGCCGTGGTATAAAAGCCGCTTCAAACTTTCAGATTTAAGAAGAAAATAATTTAAAATGACGCCGTAACGGGGACCAGATTGCAGGGCTCAAAGCTCAAGGTCCCCGGTTCGAATCCGATCGTAGAACGGAAGTTACTTAAACTTGTTTAGGTTTATTTTTATCTAAAACAGCGAAAAAATTTCAGAATGTAAACCTCTACCATTGAAACTATTAGACACTTCAAAAGCAACCAGATTTAAAAAGATGTTTATAGTTTCAGTTATACAGAAGCTACATTTATAGCTTGTTTATTGTTCGTGCACTGAAGATGGTAATGTAATCGTTGAAACGCGTTTGTGTTAGTAAACGGATTAGTTGTGAGATTTTGTGTTCAAATTTTTATTCAATCAAAATATTTTCTTTAGTACACGAATGAATGAGAAAATGTTTTTAGTATGTCTCGTTTCAGTGTCATTTCACCTTTTTATATAATTCCAAAGTGTGCATATTTTTTGAAGTGTAGGCGCACCTCGGCGCTATGTTTGCTGGCAGTGAATCGGATTTTACTCACGCATTTTTTTATGCACTTTATGAAACGCTCTAATCTAATTTAACCATCACGCACTTTCTCATGCATTTTATGAAACGCTCTATTATGTGAAACGTAAGCTTGAAAACGTTTTGGTCTTGCCGAGATTTGAACCAGCGAGTCCTTCACCATATATTAGCGCCTTAGCCGGTTAGGCCAAGAAAGCTTTGCATATTTGAATTGGGAATTGGGAATGTTAAAAAGTTTACACTTCTGCCTTGTGGTCTTAAGCACCCAATTAAAATTTTTTTGTTTCTATGAATAGGCCTACTTCATTATTACATTTTCATACAGTAAATGTTTTGTATAGTTCAATCAGTATACGTAGAAGTTGTATTTTTACTATTTTGAAAATGGTTTACCGGGGGTTTATTAGTTTATTTTATAAATTTATTCGTGGTATGAACAAAACCACTCACAGATTTAGACTAAACCTGTGGGAGATACGATGGAGATACGACTAAACCTAAACGAGATAAATTTAGGAGATACGATGGGTTTTGTAAAGTCTTGAAATCATATATCGCCAAAGTTGTTGATTCGGCTTAAAATGTGAAAACACTTCCATTATTTAAGTACACACTTGATTAAAATTTCGTAGAGTGTTTTCTTTACAATCAATTATTAGATATAATTAATTCAGTTTATTTCCTTATCTTCTTAACTTATTGCAATTTTTTTCAATTAACGTCTCAAAGGATTTAGTGCAGATATTCTTACCATTATTGTTATTTAAGTCTGCTTATTACAGAAACATTTAATTAATTGATAACTTTGATATTTTAAATGTTGTATAAAATATTTTATTTATTCTTTGTGTAAATAATTAATACCCAAGTTAAAAATAAATATTTTCGTTTGATCGACACATATTATTTTCTTTCCTTTTATTATTTTTTTTAATTTATTGAATTAACTGTCATTAATTATACTATTATAAAAAGTCGGCCGTATTGGATCCACTATTTTTATTTTTGGTATAGAATTATTTTTGATAGATCACCTCAATTACACCTAATAATTTATAATTTTTTAGCCGAATTTTTTAAGAAAATAAGACCTATTACACTCGACCCAACTTGAAAACGGTTGGTCGGAGGAGGGTAGGTCTCCGTTTCTATACGTTTCAGACAATTTGGAGGCAATACACAAAATTCATTAATTTGTATATATATATATATTATTCCGGGATTGATAAGTGGTATTAGATATGCTTCAAAATTGCTGATTTTTAGGTGAAAGGGTCCTAGTAGAATTCTTTAGATACACTTTGTTTTTTCTTTTTTTTCGATCCGATTCAAAATGGCGAAATTATAGGGTTTAATCGTTTATGGGTAAGGAATTGAGGCGTTGGCCTATATAAGCCCGAGTACAATTTGTGACTTACATCATTCGAAAGTCAATTAAATTTACTATAATCCTATGTGAAGGTATTTTAGTTACAGTTCCCGGAACAAGGATCAAAATTCATAGGAAACTCCCGATATTTTTTTTTTGTTTTCTCTATCAATGTAAGATAATTGCGCAATTTCTACCACTAATAAGCCCAAGTACAATTTGTGAGTTATATCATTCGAAAGACAATTAAATTTACTATAATCCTGTGAAAAGGTATTTTATTTACAGTTCCCGGAACAAAGATCAAAATTCATAGGAATCTCTCGATAAATGATTTTTTTTTCTCTATCAATGTAAGATAATTGCGCAATTTCTACCACTCATAAGCCCGAGTACAATTTGTGACTTATATCATTCGTAATCCAATTAAATTTCCTATAACCCTATGCAAAGGTATTTTCGGTACAGTTCCCTGAACAAGGAACAAAATGCATAGGAAACTCCCAGTATTTAATACTAGTTATTCCCTGATAAGAAAATTCGGCTATAGTAATGCGGCAGTGCTGCTACGATTTTTTTAAATTTCCATTATTTTAGATTCTTTTCAATAATATTTGTATAACAGGTCGGCCATATTATATCAGCCATTTTTAATTGTTTGTATATACAAATTAATGTTATTAAGTCGTCTCAATTAGTTTCAAGTCAATTTCTGTCAATTTTCTTTCTTTTTTTTTTATTCTTTTTTTCAGTTTTTCTACGTAGGCCATATTGGATCAACCATTTTTAATTTTTAATATTTGACATTCAGCAACCTCAAAAAATATATGTATACATTTTGAAAAAATTGTTCATAATTTCCTAAGATTTTTAAAATTGTTTAAAAATATCAATTTTTGTTGTTTAAATAATTAACAAGCAATTTCAAACCCAAACTAACTGGAGAACGTTTTACCTGAAGCCATTAATAAACGAAACAAAAAGATTTTTTACAAAAACAAGCAGGACAGATTTATGTCCAAACAATACATGTTTTTCAGCTACATCGAATCCCCTAATTAGAGTGCATAACTATATAGCAGGACGGGAAAAATCTCCAGTTGTTTTACCCGGAATAAGGCTGGGAAATATGACTTTCAATATTCACAGCTGTAATAATTAAAAGTTATTAATTTCGTGTGATTCAGTGTGATGAAAAATTAATACCCTTTACTTCACTGTGCATAAAAACGATCGACTTCTTTCAGTTCTGGTAACTTTTACATTTGCGTTTTTATTTGAACTTGTAGTAAAATAAACTTCCTGAAATTATTTATGTTAATTCCTTAACTTATTTAGTTTGTAACCATTGAGTTCAGATTTGATGTAAAATGTATTTAAATATTTATTGTAAAATTGTACTTTCCTATCAAAAATATTTAAACGGAGGGATATTAAATGATGTTTAATTTTATAAGTATTTGGGGCAAAACGATATATTTGTCTTTTATTATAATGTTGAAGTAATGTTAATTCAATTTAAATTGATTTATTGATTCTGGTTTTTATTTTTATTGTTCCTTCGCAACAAAACTGATTCAATAACAAAATAATTGCCTACATTACAATTTAATAATAACAAATGCACATAATATTAGATCAGAGTAGAGAAAAAATAAAACTATTTTCTAACAAAAAAACTAAAAAAAAAAAATTAATACGCCGAATATTAAAACCTGTGTGGAATATGTTTTTTAAACAGATACTTATTTTATAAATCGTATACAGTTCAACGAAATGGTTGAGTGAGCTGCAGCCGACTGAATTCTCAATAAATGCACACTGAAATATTCATTATTAGATAGGCACATAGGTTAACTTATACTAAAACCCGTATTGTGCAAGTACAGAGTGTTCTAATGTCAAAAAGAATATGTTGTTTGCGTTTAGGAAGAAAAGCACGGATTCTTTAGAAACAGTGTGGTAAAACTCTCCAAAATTACTTTTTTTTAAACCATATGCAGAAAAACAATATTTATTTACATCATCTCATGGAAAATTTAAATTAACAAATAAAAATCCTCATATTGCAAATATTCGGGAAACGTAGTTAACAAAAAACTTAATTTAAATCATATACATTGCTGCTATAACTTACACATGTTTTTAAAAAAGAGTTTCTTTTATTTTTGCTCTAATTCCGTACGTAATTCACCTCGGATAATACGGGAGCCGGATAACCGAGGCTCGGATAATTGAGGTTCTACTGTACATGATTTATTCCTTGAAATGCATGAATAATATAGGGTTTAAATACAATAGTTACTTTATCGTTGTTCAAATTATGGTTAGCAAAAAGATTTTTCATAATCCACACCTTAATCGACAAGAACGTGATCACTTATAAAAATATTATTTATTTATATTGTATTGTACCATATGAGTCAAACAATAAGAGAGTGATCAACTTTATCTAAAATAATTAAACAAATACTTATAGCAAATTTATAAGGAAGGAGCTTTATAGTTGGCTACTATTGATGACCTTTCGAGTGATTAGATAACGTAGCAAATTAAACAACTAGAATCTTCTGTGGTCGAAATTCGATCAATTAATTGTGTTCGTAGTGTGACGAAATTCAACTTGTTTTTACACATAGATAATTGCAATTTATTTGTAATTCTTACCTTGACGCTATAAGGAAAAGAGAGGAAAGTGCAAAGAGGAAACTTGATGGAAGTAATGAAATATTTAGTAAACCTATGAAATTCCGTAGAAGTAAACAATTCAACGGTAGAATAATTTGCCAAACAAATAATGATACAAAAATTGATAATTATTTAATATGAAAGAAATGAAAACAGCGCTAAATATTTGTTTGTATAATTTTGTTGGAAATAGTTTCCCGTGTAGGGAAGGCAAAGCGAGTAGGAATGTTATTAAAATGCATTCATTTCATTATTTTTTTATTTTTTGAAAATTATGTCTATATGGAAAATAATATAAAGCCATGACGTACAAAATACTTTTTTTATATTCATTGCCATAGGAACCAACTGCATAAAATAACAGATAAACCAGCTGATTCGGATAACCAGCTTAGCAACACAATTGTAGGTTAGGCCTAGTTTATTTTACCTGGCTTAACGGCAACATACAACAAAAACAACAAAAGTCCGAAGTATCCCGTCAGCTTGGACGCAAGCCAACCACAGTTTGCTTTACTTCCACCCTCCTTCCCTCGATCTATCTACAGATATGAAAAGCTACCTGGTCTCTAGCCGAAATTCAAACCTGTGATATTCTTATCAGAACCTGATAAACGAACAACCCCTTAGTTACTATAATATCTCTACAAGTATTACATGTACAATCAAAACGAATACATCAGCACCATCTGAAAGTGGTTATAACAAGTTTGCTTGGTTTTTACCTAAGTTTAAATTTGAATAATTAGTACTAGCGAGAGGTTTACAATCTAATTAATACTGTATATAAGAGGCTGTGTACTGACTTAACGACCGATTGACATAAAATCAACGTGGAGCAAAATCTATCAAAATATACAAAAACGAAAATTTAAAGGTATATTCTTATAGGATCATAGACGCACACTAAGAAAGGAATTTACAAAACTTGTATTTTAAAACTTAAACATTCTGATAAAACTGCTGTTCGGATCAAAAGCTTAGCTACACATGTTTTATAATCGATTTTCCCCACCTTGTAAATTAAAAAGATGTTCTCCAGGTACCTTAGTCAAAATTAAATTAAACCAATATTAGAAATAATGTATTTCACGCCATAAACAATAACATGCACAACACATACATACAAACACACATACAGTACTGTGAACGATATTTTTAAATACTATATACACGACGTTACGCGAAGAAATTTTATCACTTTGCGTCTTTAGGTGTAACAAACTAAGTCCTAAGATGGTGCCAAACGCCTAAGCTTTTCAGAGCGCCTACCACTGGTCAACTGAGGGCTCGGATGATGGCAATTCCGAAGAGCAACAACCACGTTCAAACATGTCTTATGCTCCATCAGCAAAAATGCATTTCATAAGACCTGAAACCGTTTTTTAAAAGGACAAGATGTTTGTCCCACATACGACACGCCCCCACTGGCACGGTAAATTGTAAACAATATCCTTACTAATTACTATCCACATTATTATTTTTTGGTCTCAGTTTACCACACAGTTCTTAATCGTTTTAGAATTTTTAAACAGTGTCCTAATCGAGAATTTCGCAGTTAACAAACTAAAATGAAACACAAACAAAAATCAACGAAAAATTCATAATGTACAGTATAGTATGTCATTTAATTCAAACATGTGTTGTTATATGTTATATATTAAAAAGTTGATTTGGATCAAAAACTTAACCCAATTTTAGGTTAGGCCTACAATAAACCAAAACACGTTTATTTTCAACCAATTTGGCAAATGTAGAATCAGGTAATAATTCTTCACAACCATCAGCTTTTTTTGTTAAGGTTAAAGAAATAAAAACAAACACAAACAAAAATCAACTAAAAAGGCTTACTGTATTATAATTCAAACATCTGATGTTGTTATATACCAGAAATAAAACAGCTGGTTTGGATAAAAACATAATTTTAGGTTATTATAGGCCTAATAGGTACTGAACCAAACAAGTTTATTGAAAGCATTTACATTTATTACCATATCAACCAACTAGTTAGATTTAGAATCAGGTAGTTATTCTTCACAACTAAATTTGTATTTAATCAAACTCAAATAAAAATTAACGAAAAGGGCTTACTGAATATTATATTAAACATATGGTGTTATGTATTATATTGTTTCCTTCAGTTGCCAATGTCAAAATTTGTTTAAAATGTATCATAATTCAAATACCTATCACTATTAATAATCTTTACTACCTATTAATACCTATATTTACTAGGTCTATCTGATCAGTTAAAAATACTGCTTTAAAGTATCACATTTTATAACTTGAAAATTGTCTCTCTTTTATATAAAAATAAAAAATCTCTGTTGTAATCAATCGTATACAATAATTTGTTTACGTTTGCTTCGCATTGAGTTGTCGCGGAGGTCGGAGCAGAGCATTGGGCGAGGCTCGCTCCAGTAAAACATAAAGGCAGTAACACACTCTAATATCCTAATATAATTTAGTATTCTATTCAAACTAAATAAAAGTATTTCTTATGAAATAAACTAACCTTTCATTCGCTTACTTTTTACACGACTAAACTGAAAGCTCTACTTTTTGTTTGTAAAAACGACTCCACTGATTTCGTCGACGATTGCAATAATCAGAAAATTTCTAAATATAATTTAACTTATTTTTTAACTGCTTTAAATCACTCTTTCAAGTGATCTTTATTTTTAGAACGTGTCTATAAATTAATGTTAGTTTATTAATGGTTTGTTATCTAGTTTTAAATATTAACTATTCCTGTACACCTTTGAGGTTATCTTTACAGCTCTGAACAAGTGCCTGCATAGATAAAACGGAGTTATGAACTATAGTTATGATAAAAAGTCATAATTATGAAATAGGGTGCAAACTTGAATTTGCACCCGTGATACACACAACATTTTCCCTACAACTACATTTTAAACACCTTGGCACATACTGTAAACTGTTTAATGGTGAGTTCACGTCATTAATTATAGGAATGTTATGTACGTTATGCAAGTCAGCATGTAAAAATTTGTGTCCTAACTGCTTTTTGGCATAAGAAAAAAACACAGTAAAAAGAAAATGTTTCTGGAAATATATTGCCGAAAACTCTTTTATATCAGTTCGGCTATTTCTAAAAATGATGATAACTTTACAAATTAAAAGATTTTGAGTTTACATTTATTAGATTTCGTACACTCCGTTTTGCCAGTATTCTAAGAATCGAAACTTTATGACTGTAGAAATTGCAGCCGTATTATTACCTCTAAACCCCTTTTCTGTTCTTTTTAATAAATTAAACCTACATATAAATTTTAATTCACTGATCTTACTCTAGGTCAAACACTACAGGCAGTAGGCCTAAATAAAGCATATTTAAAAAAAAAACTGAAGTTATCTACGATGAAAGCAGAAAATTATAAACATTTTACATAAAAAAGTATCGTTTAAATTTTTTTACATAATGAGTGATATATCTTTACCAAACTTGGATTTTCTAAATTATGGTGATGATTTAGAAAATAAAATATTTTTTTATATTTTATAGTAATTTTTCAGTAGTTTATTCCCTTAATCACGTGTTGTTCATTTTGTTATTATCGAATGTCCATAGGACAGACGAGCTGTTGCAGTGGTTCTTATGTGAGAACTAAGGTCGGGAGTAATCAATGAGCACTGATCATGGTTCCCAGAACACGTTTTAGGGTGTCATTAAAAAGTATATACGTATTTATGTGTCCGCACTCTAACGGCCATATTTTACGTCCGATTTGGTTCCTACGGTGGTCTTCAAAACCGAGTTCGTTAGCCCAAAAATCCAGTAACCGGAATCTGGTTTTTTGGCAGGAAGTAAACATTTTTAAGATTTTCATACTAGAATCATTAAACTTTTTTGGGGTTATATGTACGGTACAAAAATAAATATAGGATATTATTCTGCTTATTTTGTTTTCTACTAATATATTTCGTACACGCAGGCAGCTATTCAGTGCCTTTGTGAGTAGAACAATTTTCCAAATTGTTTGTTGAAACCCTAGAACATATAAACTTAATTTTGGAAATTCCCTAAACTTACGACAGCGGTTCAGCTGCGTGATCGAATTATTTGATTTACTGAATATAAAAATTACTTACATCTTCGGGAGTTCTTTTCGACGAATTAATATCGAATAAACACTTTCACTCAACAATAGTCATCACAATGATAGAGCTCACATTCAGATTGTTCTCCATTCAGATAGGTTCGTTTTAATGTTATTTTTCTTTATTTCAATTATATATTATCGACAAGGCGGTCTTTGATGAGGTCAGACTAACTGCGTTAGCCAATGTCTACGTAATCAGTTATCTGTGGGTGTAATGGCAAGCTTCGGCCAGTTTGTTATAGTTCATAAAAAATAAAAGATAACGACGGCCTAACTCGAATAGGTTTAGTTATAGACAATAAAAGCAAAACAAAGATCTGCCAGGCTTTCAATGGTTAGATAATAAAAAAGTTTTATTTAGATTTAATGGGTTCTCTCACTAAAGCATTCCGCACCATGTATCTCCGTTTTGTTAATAAACCAATTAAAAGTCAACCAATGTGCTCTTATAAAATATAAATATACGCGCTTAGTCACTATCACATCAGCCTACTACTCAGTCAGGACACTGACGACTACACTACTCAACACAACAGGACCTGGGAAATGCCTTCTTCGTGAGCTTCTCGAGAAGACATCCAGTGAAGTTTTGGACGGGGCCTTGGAGTTCCAAGGATGGTTTATCACGGGGCGCTACACACCGAACACGACTAACGGACGGACACTTCATCGTCGCTGGCGGACGCCTTCATCGGTGATTTAGAATAGAATAGAATACATTTATTACAAAAAAACTATTTTTACAAACAAACAAAAGAAATACATAATTGAACCATGTTGTAAATAAAAGCAACCACAACAGGTTAAAACCCCAATTACTGGGGCGCCATCTACACAAAAATAAAATAAGTCAAGCCTAAACTATGAAACAAATAATTAAACAAAACAACCAAATACACGTTCAAACACATTATGTACAAATAAACAATAATAACGAAAACATAAAAAAACTAACATATTTGTTGAGTCCCATCAAAACTTGCAAACCCACAATCAACGCTGGTTTAATATAGACAAAGTCTTCCTACGAAACCTCGACAAACTCCAGGAAACATCCACTTTGTGGAACATACCAGCATATCTGCCTTCGATCTTCGATCACGCCACACATAACTTTTCTCAAGAAACATAACCTCAACAAATTTCTCCTAACTGCTAACGAATTGACTTCAAATACACTTAAAAATTCTTTATACCTTATTGTCAAAATTTTTTGGTTATTAAATCCAAACTTTTTATAAAATAACACACACAAAAATCTTTTCTGAACTTTTTATATAATATTTTGTTGATGGGGACTAAACAATACAGGCAAATACAAGCCCTGATCTAACTGTACTATTAATTATAACTTTAAGAACGACAATATTATTAAAATCCCTCCCCAACCGACAAATAAAACCCAAGGTGGAATAAGCTCAAGGTGTTTACTATATTAACAACATGACAACTAAAAGATAAATCTTGTGACTTAAGAACCCCCAAGTCCTTAGAGGTAGTAACTCTATTCAATAACTGGAAATCAATGTCAGTAAATATTTCTCCAGTAAGCCTATGTCGGTTGGTCTGCGGGCAGCGAATTCATCCAGCACATCCACACTGTTTCTTCGACGGACGAACACTACACAACGCCGGCGAACTCTTTCATCTGGTCTCCCGTAATCCGACTGTCGGTCGGACTGCGGGTAGTGATTTCTTCTAGCGCTAATAGAATATATTATCTGTTTCAGCCATGTAGCTCCGGGATTCCTCTGCCAGTGAAGTTTAGGGATGGATCAAGGTGTTTGGTTGCTGGCCCGGTTTCGGGGAACGATTTTCTCACTGTTTCTTCTGTTTCAGCCCGACTTCTTTACTTCGTAATACAATTGAGATCGTGTCTTCATCGGAGCTCCATGTAACAGTGAAGTTTAGGCATGGGTCTTGGTGTTTTGTTGCTGACCAGTTTCGAGTAGCGATTTCTTTATGCCGCTAACAGTTTTGTTTGTTACAACGAAGTTTTAGATTGATTGTTGCAGTCATTAGGGAAGTCCCCAGACCCTGTTGCCCCTCTCTCCTGTGAGTTGTTTGGGGAGGGGGCGGTGGTTTAGTAGGTATTGTCCTTTCGGACCGAGTCCCACACTCCCACAGTACCTTCTCTGGCGAGAAATCTGCGTAAATGCATTCCACCTAAATAAAAAAAATTAAATGCTACTACAGTAGTTTACCCAAATTGATTTTTGTTTCACACTATTCGGTTTATGTTCGGTCGTCGAGGATTGCAGTGGCAGTGGACGGCTGCTGCTGCACGCCAAGACGAAGACATTTTGCCGTGACCGTGTAATATGAAACGGGCTATGCTCTTATTCGCTCCGCTAAAAGAATTTCGCAGTTCGGTTTTTTGCCGTACGAGCAACAAATTGATTTTTGTTTCACACTATTCGGTTCATGTTCGGACACCGTGGATTGCAGTGGCAGTGAACGGCTGCACTGATATCTAAAAAAATCATCTGGTAGAACAATGGCGCATAAAGCAAAAGATTCTGAGCTCAAATCCTGGTCTACATGTAATGTTTTTCTAACTGTTTGGCATTTAATTAAATAACTGAATCATTGCTTATGAAAGTGTGTAAAAACAATAAAACAATATGACATTTTAAGAAGTTTACAAATTGTGTTGAAATGTAGATGCTAATAATTGGAGATTAAAAAATACATTGACATTAAAGTACAATTAAACAAACAGAACAGATATTTATTGGTCCTTCAAGGCACATACACTGTACATATATTGCATTAGAGTTTATCACATACCGGCTTAATTTAGTCACTAAATCTTAAAACTAACGTAACAGATGACCTAGGCTTACTCTATATTATGCTCTGCTAATCATAAAATGTATAATACAAATCATTATTGGACAAGCTTTGAAAAGTGGCAGGCAGAATGTTGAAAAGTTTCATTCCTAAAACTAAATAATAATTCTTGATCTATTTAATCTATGTCTTGGTTGTTCAACCATAATTCAAATCTGGTATTAAAATTTTGAATTAGGCCTCTAATTGGATACACATACTGTACCATATAAACTTTTCTTTATATCCAATACAATATAAGTTAATAACAGTTAAAATTCCAGTTTCAACAAACAGTGGCTAGCCATGTTCTAATTTATCTGAATTTGTTAATATTCTCAAAGTTTTTTTCTGAAGAATTTAATGCATGCCTATTCCATTTTCCCGTTTGAGAAATATTTGACAATACTTTCAGAAAAAGCAAAGTGTGCCATTTTTAAATATTTAAAATACTTGCCTCTTAAAATTCGATAGTAAATAAATCACCCTAGACAACTTCTTAACAAAATTTATATGCTCTGACCAAGAAAGCATATAATCAATTTATATGCTAAGTAAAGTTACAACCTTTTCATAGGCAGGCTTATAATGATGCTTATATTTATTTTGTAAAGTGACGAAATATTTTTTCTTCGTTTAAAAATAGGCCATTTATCTCAAACCAGTTATTTACTTAGTTTTAAGCACTAGTTGCTACATTATATAATTGAATATGTATTTGCGGAAGCAAAGAAGTGTTGTGAAAATTGTTGAGAAACAGCGAACAGGACACATTTAAAATTAAATCGTTAATTAAAATAAAATATCGGGTCCAACGCCGAATCCTGTGGAAAAAACAGAACAAATAAAGAATATTTTTACTTTTACCACTCCCGCCAGGAATCTTACCCAAATATTCTATTAATTGTACTAATTAAGAATAGAAACAACGAAGAAAACTCGCTTTTCTTGTTACTAATATTAAATGCAAAGAGAAAGATTTTGCCAACTTACAGAAAGGAGCTTATGTAGTTAACATTTTCCCATCAACTAATAAAGTAATTCTCTCGAAAATTAAAATTTTATATTCAGATTATCCAAGATCAATCTTCATCAAGCATTCCCCATCGCAGCTTCGCCCGCAACTTTTTATGGATAAAAATGTTTGTTCTGATCATATTTAACAACTGACTAACTTAATAATGATTTATTTAAGGTAAATAAAAAATAGTATTGATGAAACGAAGAAATGCATATTGTTTATGTATAATTTGTTTATATAGGCCTATATAATTATAATTTCTACGGAAGTACAGAAGGGTCATTATTCCACATGTGTATCATATTGGCCTTAACTTATGTGTATCATATAAAATAGTGGATCTTCATCAGGATTTTAATTTCAGCACATACGAATTTATCTATGAAACTCTATCTTCCATCATAGCAAAATATGTGAACATGCGGCAAGCATCGCTTTTGCCATTCAGCAGAATACATTTGACTTCGAACTTTTCCAAACAGTTGTCCTTTAAAAAAAAACTCTGTTAACTCTTTTACTTTACGATTCAAATAATTCTTTTGATTATCTGCTAAATCAAAACACTCTGGTAAATCACAGTCTTAGCTGGTCGTTGCAGATCGCCCAGATAAATCTTTAATATGCGAATCCATAGATCGTGATAGTTTTGATCATCTTATTACGTCTTTAAATAATTTTTTTAAATTAATAAGTGCCAAATTTCAGCTCTCTACCTTTAAGGAAGGGATATCAATTAATAATTATTGTTTTTAGGGGTGGTTATCACATTTTCACTCATTAGCTAACAAAATGTAAAACTGGGTTATTTTGTAAGTATAAAAATGTATATCCATTGTTTATAAGGGGTTGTTGTCACATTTTCACCCCTTAGCAGCACGTAACAAAATGTAAAACTGGTTTACTTTCTATTTGTGTTTTTAAGAAATAAATGTACAAAATTTAAGCTTCCTAGCTATAAGGAAAGTATAACAAACAATATTTATTGTTTTAGGGGTTGTTTCAACCACAAAATGCCAAATATTTGAAAATCCTTTCTTAGTGCTCCTGTGAGGAATATGTGTAACAAATTTCATGTTCCTAGGCGGTATTCAATTAATATTAATAGGTTAAGGGGTTGCTGTACATTTTCACCCCATAGCAGAACGTGATAAAATGTGTCTTATAAGAAATAAATGTAAAAATTTCAGATTTCTAACTTTAAGGAAAGTATAACAAACAATATTTATGGTTTTAGGGGTTGTTTCAACCCTTAAAGGGCAAATGTTTTCTTAGTGCGTCTGTAGCCCCTATGGCAAATACGTGTACCAAATTTCACATTCCTAGGCGGTAGGGTTTTTGAGATATATAAATAATGGTTATGGTTTATTATAAATAATAAACATTATGGTTTTAGGGGTGTTTCAACCCTTAGAGACCAAATATTTTAAAATCCTTTCTTAGTGTGCCTCTAACGCCTATGGACAATATTTGTACCAAATTTCATGTTCCCTAGGTGATATGGTTTTTGAGATACTGTGATGAGTCAGTCAGTCATTGGTATTTCGGTTTTCAATATTTGTGGTTTTAGGGGTGTTTCAACCCTTAAAGGCCAAATTTCTTAAAATTCTTTCTTAGTACGCCTGTAACGCCTATGAGCAATATTTGTACCAAATTTCACGTTCCTAGGTGATATGGTTTTTGAGATGCAGTATATAACAAACAATATTTATGGTTTTAGGGGTGGCTTCAACACTTAGAGGCCAAATATTTTAAAATCCTTTCTTAGTGCGCCTCTAACGCCTATGATCAATATTTGTACCAAATTTCACGTTCCTAGGTGATATGATTTTTGAGATATATAACAAACAATATTTATGGTTTTAGGGATGGTTTCAACCCTTAGAGGCCAAATATTTTAAACTCCTTTCTTAGTGAGCCTCTAACGCCTATGAACATTATTTGTACCAAATTTAATGTTCCCTAGGTGATATGGTTTTTGAGATACTGTGATGAGTCAGTCAGTCAGTGGTATTTCGATTTTCAATATTTATGGTTTTAGGGGTGGTTTCAACCCTTACAGGCCAAATATTTTAAAATCCTTTCTTAGTGCGCCTCTAACGTCTATGAACAATATTTGTACCAAATGTCATGTTCCTAGGTGATATTGTTTTTGAGATACTGTTATAAGTCAGTCAGTCAGTCAGTGGTATTTTTCTTTTATATAATAAAAAAAAATAATAATAGAAGATATTGATCATTCAGTTCTCCACGAAAACATAACTCAAATGAAACAAAAGGCTCCGTTTCTCTTCAAATTTCAAACTTGCATCAATTATTATTTGAAGTCACGCTCTGACTCTGGGAAAATTAGAAAATGAAACCTGAACTGTGACATTATATCTACAGTTATTTATATTTGTTAATCATATACCAATACACGACAAACTTAAAGTAATGTTACTGTAAAGATAACTCTTCCAGTACTTGCACTCGAAACCTAGGTATTCCCTATTTTAATTGGACTTATCTTGGTAGTAATTTAGGCCACGAACGTAATATAATACAAAACTTAGTTATGACATTATTATCGTAAATTACAAAGGCCTTGGTGAAGAAAAACCTTCAACTCAAAGTTCAAGTTTAAAATGTTTAAACAAAGTGTATAAAACTTACAGTGTTCTATAAATGACTGCAAACGTTTGTGAATTTCAACAAAGATTTTATTTGACTTACATTTTAATGTGTAAACAATTTTCTTATTTTGTAATGTGTATTTTTCCTTCTTTTTGGCATGGATCATAAGTATATACAGTATGTAATTAATTTTACCAAAACCAAACATGAATAACACTATTATTATTAGCGTTTGCTTCGGTTATGAAGTATAATTTTCTCATTTGCTATTTCATATGGAATTTAATTTTCCATGGAGTTCGGTGTCGATATCGGTCGGTTAGTGTGAAATGAGCCAATAACTGTGACAAATGTCATCGTGAAAACATTATTCGTTCCAAAGAAAATTGACTATGACAGACAGCAGCCAGACTGACAAACGGTAATAAGGTAAGAGAGATTTCTTTTAAGGTAAGCAATAAAAAAACATTAATTAACAAACACCCCGTGTTAAAATTCACGATTTAAGATAAATTCTGTAAAACCTATTACTGCTTTCGATTTACGAAAAATGTAACCACTATGGTATTTAAAACGTTCGGAGAATATGCAGCTGTACGCGATTATTTTGATTACAACTTGTGTAAGTTATGTCCCCCGCTATTTCTGTATTTTGTTTATTTTACGTAAATAAATGCACAGTTTACTTTAAACGTTTATTCCTAAGTTCGAGGAATTCTGTCGTTTTCAATGAACTGTCGGCCAAGTAAATATGTCCATGTTTCTACTAGTATTCACATTTTCGTACCAACTGAATTTGATGTCGCTGAATGTGATAGAGGCCTTATGCCGTAACACTAACGCGACATAACATGCCGCAGCCCTCAAGGCTCTTCTCCGCCTTGCGTAAAACAGCGAAATCACACATTTAGAACTAATGTGTTTCGGACGCCGTTTTTGAACTAAACATTTTTGAAACCTCTAAACTGTTCTTAAATGTTATGTGCTTAAGTTTTATACCTCATAAATGAAAGAATTGATGACAACCCCATTTAATAAATGGTTTTTAGTGGAGTTTTTAAACAATAATTTTTATATTTTAAAGTTACCCGTAAAAAATTTAAATCCTTCTAATTATTTAAAGTGTTTTCCCTGATTATCCATTTAGAAATTTAATCAGAATCACGATATTAGGAATGTGTGTTGAATGATCTCGTGGCTTGCAATTCAAGCCTGGTTTGGCGCTACTAGCCAACCTACAAAAGTCGTCTCGTGCACACTATTGTTTTATTTACTCATAATTACTTCCCTTTGTATTGGATGGCGTATACCGCTGAGAAATGTTTTCAGTCCACCATTATGCGTTCCTCTGCCCCCGCGCCACCACAAGGTCACTGACTGTACAGGGAACAATTTTATTAAAACCACACCGTAGGTACACTCGGAGTATTCCGTAAGGTGAAAAAAGAGTCTTAATGCGAAATGTACTACGACCTCTCACTGGTGAATGGTTATTTTTTGTAAATCGTGTATTTGAAGCTGGTAAGATTCCAGCTGTCTAGAGCTACAAGGCATGCTCGATCTCCAGATTTTACGGACAACCAGATTGAGGCTGATGACGTCACGCTGTGACCCCCGTCGACATTGTTTGATTCGAGCGCACGTATCGTTTAAACTAAAACTGCTGTAAAAATTATATAACATATTACAAAAGAGTTTATTCTTATACCAAATTTTACGTTGGATCATGAAGACTGTAACAGTGTAAGTATGAATGTTCTAAAAAATTTTAACTATGTATTTTATATTAATAAACTTTCTTATGTTATAGTTGTGTTGTCGAAAAAAAACAAAGCGGTAAACGTTTTTATTTTTTGGTCAGGAAAAAAATTCCTGCGGGAAAATATAGGTAAAAGTTCAAATGTTAATAATATTTGGTTGTTGTTCAACTAGGGTCATTAGTTATTTTTTGGCAGCGAGTTTATTACGATGATGTTTTAAATCAGCGCTAGCGCTTCCGAACCCGCCGCGCTGGGCGGCTCTGTTGCTAGTGGCGAAATTGAATTATATTGTTAGGTTCTGGCGACACAAAACCTTAGGCTAAACAATATTTATTGTAACAATATACGATATAAAACCATAATGTTAATTGTAAACTATTGGTAAAAATAAAGTAATAATAAATTACTAACAATATCAATTATCAATCTAACAATTTAATTAGTCATTGAATTTACATTATAGCCCAACAGCTTTCAGGTAATAACTTATGCAGGGTCCAATTAAAATCTAAGTTGATGTTCCGTCGGTTGTACCTATTTATTTTAGTCTGATTTTAATTTACATAACTTTTTTTCTTTGGCATGATTGTTCTTTTTGTATAAACTTAGTGAGTATAGAAACAAGATCAATTATTTCTATTTCCAGTATACAGGGTGCAACGCAATCATTCGACCAAACTTTACCGTGTTATTAAGCAGGTTAAAACTAGATAATTATACAATATAACATGTGTCCTATCTTGCTTAGTTTACAAGTTGTTTATCTGTATGTGCGTTTTTGAAAACAAATCTAATCTAATCAACGGTTTAAGATAACTCAGAAAGAAAGTTGACCACTTTAGTTTACCAAAAATGCAAAATTTTATTGATTTGCAGTTATCCGTGTTAAGATGGTGGCGGTTCAAACTTTTTACAAGTTGAATATCTGTAAAACTACAAATTTACGAATATCTAAAGTTAATTCCAACAGAGTATCACTTTGTATTAGCGGGTCAAGGATAACTGAGAACATTTAATAATTCTGGCTGAAAGTAATTTCCGTGAATGTATATTGCAGTGACCCTTATGGTGAGACCTAAGGTCGGGAGTAGTAAATGAGCACCGATCATAGTCTCCAGAAAACGTTTGGGGTGTCGTCAAAAATGGTATATGATATACGTTACAACGGACAAAACTCGTTGTAGGTCCTGGGTTTGAATTTATAGTTAATTTTATAAATTTGAATAATCTGGACTTGCCGCGGGCTGAAGCCGAATGTAGGTCACGACAGTCATGTTGACGCGGGAGGGTCGTTATCTGGCCAAGCTAAACTTTTGGACCCTGCCTGTTCGAAAAGGAATAAGAACTTGTAAAAAATACTTAAAGATTCTTTCGGGAAGCCAAAATCCAGGATTTAAATAAAAACAAAAATCTTCAGGAAATGCATTACGCTAACCGCGGGTGTATTTACGGCAAGATTAGATAATAAAAAATCACAAGGTTACGTAAGATACAAGCTATTAAAGTATGGGGAAAATTCAAAATTCCTCTAAATTGAAAAAGAAAAGGTTTTATAGGCTGTTCTTAAAAAGGCCTAAAATAAAGGTGAAATAAGTTTTAGCGAAATTTTGTTAAATAAAAAAGTTAATGTTAATCCACTAAGTTCAAATGATAAAAAAGTAGGTTAAAAAGAAAGTTTGTTAAATTCTAACCAAAACAAGTTTTAGTATTGAGAAACATAATTTACAATTAGGAAGAAAAACTTGAAAAATTATAAAAGGAAAAAAGTGATAGAATTTGCACCTTTACAGCAGAATAAAAAGTTAAACTTGAATTTTTATTAACTCAAAATGGTAAATAGTATGTAAATAACATAGTTATGTAAAAATAATCCAGTATTTAAAATATGTTTCGGGAGTAAAGTAAAACCCCAGTTTGTAAAAAATCGTTAAACTATCTAACCCCACAGCAAGACAACCAGAAGTAGAAACGAAGTGAAAATCCGGCTAGTTAACAAAAACCAATAGACAAAAAGAAGTGTAAACAAAAAGCTGGAAAAAACAAAAAACTAAGACTTTTCCGGGAAAAATCGCCGCGGAAAAACGCGCGCGGGTCGTGTACGCGAACCAAGAGTCGTACGAACGTCACTCGAGTTCGGATGTACAGAAGACAACGAGCTGAATCCAAAAATGTCACTCTCATGGAAATCGGGAAAACCCTGGAGGAGTTACAGAGGAAAAGGATTTTCCGTAGCCTAAACTGCGGGAAGCGAGATAAGGACTCGAAACAGCAGAGGGGCTGGCCGAAGATGAGACGGCTGGAGGGGAGCAGGTCTACCAGCATACGAAAGTGGGCGTACTCCAAAAACAAAAGGAAAATTACTTATTACAATGGCTAAATCAAGTTTAAGAATAATGGAAAAATCAATATAAAATTCAGGATAAAAAATAACATAGACTAGGAGGTTAAAATTGTCGAAAAAAAGAATTTTAAAGCTTTGTAGTAATACAGTGATAGAAAGCTTAAGTTGGCATGGAAGTAGTGCCGAAAAAGCCTATATAAACGATTACTCGGGGAAACTCGAGAGCCTTCACATTTTTACGATGTAACTAGACACATCGAGCCTTCATTATTCTGCGATGTAATTAGACGCACCAGGAGCTGTTACTTGTTTTTTTTATAAAATACTATAGCATGCAAGAAGGTAAGTATTTTCTTCGTTAACCTTATAAATTGTATAACAAGTGGGAAGATACGTCGTTGCTGTTTTCACCTGGAATGCAGCAATAGACACCGCCTAAATCTACAAGAACTTCAGTGGCAACTTAGTCAATGCAAAGTTGGCTGAACTTGGAATATTCTGGAGGAAGAACATAGCCTGCAAGACAGCTGATACATGGAGTGATTCGTAAAGCTTCCAGACAGGACTCCAGGACACCACCAGGCGACCACTAGGACATGCAACGGTAACTTCAAGGGAATAACCGAACCGGGATTGCAGACACGACATCGCCACATCCATCTTTAAGAAGCCATCCATCATTCATCCAGACAACCCTACAGGACTCCATCTTCACCAACGAGACAACTTAACCAGCACGCAGAGCATCTGTAGCCGGCCATCGCTAAACAACGTTCGCGGACTTCACATCAAACGTCGCGACGCCTGGACAAGTGTGAAAAGGTCGGTAGTGAAAATACGTTAGTCCCGGATAAAATTTGCCTGAATTAAATTCAAATAAATTTATTTTAAATACTGGGTTACTTGGGATGTTAGATTAGAGAAAATATTTGTATTATTATTTAAAAAAGTAAATTCATTAAATCGTAAATTCAAATTAAATCTTTCATTAAAATATTAATTAAATTAAATTGAGTATAAAATGTTAAAATAAAATATAGTTAGGTAAAAGATTAGTTCTGCCTTATAGTTTAAGAAATTATTATTTATTGTAAGGAGACTTATTACTTTGTATTTGTTGGAAAGAGATAAAGTCCAAGAAGTATATTTTCTGTTAAAAATTTTGAAAAAAAGAGTTATTAAAATTTTATTTGCTTTATAAAAAAGTTATTATTTACAAAAACACCTAGTATTCAAATATCCCAATAGTTTATGAGTTATAGATTAAGAATTGATACAGTGAAATTTCATAAAATATTTGCAAACACAAATAAGCCATTTACAAGGTTAGTTTCAGTGTCCTCACTACTCAGAGGTTTACAAAAAGTAAAATTATTAACTTGTGTTCTAACTGAGCTAGATTCAAAAATAAATTACTGGAAGTATAACGTAAAAAGTTTTTTTTTTAGTCGGGATATTCAGCAAACTGAATATTCGACACATAGTTATTTCACCTAGGCCAAACAAAGCGAGATTGCCTATAAGACTTCCAGTAGGTGAAAATAACTTATTCTCCAACAAAGAATTCTCAAAAAGGAGAGTTCCGTTGTAACGTATATATGTGTTCTCACTCTAATGGCAACATTTTAAGTCCGATTTGTTTCAAATTTGGTACTTTGGTAGTTGGTTGTCTAAGTCGATCGGACAAGTAGTCCGTTTAATTTAACAAATTTAGCAACAGGAAGCACGTTTTTTGACTGGAAGTAACTGTTTTTTTTTCTTACTAAAATGAAACTTTTTTGGGGTTTTATCTAAAAAATGTAGGTATGTATGATATTATTCTGCACATTTATTTTTATACTCGACCTTATAGCTCGCTTGGTTCCCCCAAAATTGATCAAAACGTAAAATACCACAAAAATACCCGGTTCAAATCCACGTGAGGGCATCTTCTGATCCGAAGCCGACGTCCGAGTTTGTACGCTGGGAGCGTAGCGAAGCAGTCCATAACCCAAGGTCACAAAGTCGAGGACGTGAGAGGAAGCTGGAGGCCTACGTGCAAACAAATTCTACTAATATCGCACAGACAGGCATCTTATTCAGCTCCTTTGTGAGTAGATCAATTTCTCAAATAGTTGAAACTTTAAAACGTGTAAACTTAATTCTGGAAATTAAATTGAATTGTATTGTATTTTGTTAAAAAATGACACATCGTTGGATTTGTCTTTAAATTGTCTACATGTTTTTTTGATACTAACACTTTTTCGTAAAATTTTTACTTTTAACAGATATTCAACATTGAAAATTTTGAAATGTTGCCATTTTTAACCATATAAATGCAGCAAAATTTAATTTTGCACTTTTGTGTACACCAATGTCATTGCGAGTGATGCTGAGTTGTATGAATTTATCTTAAACCGTTCATGAGATAATATTAGTTTTTATTTTCAAAAACATACATACAGACAGACAACATGTAAACTAAGCAAGACAGGACACATATTATATTGTAATATTTGTTAGTTTGTAGTTGCTGAATAACATGGTAATGTTTGATCGAGTGGTTTCTAGACACCCTGTACAACTTTGTCCACTCTAACAGATAAACTACACTATTAATTTTGATCTCCACGCTTGATGTAGTCTTGGCACTAGTTTTACACTTTACCGACTACAGTATAAAGTCTCTTCCCGAGACATCCGTTGCTCGGTTAATGAACAGAAACTACGGAATTTGTTTATTTATAACATAATTAGCTCCAACAAGTGTGCTGTGAATATAGGACAATGTCAACTCTGACATTAAATAATAGACATATTTATGCTATATGTGTAACGCTGCACGCGTTGGGAACAATTACCGTATACCGCTGTTTTAAAACATTGTTGCAATACCTTCATTAGAGCTTTTAAACAAAAGATAACCACTTTTTTACCAGATATATTTATATATAAAATTTAATTAGTACACAGTTCGCAGGATTTTTTTTAGGATTGCGTGGTCTTAGTTCTAAACAGTCAATACAGATAAATTTTGGGTGCAACACTTTTATTTTTAGCTACGAAAGTCCCTGCGTGCTTCACACGCCAACTACTATACTAGCCCCGCTAGCACAATTATTATATTTTCTACGAACAGTATTTTACACCTCAGACATAAAAAATTGAAATACAAATGTTTTTTTCTCCTATATTATAACTTATGAGTAATATGTGCCAAGGTTTGGGCTCTAGCTTCATAGCCCGTATCCGGTTTCTAGAATATTCTCGAACGCGAACGTTCCGGAAGATTCTATAACATTTTGGCCAGTCTCTGTCACTTCAGAACTCGATTCCCTGCTGCTTCACCTACTTCCCATGAGAAGACCATTGGTGCCATGAGCTCCGAAGACAATTCATGCAATTCTAAACCAAACCTTCTTCATGGATGGGCGTGGAAGGCTACCATCCCATATAACCCTCATGAAGCTGCGGGATGGGTTGTGGATTTATAACCGCTCGAACGGACAAACCACCCGTACATTTAATATATAATACATTGAGTTATCACTTATAAAAATAAGTTTAAGGTTTTAAGGGTTTGCAATACCACTCTCGTTAATGTAAAGCTTGGGAATAAACCCAGTTAGGTACATAGTTTGTTGTATGTATGCAGAAGTAGTTTTTACTGAAGAACAAAGTGGACAAAAACTATACAAAAAATACGCAAAAACATACGAATTATCCCTAATACATAATAATAAAACGTTATTCTTGAAACGATGCACTCCTTGTTAGACAGTAAACGTGGCTGACGGCGACTGGAACCGAGTATACGCGATTCAGCGTCACCGAACCGAGCGTGACGGTTCAGTTTCGTTCACAATTCAGAAAAAGCGCAAAGTGTTTTCACTTCAAAAATATACATTTTCAATGACTTCTAACCTCAAAACAGATCATATAGCCTACGTTAGTTCTATATTTTCTCATTGTATCAAATTAAACTGGAAGTGGTTTTTCACTGAGCTTACTTGTAGTTTACATATTACAAACGTCCACATATTACAGAAGTTTATCTCCAAAATTAAATGAAAGATTCGTAACAATGCAGAGGGATGTATGGGACTATGTATTTCGTTCTAGTATTGTACACGTATGGTGTACATCTGAATTATCGTTGCATTTAAATTCGGATTGAAACTCAAATAGCAACATCGATACCCAGTAAAACATCAGTACTTACAATGTTTCCAATAATTTAAAATACTGTCTTAAACATACGGCACTCTGTTTAAAACATAATAAAAACTATTTTAAGACTTTAAACATTATTTCAAGCACAGTTTTGGACACTTTTGAAAACACATTCGAAACAACTAACTGTGACTCGTTCTGAAGCGTGACACAATTAAACCAACAGCTGGGCACGGAAAACTCATATTTAGTATATTAGGCTTGAAACCTAGCCAACAATTTAGAAATACTGTACAAATAATTATTTCTAAATACGAAATCGGCTGGAAACATTATAATAAACAACTGATTTCTGTCAACTCTGAACATCTTCAGTCAGATGATCTATGGACAAAAATGATTTTAAACTAGTAAACCCCCCGTGAAAATCTCGGTCAGATTACCTAATCAATTTCGTACTCATTAGAAAAACTATAACTTAAAGTCGAAGCATAAAGCAAAACTGTATTAATGGACAATCAAATAGCCTACATATGAAAACCACAGCCGTATTACTAGCGAATTTCCATGGAAAAAATGAGCTATTGTAATGACGGGAGTAGCAAATGAGCACCGATCATGGTCCCCAGAACACGTTTTGAGGTGTCATTAAAATTCATATATATTTATGTATATATGTGTTCGCACTCTAGCGGCCGCATTTTAAATCCGATTTGGACCAAATTTGGTACACATGTTGGTCGTGTATGTCGCTCGGACAATTTCGTTATCCAAAATAATCCGTGGTGGATTTTATCTTCTCATCCGAGGCCGACAGACGAGTTTTTACGCAGCTAGCGAAGCGAAGCTCATAACCCACGGCCACAATATCGAGGTGCAAACTCGCAAAGCGAGTTTTTCCAATGCGACTGTAACGAAGGAGCTCTTAAGTCGAAGCTGGAGACTTAGGCGCAAACAAATTCTGCTAATATATTTCGTACACATAGGCAGCTATTCAACACCGTCGTGAGTAAACCTATTTCCCAAATTGTTGGTTGAAACCCTAAAACATAGGCCTATAAACTTAATTTTGGAAATTTGCTCAACTCACGTCAGCGGTTCAGCTACGTAGTCGAATTATTGGTTTTCGTATCATCTCGTTTTATTATGGATGATTATTTGTTTTGTATTTTGTTTTTTTTTTAGATTTAAAAAATATTTACAACAAAACATCATTTAAATCTATTATTATTATAACATAGATTATTATTATTATGTACATAGATAAAATTTTTAATAATAAAAAAATATTAAATTTAATATTTACTCACGTTGAACATGAATAAGTATTTTCAAACTGTTATTGAACTAATGTAAATTATATGATCTGTTTTGAGGTTAGAAGTCGTTGAAAATTTATCTTTAAAATATCAATAATCCTTTTTAGCCGAATTTTTGTTGTTTTATTAGTTCTGTTCTTCAGAAGAAACTATTTAGGGGTACAAACGTGTCACATTGAACATTTTACTCAAGGACCTAATATAAATTTTGGAAAACAAAAAAGATCATATATTTTAATATAGGCTTACTTAAACCAACGATTTTAACGCAAAAAATATAGCCTAAATACAGTCTTTCAAACAAAATTATATTATTGTTCACTTTAAAATTCACTCAAGTTTTCATCGATACCAGGCCTATATTTGTAAATTAACAGAAGCTCAAACTTTTATGATTCTATTAAAATATAATTAATTCAGACCAATAACTCTAGATAGACCATGCACAATCCTGGTACTAATATGTGAAAATTGTTAAATTCTAGTAAAATTAGTTGCGTAGTTTTTGAGCATATAGTAAAAGAAAGTGTATGGATGATTATTTAAATTTAAGGGTAGTTATTCCATTTCATCCCTTAGTCTTAAATAATCGAATTGCAAATAGTTTTTTATATCACTTAAAAATAATATTACATAGTTTTAGCTTTACAGCTTGTAGGAAGTTAGTTTAATTTATATATGTTGTATAAGGGTAGCAATCCCATTTCAACACCTAAGACTGTAGTAATTGTAACGTCTAAACACTCTTTTCAATAACATGGATAAATTGTGAAATTGTTAGTGAAATCGGTAGAATGGTTTTTGAGTCTATAGAGGACAAAGAATTTCATTTTTAAATATATAGTCACACAACTTAACCTAATAGTTGTAAACATAACCTTAAAATAATGTACAAGTACATAGTTAATTGTTGAAGTATTGCAGATGGAGGACGAAATCAGCTGTTGTATGTTAAGAACCTTACGCATGCGCTATACTATTTTGTTCTCCGTAAAATATTAGGCGCTAAATAGGTCTACTTCTCTTGAACATTACTACTTCCTTGAATTTTGATTGTATTCAATTGTGTTTCATCCTTTGCCTTTTCATTCCTTCTATTTTTACATAATTCATCATTACGTGGAATATGATTAATACTGAGTAAACCAAACCCCCATCGCAGCGCTTGTGCAACGCATGAACTCTGATTTGATTTCTTCGACTTTGTAGCGTAGGACGCTTAATCACTTTTTATTTTAACTTTCCCACTTCTGAATGGTTCATTTAAAACTTGATATCGTGCTTTACGAACACAATAAATAGAAGCTTGGCTCATTGTTGTGTTCGATGAAATCTATTTTCAGGAAACCATTGTGTGCTTATTTCACGAAGTGTCACTCCAGAATCAAATCTATTTATAATTCCCCGCCCAGCAAACAGTCTGATCCCTTCAGTTGATGCTGAACCCGCCTCGGTAGCTCAAGTGAAGTGGTTGTGTTTTAGTGACACCAAGTTTGTGCATATTTATCCAAAGTACACGTTAACGTGGTATAGACAAAATTATGTGATCACCTGAAAATTCTACTTCCGTATTTTTGCTCGTATATCCCACCAGGGTTCTTTATTATAAAATTGCTTTTGCAGTAATTACTTTAAATATTTTAAAATTATGAAGCCTGAATTTTAAAATCAGCTTTGTTTATTTTTTCAAACTATCTCAACAATTTTTAGCTTATTTCTGGATGAAAAACGAGAAAAATCACAGCATTCAAATTTTATTTTAATTAAAAAATGCCATAAGTTAATGATTTTGAAGCACTTGACACTTTTAGTGCCTATTGGTGATAAATATAGTTTAGAAAGAATTTTTTTATAACGAATGTAAATATTTCCGTATTAAATATTTTTAATTAAGATTGTACTAAAACTAAAATTCGAACTATAAACATTTAGGACTCAAGTCCTATATATATTAACGCAAGTAAAAATGCAAATTTTAATTAGTTTTGTAATTTAAGATATTTATTTTTTAGCGATTTTAAAGAATTTTACTTCAAAGTTTGAATGTATTGATTGTAAGGGTTAATTGCACCGAATTTAAAAAAATATGTTTTTTAGCACACACTTAGTTTTTTTATTAAGATTAAAGACGCTGTTCATAAACAAAATTACTTATTGCTTTTTCTTTTAAAAAACCCATTAGTAGTTTAGAAAAATCTATGAAATGATCGTACAAATGAAGACTTTCGCCTTAACAATAAAAACTTACTGTTCTTTCCAATCCTTCACGCTTGTATAAAATCGTATACGAAAAAACAATTTTCAGTTTGCTCTTTTATTTTGAGGTTATGTTTTCAACAATGCCTAAAATAAGTGCGTCGATATTCTGCGCATGGCAACTAGTAAATATTATGGATATCAAAGGTTTAGCAATGTGTTTTAACATTTTCCCTCAATCGACAAATTAGAGATTTAATTATCTTGTTATTTATCTTGTTATTTATCTTGTTCAACTCTGTTCGCTACGGATGTGAATGTTAAATATCGCCTGTTGTCAAATGATCCGTCACGAACGGAGAATTATTTTGAAAGTCCTTATATAACGTGACATATTTATGGAACAACTTTTCTAAAAATAGTTGTAAAAAGATGGAATGTGAGCCTTTGTGATTGTTTTATTCTGCCTAGTAAGGTTAACACTTACTATACGAAAGTATGGTTTCTTATTAACAGACATCGTTGGCTGTGGTTCGGATTCCACGTAAAACTGTAGGTCCCGTCTTCATTAGCCTTAAGTGCAAAACAGTAGGACGTTAAACACACACAAAAAAAAAAAAAAAACTTTACGAAAGTAACCAATGTTACTTTATAAACAAAACCAGATGTTTATGAAGTCTGGTGCAGACACATTTTAAGGCATGTGTAAATAGTTCAAAATTTAAAAAATCTAAATTTGAAATTAAAAATAGATTTTTACCCAACAATGGAACAATATGGTTGTATCAGTTATTAACTTGAAACAAAATCAAGTCTGCTGCATCAAGTTTTTAAATCTTTCATTAAAGTATATTTAGGTTAGAAAAAATACGTAATTTATATATTTAATTTTTAATTTTTATATTTGATAAGTTCAAATCAACATTACTTAAAAATAAAACTTCAAGATCCCGTGAAAAATCAAAGACAGATTAAATAGATACACATCAGATAAAAATAATTTAAAAAATTCTATTTAAAAACAACAAACTTTATCCAGGCCTATAAATAAAGTGTGTTGTTTAAATAGTATTTTATATAAATGATGTATTTCTGATGTGTATCTAATTATTCCGCCTGTGATTTTTCACCGGGATTTACTAGTGTATAAATATTTTCAAACTGTTACATAACTAAGGTATGCTGTATGATATGTTTTGAGGTTAGAAGTCGTTCAAAATGTATATTTTCGAACAATCCTTTGTCTTTACTGCTTTCTTCAGAAGAAACTACTAAGGACTATATATACAACAAACTTATGTATAAATCCTGGTCTTTGGTTTTAGAGATTTTTAACATGGTAAATGTACAGAGCCTAATACTGTACTTCACTATGAACAAAAGAGTATAAGCGCACGTGCACGGTTGTATTGTTTAAAGTATCGTCTTATTTAGTTGTAATAAATTAAAAGCCTTATCGAAGATTCCGCTCAAAGGGTTTGAACATAGTTTTGATCAAAGTTGTAAACATAACCTTAAAGTATATTTTATGTTTCTAAATTATGGTTTTAATAACTAAAAATAAAATAACAAATACACTCAACTTCCCCTTCACTGTTGTTACATAGCATCAAAAGTTCTTTCATTTCTTTGAACAATGCTAAAAATGTTTTGAAATATTTTAATAGAAATTACCGATATTAAAAGATTAGATGAAAAAAGAAGTGAATGCTACAGATCAGTGAGATTAACGACCCGGGAAGTTTTCTTTACTTTGTTTTTAATTGAGAAGTAAAATACTTCAATTTAATGCTTTCTTCATTTGATTCCTAACTGACCACATAAGTACTCGAAAGTCGCAGATATTTTTTATAAAGTAATTTTTCATTTTCGCAAACCTCTAGAAACATATATTTGACATGAAAATAACTAAGCATATTCTGCAGGCGCAAACTGTTGCAAATAAAACAGTTACAAAATTAGCGTTTACATTTATATAACTAATTAAACAATATTATCAAAATAATAAATAATATTCAACATAATTAACAGTTACATTCAATCAAACACTTTCACCCAAAATTCGTGGCGTTTCTAGGTTAACCTTGTAATGTTCACCCTTATTAAGTTTATAATTATGTTTTATTAGTGATCATTAATTTTGTTTTTAAATCCTTAAATAAAATAATTAATGCAGTTATTGATTTTACTTACTAGTATAGAAGTATACGTAGCTACTGAAGCACACATAGTGTTATATGAAACTCTCCAGTTCCTCAAACCCAACGTCACTGATATTACTAGACAGATAAACGGTTCGACTTTGGAAGTCAATGTGGTGTTTGTTTACATTCGAGAAAACACTTGTGATTACATTTTTTCGATTGTTGCACTCCTAACACCATTGTTTTCACCACTGTGAGTCATAGTGACTTAATCAAATGTATTTGAAAAATGTAGAGTGTTTTCTTCTGTTAACATAATGTACGACTCTACAAACTTTAAATAAATTTCATAAAAATATTCGGTTTCTTCAGTATGTGCCTAATACATGTCTTAATTTTTCTTTAATCAAAGTATTTTCCTTGTACTTACAAATATGACATCAACATTCATTGAAAACTTGAGAGCACGTGGTTGTAGCTTACCTCCGTTGCCAACAGGCCGACAGACGTGACTCCATTAGCTTCGTTATTTCTTTGAAGTAATTTAACACAGTTTTGTCGCGACTGACGAAGTCATCCATCACTCATTCCGAAATAGATCCTGATTCACACATTCAAAGATACTCTCGAGTAATTTTACAAACAATGACCCCATTTAATATCCATCTTGGAAAGATTAAGTCCCAAAACGATTCCAAAGGTTCCTCAAGGGACACATTAAACTCATTTACTCGCGGGGTGAGAATAGTCAATAATAGTATGGAAACAATTCAAATACTTGTATAAACTGCCATACATTTTAATTTCGTTTTTTTAATTTACTAAATTTGCTATCTAGTTTTAAAAAATAAGTCACTAATTGTTTGAGATGTTTCAAAATATTTAAAATGTTTTTAAAACAACGAGTGTAATTTTGTTTAATCTATTTTATAATTTAAAAAATATATATCCGTGGTTTTGTTAGGGG
This sequence comes from Philaenus spumarius, assembly GCA_018207615.1. NCBI lineage: Eukaryota > Metazoa > Arthropoda > Insecta > Hemiptera > Aphrophoridae > Philaenus > Philaenus spumarius. The sequence continues at coordinate 689,617 of JAGFPH010000169.1, read as the reverse complement.
TTTAAGGTGATGAATTTAAAGAAACGAATTTGAAGTACGTAAAAGTCAAGTATAAAAGTAAAACAAAATTTAAACTGCAGCCATTTTTTACTTTGTCACTATACTATAGTGTAGAGAAAGTATAGTGATCGCAAAAACTCTATGTTAAGATTTTTGTGCAAATATCCGTTTTGGGACCCCCTGAGTCCAAAAAAGTGTTTCTTACAAAATGCCTGTCTGTATGTCTGTCTGTCTGTTTGTTTACAAAGCTAGAGAGAAAACTATTCCATCGATTTCGAACAAATTTGCACCAAACATATCAATTAAGGCCTATATTGATGCACGGAAAAAGGTTTTGACAAATTTTGAAAAACAACCCCCTTTTTGGCAAAAAATCGCCTTTTATAAAAAAAAACGGCTCCAACGATTTTTATAAAATTTGGCTTATTTGTAGCCCTTAATATACCCTACCATATGCAAAAAAACCGCATCTTTCTAAAAATTCTCGTTTACCTAATAATAATAATAACTGATTTTTGGCAAAAATGGGGTTGTTTTTCAAAAAGTTCAAAATCTTTTTTCGTGCATCTTTACATTCCTAATTAATATGTTTGGTGTAAATTTTTTCGAAACCGATCGAATAGTTTTCTCTCTAGGTAATAATGTTAAAATGAAGTGTGTTTGAAAAGTCTGGGAACAGCTTAATATCTCAATATGTACGAGCCTTATAAGATAGAAATAAAAGCAGTTATTCACAACCACAAAAGAACCACTTTTTGGTGAGTTTGAAATTTTTGTTCGCTATCTTGGATCAGCCATCTTGGAATGAACTTCATTTTTTTAAATAGGAAGGTGGTCATGTGATACATCATTTCAATGTAGAATTTCAAGAGAAAACCAACGTTGAAATTTGCACATCCATATATTTAACCGATTCAAAATGGGAGCCAAAAACAATGAAATCGTGTTTTCCGATTTTGCCCCACTTTGCACACAACAATATTTGGGAGTATTGAAAAAATTTTAGTTGCAGCCATTTTGATTTTTTCAAAATTGATTTCGAGTGGTTGAATTAAATACGGTTGTGAAGCATATCGTTTGAAAGCTTATTTAATTCTGAATCCAAAAAGAAGAATAATTAATATTTTAATAAAATATTACAAAATGGGGCACTTGGATTGGGAATGGATGGTAGGGGAAGTGCAGACTTGGTCAGAGTTTTTGCGAAAATTGTACGAATTTTTGTACAAAAAAACAGAGTGAAATGCTATTTACGGAATTCTAAGTGTCCAGACAATAACTTATCCACCAACGTAAAGAAATCTTGGGTCGTAAAACAGGGAAAATAAACCTTACCAGAAACTGGCACATACTTTCTCACAAACACATTTAAATTATTAAACAGATTCACTGTGACTTCATAATTGTATTACGTGAAAGTGATTTCATTTCAACAAATATTCTTTGAGGATTATCGTATTTTGGTGTGAGCAAATTTTGTAGATATTTCGAAATGCATTTTTCTTTACAATTAGAAATAGTTTTAAGTAGTAAACCTGATGAATCACACGGTGTCATGTTTTACAGTGTTTACTACTTTCTAGAGGTGTTGGCAACCTACGAGGTCATTCTTTACATCAAACTGAACATAAAATGTCAAATGTCACGTTGGTCCTTCGACGCATAGTTTAAGTCAATCTATCAGCGCTTATTTAATAAAATACAATTAACAGCTCCTGCAATGGACAAGATAAACAGTTCAGATGTATTACAAAGCTGAGTTTTAAAACGTTGTAAGCAATATAAATTTATGATTTTATAGTACATTAATATTTATTGACAAAATCAACTATACTTGGTGAGTCCTGGAACTCTCTGGCTTGTGGAATTGTTCCCAAAGTAAAAGTAAGATAAAAACTTCCAATAAACAGGTCCGAAAACGCTTCGTTTTCATGTGTCCGCCATTTTGTGTTTTTACATAAAAACTTATTATCTTTGGCAGAAGATATTATATTAATTCAAATTTGGTGTTGTTATTTGTTATGTAAAGTTTTACCTGGGTACAAAAAAATCAGATCAGAGTCTTGTATATTTTCAAAATGGCGGCATTTAACAATTGTGGAGATATTTAACATAAAACATTTTAAAGTGCAGCCATATTAAAAAATATACAAGACACTGTTCTGACTTCATCTATTATGGTAAACGCTTACATAACAAACATGTACACCAAATTTTAACACAATATAATGTATCTACTTCCAAAGATATTAAGTTTTTTTGCAAAAACACAAATAGCGTTAAACAGAAATCGAAGCGTTTTCGGACCTGTCTTGGGACATTTTACCATATTTTTACCTAAGGAACAATTCTCTCTCTCTCTCTCTCTCTCTAGAGGGGGAGAGAGAGAGAGAGAGAGATCCGGCTCACATTTTTAAACATATTTTAAACAGCTATCAAAAATTATAACAACAAAACTATTTGCAAAAATAATAAAAAAAACTCTACATAACATATATAGTTAACTAACAAAATCACTCTGTGCAATAATAGAAGGCTAAACTGCAGCTTTAGCGCGGCGTTTAAACTCAGTTAAAACGCTTTAAATAATCGACGGTTGCTAAGTAAGTACTAACGGTAGGTGAAAATGGCTTTCAGATATGAAACAATAAATTCTTTGGCAACATATCTCAGCATACATTTTTTTTTCTCTCCAAATAACAAATTTTTTTTTCGCATGTCGAAAATTTAATGTTCCTTTGTTTTTTAATTAAATTTTTTTTTCAGAAAAACGTTTTTCTCATTCGACAGTGTTAAGTTTTGTACATTTAAAGCACACTGTTGCCTTCAGCAAAGTTTGGTCCTTCTAACTGTGAAGTTTCATCATTTTTTATAGATGCTTATATAAATGACGTGATATTTTAAGCGGTGTCGATTGCTCGCACGAGCCAAGAGCATCGGTCTTGCAGAGTTTTGGGCCTCTACTGGACTTACTGCCCCGCATGCATTCAGTATACAGAAAGCCACTCTATATAATTCTTTTCTCTCTGGATAAACGAAAGGTAGTTATGTGTTGGTGTGTATGTGTAAGTATGTGCGAGTATCTGTCTGTGTTTAGTAGTACTGTATACCAAAATGAGCAAATGTACAAAATTAACTATAGATACTACGGAACGTATTTATTTGGGTACTGGAAAATCGATTTTAATATAGATAGGGTCGTAGCGCTTTGGTGCAATGATTTTGGGGTCAACATTATAAAAATACCTTGTCGGGTGTTATTTTATTTATTTTTGGGTATAAAAAACTATTTTGATAGCGAAAGGTTTGTAGCTCTTCGGGATCACTATTTTGGGTTCACAATTTTGAAAATACAACGGTGGGGGGTATCGTATTATATTTTTTTGAATACGGGAAACTCAGTTTTTGGAGTTAAAGAGTCGTAGCACGACAGTGTCACGATTTTGGGTTCAACATTTTTGAAAATACAGTGTGGGATATCGTTTTATATGTTTTTGGATGCGGGAAATCCGATTTTGATATAGAAAGGCACGTAGTGATTCGGGGTTATGATTTTAAGGCTATCATTTTGAAAATACAGTGTGGGGTATCGGTTTATATATTTTTGGGTACGGGAAATCCGATCATGACAATTACAGATTTGTAGCGCGTCGAGATCACGATTTTGGGTTAAAAATTTAGAAAATACTGTTTGGGGTGTCGTTTTATATTTTTTTTGTGACTCAAACTTTGACAGTCAAAGAGTTGTCAAAATTTTGAAAACACCGTGTGGCGTACCGTTTTTATGAAGAAGTTTCACTTCTTTCGCGTGTACACGCTTTATAATACACGCACCATTTTTTCGTATAGTTTAGTCTTGATGTATAGTTGATTTTAACCTGGTAGCAAGTTTGGGACTTCTTTATATCTAATTAATAAAATTTACCAATTTGCGTGACTATCGTGTAGTAGAGCCCTGCGTAAAAATCTTCAAAACCGAGAATTATTTTTAAATTATTATAGAAAAACTGGATTCTATTTACAGAAAATATCACCTACAATCCTCTATTTATCTGAAAGAAAGCAATTTTTAAAAATTTCAGTTTTCTTTCATATCAATAATACATTATAGTTTAGTTTTAAAGAAAAGTTTAAAAATTGTGAACACACAAAGAGAATTTGACAATGGGAGTAAAAAGTGAAGGAGATCAATTAATAGTAGATATGGAAGAAGAAGAATCAAGTACGTCAGAACTGAAAGAAAAAGTGAAATCAGCATTAAGTCACATAGGACTTTTAGTGGCGCTTATGTTATATACTGCCATTGGAGGATTGGTGAGTAGAATATATCAAGTTAGCTCTATAAAATATGTCACATTACTTGTTCATTAATTATCCTTCAAAACATTTAAATTATTTTTTTTTTTCTTGTGTATTGTTTGTGTAATGGGTAGGACAGTAATGATTCAATCAAGCTGTGAACCAAGTTAAGCGTATTTCCAAAATTAAGTTTATGTTTTTGGGTTTCAGCCAACTATTTTGGGAAATTAGTCAACTCACGATGGCGCTGAATATCTGCCTGCGTGTACGAAATATATTACTAGAATTTGTTTGCACTTCAGCCTCCAGCCTAGGCTCATGCGCTACTATTTTCCGCGTAAAACTCGCTTTGCAAATTTGCACTTTAAGTTTTACCAACACGTTAAAATCCCCCACGTGGATTTGAACCGGGTACTTGAAAGGTATTTTACGTTTAGATTGATTTTAGACTATCCAGGTGGGCTTAAAGGTCGTTTAAAAAATAATCTCAAATATTTACTTAGAAAATCTAAAACAAATTACTCCCGTTCAAAAAAAACGTAACTCTAGATAGTAACTCTAGCTAAAACTGTGTTTAACAGCTGTGTTTACAATCGGTAAAAGTTCGCGCACTGTTGTTTTTAGTACAAATTATCTTAGCATTTAGGAGCGCTCCATGCGGAGTTGTTTATCCTTCATCGAAGCTATTTCAGCTGTTTCACGTGGCGTAGAAACAACTTTTCTGTTTATTTTCTTTATCAACTTTCTTTGCCTGTGTGCCAACCGTGATTTCCCTCCAAATAAACGTCGAAATTAGTATTGCCAATATGCGTTTTAATATACAAATCGCTGAAATTGTTTTAGGTCTTTAATACTTTATCTGACCACACGCTTAATATCAGTTTCACAAAATACAGAGTTTTATCATTGGGTCTCTGATATATTGACAGTTGTTTTGACTCACTCTTGTAGAAATCTTCCTTTTATATTTTTTATTGATCTTTGTATTGTTACTTAATTATCGTTCAATCCTCTGAAGTCGTCGAATGAAATTGAAAGACATTTATTTATTATTTAGTACCTATATACATCCTATATACCTAATTTAATATACACAGAAAAACAACATGGGTAACTAGAAAATACACTTAAAAGTTTCCTAAGCCTTTAAACCTAACTAAACGGACAGTAATACAAAACAATAAACACCAGGCTGTGCCTGTACTGGGGTTGCTTACCTTGAAGGTAATTGGGACAGAGGGATTCCCGGGCAGTCAAAGAAATACTAAATACGCAGACAATATTAAATTACTATAAAAAAATTAACTGCTTGTATGAACTGCTTTTATTAAAATTAACATTACAAATACAAATTGTAGGCTTCTGAATTTTATTAGTATCTTACATTTTTAAATGTCCAGACTGTCCACCTTGTGTCTCCATGCAAAAATACAGTCGTTATTCAAACCCTTCTCTAACTTTACGAAATGTTTCGGCTGTGATCTCTCCACATTTTGTTTCAATTCGTTCTCTTGGTTCTTGAATCCATATAATGTTGATTTTAAATGACCTCACAGAAAGAAATCAAGAGGATTAAGGTCAGGTGACCGTGGTGGCCATTCAATACTACCCCTCCGACCTACCCAGTGATTTGGAAACTACTCTTTCAACAAGTTTCTTACATTGAGGGCATAGTGTGGAGGAGCTCGATCTTGTTGGAATAACACGTCTTCCTTATTTAAAACAGCAGTTCCATGTCAATGTTAATTTGTGGGAATTTATGAAAAAAAAAAATAATTGAATCACCTATTATTCCAGCCCATACATTTAATCGCTCTGGGTGTTGGGCATGGTTTTCACAATACCGATGGGTTTTTTCTTGGTACCAAAACCTACTGTTATGCCTGTTAACGGCTCCATTCGATGTAAATTACGCTTAGTTAGTAAACAAAAAATTAAAGTTACAAATAGTCCTTAACCTTAGTCTCTCTATCATTATTTCACATTCACAGAACTCAATCTTTCTGTCAAAGTTATCTTCAATGAGTTCTTGTACTAGTTTAATTTTGTGCGGATGAAACTTGTCTTTTTTTAGTACTTGTTGAACCGATCACTTAGATAAATTGTTTTTCGAGCAATCGCTGTTGCTGACGACTATTAATAAAATTTTTGCTCAACAAATTTTATTAATGCCGTCTTCAATAAACTCATGTGTTTTAGTAAGGCCTGGTTTTTTATCGTCTAAAACACTGCCTGTACGTTGAAATTTTTCAACTAGGTTAGTGACTGATTGAATAAAAACCCTAAGAAATCTTTCATTAAATGCGGCAGCTGTTCCATTATCACATATATTATTTCTCAAGGCCATTTTTTTGTCGGTACGCCATAACTTCCTTAATACATCATCAAATTACATGAATGAGGCATCATTTTAAAGCTTTCCTTAACCGCTACACCGGAAAAATATACAAAATACAATTATACGAAAAAAAAATATAAAAAATAAAGAATCCGAAAGTAACAGTGATGTAAGATCAAGTAAATTGTAGGGATATTTTCCTGGCGTTGGCAACACTGATGATAACAATACCCAGCTATACGGTGTGTACTTTAATTAAGTGGGATTTAAGTAAGTTAGAATGCGAATGCTTCGCACGGGTCAGCTAGTATGTTCTAAATTGTCCAAATAAAAATACAATTTCTACTCTTTCTTGAACGGAGAAAGTCATTATTTAAAAATGCTTATTTGTATTATTAAAAACTATAAAGTTTTCTATAAAATACCCCGTAACACTCTCACAGTACGTATTCACTTAAGCTTCAGAACAGGTCATACCAATAAATACAAATTTTGAAAATTGTAACTTACCTTTTCCATTTTTGATCAGCCGTTACCATTGCCAACTTCTGAAATTAATTTTTTTTTATATAAAAAAAGGATTAAAACTTGAAATTGATCAGCTGTTGCCATTGCCAACTTATTGATTTTTAACTTCCCGCTAAGAAAATTGAAAATTTTCTAAAATCGGGAAGTTATTGGTTTCACCCCGTTTTTCGAAAATCGAGTATTCATCAGATCTCGACGTTTTGAGGTCCTAGGAATCTTCCCTGACCACTCCCGAGAGGGTGTCACCCTGTCTGTATGTATGTGTGTGTGGGGGTATGTGTGTGTATGTAAGTATGTGACCCGTTTATAACTTTTGAACGGCTTAACCGATTGGATCCTACCAAACGGCATTCTAAAGAGTTCCATCAAACTTAGATTTCCTGTAAATTTCAACTAATTCGGACCGGTAGGTTCTGAGAAATTTCGAAAAAACTAAGAAATACATTTTTTTCAAATCAGGTTTTTTGGAATAACTTTTAAAGGGTTTTACCGATCAATTCGAAAATCTAATCAGCTTTTAACCTTGAAAAGCGACGTCGATCGCTACCAGTCCAGTCAAAATCGGTTAATTTGTTCGTGAGATATCGTGAACGAAAAAAAATGAAAAAAAGTGTTTTTTCTCAATTTCTCCGAAATTTTTCATCAGAAAAATTTTTGTTGTCGATTTTTTCAATGGACTCGAAAAACTGCATCGATTGCCGCAAATCGCATAAAAATCGGTTGATTCATTCGCGAGATATCGTGAACGAAAGAAAATTAAAAAAAGTGTTTTTCCTCAATTTCTCCGAAACTTTTCATCTGAAAAATTTTTGTTGTTGATTCTTTCAATGGACTTAAAAAACTGCATTGATTGCCGCAAATCGCATATAAATCGGTTGATTCATTCAAAAGTTATGGCAGTTCAAAATTTCCAAAAATAGTGTTTATCAAACTTTCATCATACTTTTGTAATTAAACTTAGCGGGAAGTTACAGGGATGGCCTTTAGGGTCAATCGTTTTCCAAATTTTTCTTATAAAAACAAATACCTGAATAATTTATGTATTTTAATTTATTTTTTACTTCATTAGCCTAGGTTGTTTATTTATGGAATTTTTTGAAAATTAGTTTGAAATGATGTAGTATTATAAAATGGCTATTAGGCTATACTATGGAAGCTATTCTTACCTGAGAAAATTCCTGTAAATGGAATTCAAATGTTATCAAATAATGTTAAATTGTGATGGAGTGAAATCGGCTTTTTCGCTATTTTAATAATATCATATAAATGATCAACATTTTGGTTAGGGATGTCTTAAAAAATGTTCTTTATGTCAAAATTCTTGTCTCAACAATACCTTTACAGTGAATGTATCACATGACTATTTTTGTCCCATTTGAAAATTTTAAGTTACTCCCTCGCCAACACCTTTCGATCAAAATTGAATAATTAATTTACGTTTCTTAAGCAGCTCATCACTGCAACAAAATAATATTGCCGCAAACCGCATTTAGCTATCTAAACAAATAACCAAGATTAAAGGGTTATTTTATCGCACACCACATGTTAAAAGTCCCTATCCTGAACGTACAGTAAAGTTCTATTTTACAGCTCTAGGGACAATAAAAATGCATGCTTGATTTTTACAATCCACTAGTTTGAGAAACGGTGTGCAGGCAGCGCTAGTAGTTTTCACGTCAGCTGATCAATTAATTTGTACTCACTGTTTGTGGTGCTAGCAATTAGCAATACACTTTCGCCGAGACGTTCGGCGACGATTTTAACGACGATGACCCACGAGATTTTATAGTGAGGTTACAAAGTTCACTTTCGCCGAGAGGCCGCGCCGAGATCGGCATAGGGAATACGTGCCTAGTTCGCTGTCGGTGGATTGGTCCGGTTGGTGATTGGCAGTGTTTTAAAATGGAAGAGAATCTTGATATTAAACTATCAGCAGCAGCATTTTTTGTACACTGCAGCACACTGGTTTGTATATCTCTTCCACACCAGCTAAAGAACTTATAAGTGCCTTCTTTTTCCTAAGGTGTCCTCGAAATTTCGCCATTAAAGAGTCCTTTTTCTTCTTCAACTCCGCAACTGGAAGTTTTAAATCCGTACTCAATTGGCACCAGGCATCATGTAGTTTTTGTTTGTCCTTATGATTTTCATGTGTAGGATCCCATAGAACAACTTCTGCGTGATAAGCTTCGAGAAACTGAAGCTTGGTTTCGTTTGTCCACTCCATTTACACTAGACAAAATCACACCTAAACCACAAGCATAACACAAAACAATGGACCAACACCAACAGCGAGGAGAAGAGTGTGCGTACAACTGAGCCCGAGTGCAGACGAGAGTGTACAGGATGTTTCGCGCTCGACCCTCGGGTGATTTCGCTCGGGCCCTTTGTCTTGTGCCAAAAACCGCTCCCAGACCGAGCGCAGGCGAGGGCGAGACATGGCGAGGCGAGGCGAGGCAGAGCGAGACATTCCGAGCTCACCATGTACGGTTAGCTCCATGAATTCTAGTCTTGTCTCGGCTAGAGTGTACTGCTAGCATAACAATCAATGTTTTCATAACTACGCCTACGGTTTGTTTTGGTGTAGATGTTACCTTAATATGCATTTATTGTTTTAAAGATTACAATCAAAATATACAAAAGGCAAAATATAAGTGAAAAATGACTGAATCGGATGCAAGTTTACCTTCAGACATAGAATAAATAGCATCAAAAGCTTTAGGTGATGTATTACCACCTAAATCAAAAGGAAGATATAAAGCAAGATTAAATATCAAAAGTGGTGACAAACGAAGAGAGTTGAAAGCCTAACAAATTAAAAGGTACTTTTAGCCTATTTTAGTGGTTTGTCTAAAACCTACAGTGACGCCAAGTATTTGTACCTTTTATTCTTTGATACGTTTAATGCTCTTTGTAAACAACAATGTTGATTATAAGTAAATACACTATGTTGGTTGCATTTGTAAAAAGTAATTTAGATAACTACCAACCCAAAAAGTCAAAAGTGTTTTCTAAATATGATGTTTCGAAATTTTTGATAGACGCACAAGATGATAAATACTTGTTCCTGAAAGCTGCTTTGATTATTGGTCTATCAGGCGCTTGTAGAATACACAAATTGGCAGATTTATTAGTTTTGTAAAAGACAATGTTCAACAATTTATTAGTAATGTGGCAGATAATGTAAAAGACTACAATGACTATTTTTGTTTCTATTTACCAAACACAAAAACTAAAACTCCTCGTGAGTTTTTTTTTTTGTATCTGAAGGTAATATACAAAACACAATCTTTTTTGTACAATACAAAGATAAAAAATTAACGATTCAACCAATAGGTAAGAACACATTTGCCTCGCTGTCAAAAATTATTGCCTCGTACCTAAAACTTGACAGCCCACACTGAACACTGCCTGCGGAGATCGTCAGATGTCTTTATTAGCAGATTCAGGAAGTGACATCTTAACTCTAAAACGCCACGGACGGCTGGAAATCGACTACAGTATATGAAGGTTATGTTGCAACTTCTATTGAAAATAAAACATTTATAGCTGCAAATATTTTAGGGGAACGACAACAAAACCAAACAGTGGGAAGCAGTGTATTAGAAAAACCTACAAGTTTGGAGAACAGTATACAAAATATTGAGTTGGTATCGGAACACACACAGCAATCTTGGCCAACAAACCCTCAATTCTTTTACAGAAAAATGCAACAACTTCATCAGGAGTATACTTTGCGAACTGTTCAAACTGTGTTTTCAACATATATAACAAGTAAATTCATGTCAATTTGTATAACTAATGACAAGATTTGCCATTCTATAATATAAAAAAATTTATTTTGTTATATTATCTTATTGGAGGGATGGTGAGGCTATAAAATAGTGTACGCACCACGAGCAGTAAGCGCCATGACAGCCTTCGTGCGTAACAAGTTCCCGTTTTCAGTTTTTGTTGAATAACTTCACTCAAGTGTGGGCACGTCAAAATAAAGTAAAAACACAAGTACACAATTTACGGCACGAGTCATTGCACTGTTCAAATAAATTACATTAATGTACGTTTACATAAAAACAAAACAAAGATTTTAAAACACGAGTATTTGCCTTTAAATGAAAGCTACATATTTGCTTCCAATTCTCATAAGAGGTTCATGTTGAAGTTGAACTATAATATTGATAGAACTATTTTGTTAGTTTATTTCTCAAATTTTATTTCACCTATTAGAGCATTAGACAATTTGTAGGGAACAATTAAAAACCACATTTTTTGAAGACCACTTAAAAATAATACTATCAAATCTTATATTGGCCAAAGAACAAAGAAGGACAATAACAAATAAGACCAGAACTTCGTGTCGTCTTTTTAATTGAATATAAATCTATTGTTTCATCACAACAGTTTTTTGGAATAGTGTGGACAGCTGAATATTCGAAACAGCTGCTGAACATTGTGTTTAGTCTGTCGACGGTGAAAATTGGAACGCTTACACTCCCCATGGGATTTTACAATTTATGACTTTACAGAATGTCATAAACTTTAATTTGATATCTAACCAAATATTACTACTTTGACAGTTTATGTTAAATTTTATGTATTCTAATAAAACAAACAGTAACTTTAAGACGAACTAATCTGATCTCAATCTTGTATATTAATTAGCTAAAGAATTTCTTCATCGTTATTTTGTCATTATGAACGTTTTATACTGCAGATTTACAAATATAAAAATCAAAAATATCACATAATTTTAAAATATCTGACGTTAAAACAATTATGCGATCTTATTTAAACGGGATGATATTTTTGTATGAGCTATCTTTTAGTTTGAGCGAACCAATTAACATGGGATCATTACAAATGTACTAATTTAAAACAAAAACATCTCGGCACTCACCAAAAATATAAAATTTATCATTTCTCCATTTATTGTTGATAATAATACAGAATAACAATTGATGTGTGTGTCCCTGCAGAATTTTGTCTAGAACCTCCTTAGTTTGAGAGAATCATTTAACATACACTCATAACTTATACATATCAATTTGAAGCTTTAACCTTCTCATACTCCGCAAATTTTTTTTAAATGTGTTAAATAATACAAATGTCTTCAAACCGTTGTGAGTCACAGCTGATTTATTATTAGTGAAATTCCACTACGTGCTCTTAATCATTAGTCGAATTTGTACCTCATGATCCATAAACCAACAATGCAGTAGACAGGCTCGTTTTATTCCCTCTCTAGTTCAATATCTAAACACGTACATTGATTTACTACTTGACCAATGTACAGTATTCGTAATTTTTATTTTGTGTAACTGATATATACTTTTCTAAACTTACGGTGAAAAATTATTTAATTTATTTTAAGTTGTCAATTATCGAAGTAAAATTTTGACTAATTGCTTTCTTTCCGGAATGTCTTTTATATTATTACAAATTGCAGACTCGAACGCGCCAGTAAAATAAATGTCCCGATTAAAAGAAGTGCAAACACCAGCTGTGAGCAGCAGTAAATGTCGGAACTAATAAACCGTCCGAACAGCTGCAGAGTGTATACTTTGTAGTGTCTTTAAATATATACAATGGTCCCATTGTATTCAACACAAGAAATGTCTGAAATATTTTCTCGTTCAAACACCAACCATGAAATTCAAATAATTTCTAACGTTTTCCAGGCTCATGTATGCCACAAATCATGTCACATAATTTATACTGCGTAGTGCTACGGTTTCCAATAACAATCTGGATGGAACATTTTACTAGATGTGCGGAAACAGGTGACTGTAGGGAACTGTTCTTTAAACCTGTTCTTATAGAATAGAACCATTTCAACATAGACGAAGTTCTCTGAAATCAAGCTGTAAATTGTACATAATTATACATCTCGCCAGTTGCATATCTTCCAACAGTCAGAACACAAAACATATTCCCTATTCAATTTAGGTTAACAACACTAGATATCATCAAAATTGCGACGGTCTCCTCTCCTCACTGTCGGTTATCCCCGCAGTTCTCAAGCGATGGTGTCTCCTTAAAGGATGCGTCCTTCCACTCTCGTTTTCGACCTCATGCTACGAAACGATTGTATTACTTAAATACGTTTATTAAAGCTCACAATTTCTCTGCTGGCCCGAACTACACTCGATTCTACAGTGAAGTGCAGTACAGGTCTTACGGGAGAATAGACATGCTACTACCATTGCTGGGAACATATCGATTATTGTCATGCGGGTTGTGTCAATTGACCGAGCGTTGCATGGGAGTTGATGTGTTTTAGTTGGCTATTATCGCTGAGACTATCGTATGGATAGCATGGCTTATGGGCGCTCTGTACTGCACGGTGAACGTGGAATCGAGTGTAGAGTAAGGTAAAGATAAAAGAGTTTACCTTGGAGCAGACTCCAGACCATGGTTACTAACAGACTAATTTAGGCTTGAACGTCCTCAAGCTGGCTCCCCCAGCTTTTTATAAAAGCTAACTATAAACAGTGACACCAGCTATTGTTTGTGTGCAACCCATATTTAGCACGACTACTATCAACATGGATCTAGAATTATTCTCTAACTAGTATTACTAACTTTTATTATGTAAGTTGGAGAGTACCTGCCACAACATAAATATTTGATTATACTAGCACGTGGAATATAATTTCAGCAAATATATTTAAGGACATCAACGGACATTTCAGGATTTTCTTATTTCTAGTTTTGAAGGTGTTTATTTTTCTTTATTATTTCTAACGGTAGTAAAACTATTATTTTGTATAAAAAAACATGAAACCTCGTCTTTGTATTCCATAGTACGATATAAATAGTTTCAAAATGGTTGATAATAAGACCCCGCGTACTTTTTCATTTTTCATAGAAACAGAGGTCGCAATAACAAATTATTGGGAGAACAAAATCTAAAATTTCCCGGCACGTTAATTTAACAAATTGCGATGTATTTATTTTTTACATAAATATTTAAATTTTACCAACTCCTTTGGAGTTGAACTTCACTTATCAGTTGCGAATGTTGATACTTGGCAATAATCATTTTGTCTAGTCAAACACAACATTGTATCGATAAAAATCCAATTTCTTAACTTAAAAGGTATAGGGTTTACATTTTAGTAATTCTTTGAGTAAAACATTTTATACAATATTCGCAAATTATGTAGGTTCTCAAATTTCCCAAACTATTTTAATAATTGGGGATGACAACCCCCGGGCCCTCATACCTCCAATGGCGACGTCCCTGCATAGAAAAGTGTTTCGTTCATGAGTTACAGCAAACCTACTTGTTCTTAGAGTGGAATGTGTTAATTCAAAGCAGGTATTTATCAAAGTCCAACAACAAAGCTTATTTTTTTACCACAATTTATTTTAATTACTTTTGGAAACGAACCAAATTGTTTCGGTCTGACTGTGTTGATAATTAATAAAACGTGTATGTGTTTAATTAGCTCATTGTAAACAGTTGCTAACATTGGTTAATTCAAACACCTACAAAATTTATCTCAAAGAAATTATTTAAAAGGTTCGTTTAATGTTTGTCTCGTATACTGTTTTGTGACTTTGTCATTTACTTAATTTGTGCAAGAATGTAATTGTTACAAAAATAAGCTAAAGTATTTATTATAGAGTATTAAACTTAAAATATTTATTAATATTTTAATTACTTTAATTACTTTTTCTTAAAGTGTTTAAAAAATGGCTTTTTAAGCTAACACCATTCCTTCCTCCACACTCTTTTATTGCACCCCCTTTTGCTTTATAATTCTAATTTTTTTTATTAAATTAGGGGAATAATCGTAACACCAAAGCTAACATACAGTTTACGATATAAAATAATGTATAATAAAGGTGGAAAACAGCATGACTAAAGCCGTGTCCACAATATGTCGATCGAACGGTTGACTTTCGACTAGTCCACATTGCCTCAGTATAATAAATGTGTACTAGTCAACCGACATACATCATAGTGAATTGAAATAGTTTTAATTTAATTTAACTTAAAAAATGAGTTATGCAGAAGATACTGCAGTGGCGGCTGTTGCAATTATCATTGCAGTTGTTGGAAGCCAGCAAGATCGTCGTCGTTTTGGGTACGGCCCAGCCTTGATCGAGGCAGAAAAAAGTATAATACGCAGGCATTTATGAAGGATTAATTGCTGGATGAGGTCGTGAGTTCGGCCAAGAACATCATACTTATACAAACCATTTGCTAGTGTATGTTTCATCTGCACCCAGGGCCGGATCTACATATTTTGCGCCTATGGGCCCCCCAAAATTGCCACCCCTCCCCACAATATTAACATTAACACTAGAAGTGTTAATGCTAACGTTTTTCCGAAATCGAGCCATTTCGGTGCGTGTGCAAGCATATTTTCAAAAAATCGCCAAATATAGTAATTATAAACCAATCCAAGAGTGTTCAGTAGCTTTTTGTAAAGAAAGGTTCAAAGAATTTATATATGCTAGTAAAAATGATTGATATAAAATTTACAAAGTTATTAGCTCAAGAAACAAAAACTTTTAGTAACGAAAGGAAAAAGTTCAACTTTAGGCCTACATAGAAAGTAGTAAACATTTTTGTATTTTTTTCATAAATTTAAAATATTTCGTAATTTAGTCCTGAATAGAAATGTATAAAAATATTTATCAATTTCAAATTTCTTATTTTGAAAACACCAGTTCAAAGACTTCCAACAAAACTAGGCCTATTATGAATAGTAATTTAGGAATATATTCCTTGCCCAAATATAAAATATTATTATAAGAAAGTGTAGAGAATAAATCAAAGAATTGAACTGTATACTTGTAAATTATTATTTCATAAAAGTATTTGACTTAGTTTTACTTGAATCACAAAATTAGATCAAACGAATTGAACTTCTCACGGAAGCATCAAATACGACGTTCTGTGTGAAAAAACGTTGGTGCTACTTTGGGAGCGTGAGAAAGTCGAGTTTTGAATTTCCCATTTGTCACTATTTCTCAGAACTGTACGAACAAAACCGTTAGATTAAATATAGTTTACTTTACACCAAACGAAAGATTGAACTTTGGTCTATAAATAGATATAAAAAAAGTCTATTGAAATAATTCGAATTATAAGAGATATCTGCAAAATGTGCTGTTTTATTGGTTGAAATCTGTCCAATTCCATATCTTTGGAACTATGCAAGTGACTTTTGATAGGATGGCAGTTTTAGAAAGTTAAAATGTTGACGGTTCCAAAGGTATCTCTATATCATTATCAAAATATATCCCGGTCGAACACTATTGAACTTTAGCCCGGTTTACACGCTACGATAAATCGAACAATTTATCGTTACAATAAATCGAAAGTGTCAGTACTGTTTACATGCAACGATTTCTTGTCCAATCTTCATTGACGAATATTTAACTTTTGATAGTTCTTTCCTATAAACCGTACGCAATGCATTAATTCTTTTAACAACAGTGTTTCTGTCTGTCTACGGTCAAACTCCTTGTATTGTTGAACGAGCGCTATGTACGCAAGATCTTTTTTATTCCTGTCGGAGTATTCTTTGCTCTTAATGAGCCACAAGAAGGTAAAACTCCGATATAGTTCAATAAATTCCGTCAAGAACTCTCGAGGAGTTTGTGCTGCTTTGCTATCAATTGAATAAAAACAACACAAGGTAAAAAAACACGTAAAACTGAATCAACGAACTAGTGCGACAACCTTTTCGGTGGACGGCCTTTCAAACTGAGTCAAATCGTAGCGATAAATGAGCGCTACTGTTTACACGTTCCAATTTATCGTTACGATTAGCAGAAATTAATGCTGGTTGTTAATCCATCCAATCCAATTCCAATAAATCGCTACAATGTCCTGTTTACACGCAACGATCAATTGTAACAATTCGATTACAGTCGGCAAAACGTTTACAGAAAACTAAAATTTTAAAACGATGATTACATGTATAATATGTTTAAAAAAAATGTAAATACAAAAATTAAAGTTTAAATCATTTTCTTTAGAACGGTTTTTGTTTTATTGCGATTGGATGAATTTTAGTTTGTAAAATATTCAATACAAAGTAGCGTTGTCATTGAGTAGTGTTAGACCAAAGCCTAGCGCTTTGACTGCTCAGTAGGGTTAAGTTAAAAGCACTCTATACCAAAACCAAAATTGTTTCTAGTTTACATTGAATTTGCAATGTTTTACTCATCACAAAAAAGTGTTAATACTATTTTCTTTCTCCTAATTTGCTCGGGTTGATTTAATTAGCAGTAAAACATTTTTTCATATTACTAATGAGTTAATGAAATTTTATAATGCGCTATTAAAACAAAATATAATATATGTAGTTTGAATTACAAACAAATAAATGTTTCATCTTTAGAGAAATATTATACTCAATTTTTATTAGTATTTCTGCATGATTACACCAGCAGGAGGTGAGAAGGCTAAATCTAATTTTACTTTTACAAAATTAATTACGTTATTACGTAATTTTAACAAGGTGAAATTCAGAAGTTTATTTGCAAAATAATAAAAGACACATCTATTTCAAATCACGTACTTCAAGTTTATTATACAGTTTAACCTTTAAACAATTACGTCCATCCATGTTGAGTTTGAAAACACTTTAAAACACACTACACTACTATAGGCTACTACGTTTAAAACTTTAAAAACAAAAGTACAGTAAATCAGTTTTACACTGAACAAATTGCACTGAAGAGTTGTGCTGCATACGCATCCAGTTGTAAAACTTGAATGGAGTTTTAGTTTTGTACTAAAACATACAGTAGTACTGTAATATTATTTCCAAAATTCCAGTTTTTTTCTTGCCGTTTTGCCGCTCCTAAAAATTTGCCGCTATGGGCACGGGCCCACTTTGCCCCATGCTAAATCCGGCCCTGTCTGCACCAGTCCCGGTAATTCTAGACTCATTCTCTTTCTTCCTCTTTCTAGCAAACCGACGTTGCAAATTTTTTATACTATTTTCTACCTTAATTTTTTCAGTGCCAAAAGAAACTGCTATCTCCATTAACCCATCATGTCTAATCCTGTTAGTAATGTCGAATTAGTTTTTGTTTTTTGTCCCACAGTAAACTACGATCACGGTACATTTCAATAAAACAAATTGTTTCTTCGCCTCTCAATTCATCATGAGCAAAATACAATTAAAATTAAAAGAGTAAGTAGTAATAAAGAAACAAATACACGCACTTAGCAAAACAAAACTGAACAGAAAGAACATTTGTTTAAGTTTTTATCAGTAAAGTTGAGGAACATGCTTCGATACGTTTACCAGTGGCGGTTCTAGCCAAGAGCAGGGGGAGCAGCTTGCTGTCCCCCCAGTTTTCCCGGGATTTTTTTTCAAGCAATTTTTATTAGGAGCTTAGTTTGGTGACAAAAAATATTTGATTTGTTTGAGACTTAAGAGTTTTTATTCTGAAAGAAAAGACAATCCTGAAACTCCAGTCAGTTTTGATTGTCAATTGCTGATCCCCTAAACACGATAGAACTGATGATTACGATTATTTGAATATTTTGGTTATTCCTTTAACGTTATCCGTATAGTCTTATGCTATTATATCTCGCTGGTTGTTATATCGCGGGTTTTTTTTATTGTGGGGACTTGCGTAGAGGTGGGTGATGTGGTTATGTTTAATCAACCGTTTCAATCAACCGATTCGTAAAAAAAACGAACGAAACCATATAGCAAAAACAGTGTTTTTTCTTCAACAGTTTTGAATTGGAAAGTATACCTGGCGAAGGCGTTAAATCATTTTCAATATTCATTATAAATTTTCACATTGAGAAATATTCCTATGAAGTTATGAGTATAAATTACATTCTTACATCATTTGAACTAAAACCTATAATGTTATTTAAATAAATCAAACAATTTACAAAAAAACAAAAATTTGTTCACATTAAACAACGTAATGTAGGCTACACATTTCCAATGGTTTTGAAAACCGCCACTGACGTCCACACTGCTGTTGTCGATTAGACTTCCTTTGATCCGTAACGACTGTATTCGGGTTGCGTTCAGTTCGGCCCGACTTGGTTCGACAAAGCCGCGCGACACCTACACACTTGTTCGGCATAGTCGATCGACACCCTTCGGCATAGTGTGGACGCGGCGTAAGGTCTACTCCTAAACAAAACCGTAATCTGAAAATTAAAGATACACATTATTTCAAAGTACGAAATCAGCTGTTACATGTTTAGATAATTTAGTAATGTTTAGAGTACACCGCTGATTTTGGTACTAACACTGAACATTTTCCATCAGCTGATGTTATGTATTTTAAATTAACAAATAATTATGTGTTTGCTATTTATAGGCTTAATCTTCATTAAAATTATTAGTAATTTCAGTTTTTCTGAAAACTTAAAATCATATATCCTTCAGTAACTGAACTGTTTTGATGTAGTTTTACTTACTCTTATTCAAATTATACAGGGTGATTATGTAATGCGCGTAGACAATTCAGGGGGTGGTCGTGGTCATATGGGTCAAAATATGGGAAAACTTCCTATAATCATATGTCCGGAAACGCTTCTTTTACTAGCCATCCACCACATTTTACTAAATAATTTATATTTCTAGAAAAGCTTTAACCGATTGAGCTGAAATGTTTTTCGTTATTCATCAATGTGAAACCCTAGTTTGAAAACAATAATGAACTTGTTCCAATCATGGCAAACGTTTAAACATTTTAAATAAGAATAACTAAAAAACAGTAAGTTATTATAAAAAACCACCAGCACTTTTAGCCCGTTTAACTTAAGTAGGCCATTTAATTTCCTATCGAATGGTATACCTTACGAATGGTAACTGTAAAACAATATCCAACTTAAATGGAAATGCAAATTCATTATTGCCTACGCTTTGTTGCTGTGGATGTTGAACCCGTCAAACTAATGTACGTGGATTTACAGTATTGACAAAAGGTACAGTATCCTCCAAGGCGTATTAAAGAAGGTGTGTGCATGCGCAGCTTCTCCCTCCACTCCAGCCTACCCGTGACGTAGAGTGCTACACTCGGAGCTCCAGTCTAGACTCCTTCCCCATATTTACCGCCGAAACCTGTACGACCTTCAAGCTTTTTTGAAGTCAAATTATGTTATTAATTACAGGCAAAATAGTGTATTATTGTAATAACATTTCTTATAATTAATAACCATTAATTATAATGCCTTTTTGTGCCGTGTTTGGCTGCGGTAACTCAAACAAAAAAGACAGCTTTTTACGAGTAAGGTTTCATCGATTCCCAAAAAATGTTGATCTACGAAATAAAAAGCTACACTATCCCTGATTAACATAGGCTATAATTAATTTTAATAAAAACTTTTTGTATTTCAATATTTGTAAATTTAGTCGGAAAAAATCTTAGGTTAGACCTAGAATGATGAACCAACACATGTATTTACATTCATTACCACAGCGACCAATTGAATAAAATAACAGATAAAACGACTGTTTGCTCCAATATTTCCATTAACAGCTGATTTCTTACTTTGAAGCAATTATTTGTATTTTTAACTTTTAGGTTATGTTTTTATTAAAGTGTAGACCTTAGCCTTGCTGATTCTTTTAACCTTTATTATAACTGCTGTTATAAAATATACGAAAAATTTGATTTGAACATTTAACATTATTTACCATCTTAGCTTTAGAGTTAGAATCCTAAACAATTATTATAAAGAAAACATAAAATGATTATGTGTTAGAAGGTTCCAACGAGGTTGGCGTGCTGAGCCCGCAGGGGTTTCCCCTATTTTTATATATTTTGGAGTTATAACTAAAAAATTTTTAGTATTTTTCTAAAACCCTCACTTTTGAAACTTTGGTTTACCAATTTGTTTTTTTTTATACATTCTATCTAAGTGATAATGACAAGTCTACAAACAATAAAAAAGTGCCTGACGCTTAGACGGTTAAAACATATATTTTTAAAGTATTATAATTGTTTTATGTTCGAAGTGGACAGAATTTATGCCGTAACTGAAATGCTGTTGTATGTTGTTAAATAATTTTAAAGAGTAACAAAAATAAAATATTGGTGGTACAAATAATTTTATTTATTTGATGTATAACTCTTTAAAAAATATATATATATAGCCCTAAAATATGCTAGGTTACAATTACAATTTAAAAAAAATTATTAAAAAATTATTTTAGTACAGTAAAAAAAATAAATATTTGTTGGTAGTCAAATTTACAATACATAAGTAATCCTGTGACAAAATTTTGACATAAGTAATGTAGGGTTAATACTGAAATAAAACTCAATGTTGTATTCACCACGACGTTTTATTTATCACCTACACTACTATTTTTTAATTATTTCATTGATAATTAGTTTATATTTATTTTTATTTATTATTTATCCTTGGACAGGCTAACTAAACAATCACAATTTTAGATAGTTTCAATTTTTTTAAAGTAAATTTAGTAGCCTACTAGTAATAGTAGGCCTAGTAAACATAACAAAACCAATAAACTGGAAAAATCACCATGTTATTGATGGTAAAAGGTTTTACCCTATAGAGCTGCTTAAATTTGACAACTCTTTAGAAATTCATATTTATACATTAAACAAAATTTACCTGTTCACAACAATGTGAATAATAAATAACGAAGAGAAGTGAGAACTAATGACAAATTAGATTAGTGTACATTCAATCGCCTCAAGAAGCGAGTACCGGTAACTATGGTTCCGATTACAATCTTATTATGAAGGACAGCTATAACTTTCATTAAAGAAAATTGATGTCAGTATTTACTAAATTGTATTCTCTACATTTCTATGTCTTTGTATGCCTCCCGAAAGTAATAGTAAAAAACTTCCTCACTTAGGGTAGTTTTTATGTCAATCAAACCCGTATATTAGATTTAGGCTTGTTAAAAAATTATACGCCAAGAATATTTGACCATGGACATAGATCATTTTAATGCTCACTTTATTACCTTTCCATCGATACCAAAAACATAATTTTTAGACAACCATAAAGTATTTAATTCGCAGTTTGAGCAAAAGCTTACAATTGCGTTTGGAACTGCTGGTACAGTGTGTGTAGCACTTGACGTAGCTGCGCGGGCCAGACGAGTTCACGCTCCTCGATGCACACACCTTCTTTAATACGCCTTGACCTCAGACTAGGAATGTGTCATCCCTTCTATTTCTCCCCGAACCTGCCTTGGCGGTGCAACAAATTACATGCAACTAAGAAAGTTACAACTCCGTCACGGACTGCGTCTCACTTTCTTGTAGTTTTATTTACTCCCCTCAGACACACTCCAAGATTGAGGCTACTGTACTTGGTAGAAGGTTAGCTATGCGGTTGGGAATATATTAGAAAATAAAAATCACTGTACACCAGCTTTTTACTGTAAGGAAAACGTTAGTAAATTATTGTAAGGATAAAATAGACAACAAGCAAAAAAGTGGTGATCATAAACTAACATGTAACATTTTGTAATGCAGCTTATTTAGGCCAAACAGGCCGTAGTTTTAATTGTAGGTTAAGTGAACCCGAAAGAAGTTGGTGGTTTTGTCATAATGACTAATTTAGTGTCAGATTTGTTCAATAATGTTAATTTTAAGATTCTCCGTGTCAATGAAAAGTAGGAAATAAAACTCATTAGAAATGTTAGAAATTAAAAGATTATTTTGTAAAGACGTCCACCTTGTACTATATGATCTGATAGAATTAATGTTAAACCTACCCTTACTTAAATAATTGTCTTCCCTATGACCACAGGTCTCCCTCGCCCACCAGC
Organism: Philaenus spumarius; assembly: GCA_018207615.1. Lineage (NCBI taxonomy): Eukaryota > Metazoa > Arthropoda > Insecta > Hemiptera > Aphrophoridae > Philaenus > Philaenus spumarius. The sequence continues at coordinate 666,688 of JAGFPH010000169.1, read as the reverse complement.
ACCCTTTCCCTTTACTTTTAATTGTTAGCCAAGTAATTGTTCTCTGTTGTAATAGGCCTAGATGTATATTATGTCTGTGTTCTATATTTGCCTTATTCTGTGTTAAACTGCCTTGTCAATGCCGTCGCTGGCGGAAAACGGTCGGCAAGAATTTACTAAAAACTGTGTTTGTTTTTAGCCGAATTTTCGAAGAAAATAAGAGCTATTACACTCGACCCAACTTGAAAACGGTTGGTCGGAGAAGGCTAAAATTTGGGTTTCTATCCGTTTCAGACCATTTGGAGACTATACCCAAAAATCATTACTTTATATATATATATATATATATGTTTTATTCCCGGATTTTTAAGGGGTAGTAAAAATGCTTCAAAATTTCTGATTTTTTGGTCAAAGGGCCTTAGTGCGATTCTTCAAAAGGTACTTTTTTTGTTTTTCGATCCGTTTCAAAATGGCGGAGTTATACAGTTTTTTCGTTTTTGGGTAGGAATTTGAGGGGTAGTTTTTTACCAACCTTGCTAAAAGGTAGTAAATATGCTTCAAAAATGATGAATTTTTTGTGAAAGGGTCCTTGTAGGATTTGAAAGGTACATATATTTTTATTTTTTGAATTGAAACAAAATGGCGGCCTATTTGTAGTAAACCCAAAATGGCAAAGTTAGAGCGAGGAAATTGCATGATATCTCCCTCTCATAAGCCCAAGTTCAATTTGTGAATTATATGAGTCGAAAGGCAATTAAATTTACTATAACCTTGTGTAAAGGTGTTTTAGGTACACCTCCTGGAACAAGGAACAAAACTCATATAAAGATCCCAATAATCGACTTTTTCGCTATTTTTGTACGTTAATTGCGCATTTTCGCAAACTCATAAGCCCGAGTACATATTGTGAGTTATACCATTCAAAAGACAATTAAATTTACTATAATCCTGTGTAAAGGTGTTTTGGGTACACCTCCCGGAACAAGGAACAAAACTCATATAAAGATCCCAATAATCGATTTTTTTACTATTCTTGTACGTTAATTGCGCATTTTCGCCCACTCATAAGCCCAAGTACATATTGTAAGTTATACCATTCGAAAGACAATTAAATTTTCTATAATCCTGTGTAAAGGTGTTTTAGGTACACCTCCCGGAACAAGGAACAAAACTCATATAAAGATCCCGATAATTGACTTTTTTACTATTCTTGTACGTTAATTGCTCATTTTCGCCCACTCATAAGTCCGAGTACATATTGTGAGTTATACCATTCAAAAGGCAATTAAATTTACTATAATCCTGTGTAAAGGTGTTTTAGGTACACCTCCCGGAACAAGGAACAAAACTCATATAAAGATCCCGATAATTGACTTTTTCACTATTCTTGTACGTTAATTGCGCATTTTAGCCCACTCATAAGCCCGAGTACATATTGTGAGTTATACCATTCAGAAGACAATTAAATTTACTATAATCCTGTGTAAAGGTACGTTAATTGCGCATTTTAGCCCACTCATAAGCCCGAGTACATATTGTGAGTTATACCATTCAGAAGACAATTAAATTTACTATAATCCTGTATAAAGGTGTTTTTGGTACACCTTCCGGAACAAGGAACAAAACTCATATAAAGGTCCCAAAAATCGAATTTTTCACTATTCGTGTACGATAATTGCGCATTTTCGCCCAATCATAAGCCCGAGTACATATTGTGATTTATTCCTTTCAAAAGGCAATTAAATTTACTATAATCCTGTGTAAAGGCGTTTTAGGTGCACCTCCTGGAATAAAACTACTTTTAGCTAAACTACTTAACAACAACAAAAATAACGATCAAACAAGCTTTGTCACTATCTGATTACAAAAAAAAACATTATTAATATGAAATGATTCTATTACCTGTGCTCGATATTTCGATCAAAAGGTATCAAAATTAATGAAAAATATTAAACATGAACAATTTGGTCCTTTTGGAGAACATGTTGTAATAGATAGTTATGAAAGGGTGGAATTTCAAATGAGAGGCTCACCTCATCAGCACATACTTGTATGACTTATAAATCCTCCTAATAATGATATTTCAAACAAAAAATCAATTGGAATCCTGCATTTAATTTATAGATAAATTTATAACATGTGAATACCAAGAAGACTATCCATATATCAAAACAGTCATCAAAATCAAATTGGTTACTTAGCATCTTCTTACATACAATGAAGAACATACAGTAGTATGAGTACAAACACATATATACCCGGTACCCAAACAGTGAAGAACACTAAAACTTCATGTCTTTGTATCACACTAGATCCTTTTAAACTATCTTCAAAATCAACTTGGTAACTTAACATTTTCTCATATACAATGAAGAACATTCTACTCACACACATGTACATATCTTAACATTGAAGAACACTAAAACGTCATATTTGTATCATACTAGAAGATCCTTTTAAACGGTCATCAAAATCAACTTGATAACTTAATATCTTCTTTCATACAATGAAGAACACTCTACTCAAACACATATATACCCAAACATTGAAGAACACTAAAACGTAATGTTTTTTGTATCATACTAGATCCTTTAAAATTATCTTCAAAATAAACTTGGTAACTTAACATCTTCTCACATACAATGAAGAAAATTCTACTCACACACATATACATACCTTAACAGTGAAGAACACTAAAACGTCATGTTTTTGTATCATACTAGATCTTTTTAAACGGTCATCAAAATTAACTTGATAACTTAACATCTTCTCACATACAATGAAGAACACTCTAGTCACACACATATATATCCAAATATTGAAGAATACTAAAACGTCATGTTTTTGTGTCATACAAGAACTTATAAACGGTCATCAAAATCGACTTGGTAACTTAACATCTTCTCACATACAATGAAGAACACTTTAGTCACACACATAATATATACCCAAATATTGAAGAAAACTAAAACGTCATGTTTTTGTGTCATACAAGAACTTTTAAACGGTTATCAAAATCAACTTGGTAACTTAACATATTATCATATACAATGAAGAACACTCTACTCACACACATATATACCCAAATATTTAAGAACAATAAAACGTCATGTTTTTGTGTTATACAAGAACTTATAAACGGTCATCAAAATCAACTTGGTAACTTAACATCTTATCATATACAATGAAGAACACTCTACTCACACACATATATAGTTAAATATTGAAGAACACTAAAACGTCATGTTTTTGTATCATACAAGAACTTATAAACGGTCATCAAAAACAACTTGGTAACTTAACATCTTATCATAAACAATGAAGAACACTCTATTCACACACATAAATATACACAAATATTAAAGAACACTAAAAGTCATGTTTTTGTATCAAACAAGAACTTTTAAACGGTCATCAAAATCAACTTGGTAACTTAACATCTTCTCACATACAATGAAGAACACTCTACTTACACAAACATATATACCCAAATATTGAAGAAAACTAAAACTTCAAGTTTATGTATCGTACAAGAACTTATAAACTATCTTCAAAATCAACTTTATTACTTAACATCTTCTCACATACAATGAAGAACACTCTAGTCACACACATATATACCCAAATATTGATGAAACTTAAAACGTCATGTTTTTGTGTCATACAAAAACTTTTAAACGATCATCGAAATCAACTTTATAACTTAACATCTTCTCACAAACAATGAAGAACACTCTACTCACACACACATATGTACCCAAACATTGAAGAACACTAAAACGTCACGTTTTTGTATCATACAAGAACTTTTAAACGATCATCAAAACCAACTTGGTAACTTACCGTATTATCATATACAATGAAGAACACTCTACTCACATACATATATACCCAAATATTTAAGAACAATAAAACGTCATGTTTTTGTGTCATACAAGAACTTTTAAACGGTTATCAAAATCAACTTGGTAATTTAACATATTATCATATACAATGAAGAATGAAGAACACTCTACTCACACACATATATACCCAAATATTGAAGAACAATAAAACGTCATGTTTTTGTTTCATACAAGAACTTTTAAACGGTCATCAAAATCAACTTGGTAACTTACCGTATTATCATATACAATGAAGAACACTCTACTCACACGCATATATACCTAAATATTTAAGAACAATAAAACGTCATGTTTTTGTTTCATACAAGAACTTTTAAACGGTCATCAAAATCAACTTGGTAACTTACCGTATTATCATATACAATGAAGAACACTCTACTCACACACATATATACCCAAATAT
>JAGFPH010000169.1:652373-662391 GCA_018207615.1 Philaenus spumarius | reverse complement strand
TATACAATGAAGAACACTCTACTCACACACATATATACCCAAATATTTAAGAACAATAAAACGTCATGTTTTTGTGTCATACAAGAACTTATAAACGGTCATCAAAATCAACTCGGTAACTTAACATCTTATCATATACAATGAAGAACACTCTACTCACACACATATATACCCAAATATTGAAAAAAACTAAAACGTCATGTTTTTGTGTCATACAAGAACTTATAAACGGTCATCAAAATCAACTTGGTAACTTAACATCTTATCATATACAATGAAGAACACTCTACTCACACACATATATAGTTAAATATTGAAGAACACTTAAACGTCATGTTTTTGTATCATACAAGAACTTTTAAACGATCATCAAAATCAACTTTTTATTTTAACATCTTCTCACATACAATGAAGAACTCTCTACTCACACACACATATATACCCAAACATTGAAGAACACTAAAACCTCATGTTTTTGTATCATACAAGAACTTTTAAACGATCAACAAAATCAACTTGGTATTTTAACATCTTCTCACATACAATGAAGAACACTCTACTCACACACATATATAGACAAATATATTAACAGTGAAGAACACTATAATATGGTCATGGTCATGTATCTATATAACCACCAAAGGTCTCTTCCTGAAGCAGAATGTTTATATGTTTTAGGAACAGTGAATCAGCCGCAATGCAACAAAGTGTTTATTTGTATGCATTTTATTAGAATATAGAATTATGTATTTTATTTTGTTTATGATGTATGTATTTGGAAGTATTAAAAGTTTGTACCAATATAGATTACAGTTTTTTTATGATCATGCTTTATTTTATTATATTACACAATATTATCAACTTACAATCAGCCATGGGACATACATACTGAAGAGATATTGAATTAAAAGTTTGTATCACACAGTTTGAAACTTAATAGTCTTTTCCATTAAAATCAGTTAGCAAAAACTTAATTTAATTGAAAACCTTGCATGAAATATGAATAAAATAAATAACTATTAAATTTACTTGATTTAAACTTAGTTATTCCGTGGTAAAAATTCGGCTATAGTAATGCGGCATTGCTGCTTACGCTTTTTTTTTCATTTACAGTTTATGATTTTGTTCAGCGGTAAACTATATACAAACAATAAGATAATAAAATTTACCAAATTTTAAAATGTCATTATCTAATATTGTTAAAAAGTCTAATCTAATTATTACACGACACAGTTATATATGCTTATATAAAACCTTAGTTAAATTAATGTTTAAAAGTCTTTGCCGTAGCAAAGAACACACAACTAGTTATTTTAATTACTGTATTACAACCCAAATAGTCAACTAAGTATTTATTATTATTGTTAAAAAAGTAGCTAACAAATGAATTCATTATAAAATATTTATTAGTCAACAAAATAAATCGAATTAATTTGATTTCATATTCCTTTCCACATTCTTCTTATATGTCTTCGTAGCATTTACAAATATTAGATAATTTACCGTGTTACTGGATTCTCTTCTGCTTGCAACATACAATTAGCTACGACATGTCCTCTGATATCTCGAGACTGTTCATAACAAAAGATTGATCAACATGGTGTACTTTATAACAGCAACTCAGTCTTAGTGCAGGAAATTGTTGAATCATTCATGGCATCTTTAGTAAATCACATCAAATCTAATAAAGCAACTCGCTTCGCTTACCAACCACAGAGGTGACGTGATATGACGCAAATGGAAACAAATTACAGTCTCGGAAAAAAAACCTAAAAGCGCTGTTGGTTATTAAAAAAATTCACCTATTCAAAATGTAAATGATTTCAATATAATATATGTGTGTTGGTTCATTATAGACATAACCCAAAAAGCTTTTGAATCAGCTGCTTTATCTGTTATAGGGCTGGGAGTGATCCACCTTTTTTCACAATTTTTACGCTTTAAAATCGAAATCCTTAGTGTGCGTCTATAACCCCATAAGAGTTTACCTTTAAATTTTAGTGTTTTTATCTTAAGTAGACTTTCCTCTACGTCGATTCTATATCAGGATAAAACCGCTTATAGGTTATCGTACAAGTGCCAAATAAAAATGCATTATAAATATTTGTATGCTTCCAAATTCTTGATCGTATCACTAAAATCAGTTATATTGTAGAGGCTGTGGAGGGGAAAACAGCTGTTGATGCTTGGGAGTTGGAAGCACTGAGTGCTGCCGTCAACACATAGTCCCGTCAGTTGTCAGCACATGTGTTATGATTGGCTTTCTTTTAGTGTTTAGCCTACGAAGGATTGTTGAGATACAACAATGAAAATCTGATCATATGTTTACGTCCGCACTATCACGCTCGTTTTTAACATGCATTGTTTTATCCAATTCTTTACAGTAAATTATACCACTTTATTTATTTACTAAAAACCTTGCAATCTAAAGAGACAAATAATCCTTTTATAAATCAAGTTTAAAAAAACAGAGATAATGGTACAGAATGACGCTTTGGTTAAAAGCGCTTGTCTGGTTTAATACTTAAGGGCCTCCAACATAATTGCGTATGTTCGAGTCTAGTTAAAGAATTTCTTTTATTTGCAATAAGCTGTTCCTCTGTCTTCATTAGTTTAACTGGCAAAAAGTAAATACGTTTTAAATAAAATTCGATTTCGCAGCTGAACCGCTGACGTGAGTTTTGACGTCAGTTGAACTATTTGGAAAATTAGACTACTCAAGAAGGCGCTAAATAGGCACTGCCTAGGTGTACGAAATATAATTAGTAGAATTTCGCAATTCGAGTTTTTTCCGTTGCGATCGGAATGAAGCAGTACATAAGCCGGGCCTGGAGGCTGAGGTCCAAACAAATTCTACTAATATATTTCGTACACAAAGGCAGCTATTCAGGGCCTTCGTAAGTACCAATTTCCCAAATAGTGGGTTGAAACCATAAAACATTTAAACTTAATTTTGGAAATTCGCTTAACTCATGTCAGCTGTTCAGCTGCATGATTTAATTATTTTATACATTTTGCGTTTATTATGTATAGAACTAATAATAATATTTATTTTCCCCCAATTATTTACTTATATATACATTTTATTTATTGGGAAATATCAAACCATCACTTCCGTATCGATGGTTAATGTGAAAAAGAACTAAACTAAATACAAAATAATAAAAAATAATTTTAAAAAACTGAAATGAATAAAAAATAATGATTTTACTTTTAGTACTTGACTTTTAAAATAACCTTGCTACCCCTGCGGATAGCAAAAGTCAAAACTCTAAATCCAAACACACACAATTGTTTACACACATACTCTCAGACTTCTATTATAAACTACAATGCATATAAATAGGTAAAAACAAATGCATCCCAACTTAACCAATGCAAAATACATTCACTAGACCAGATTCTTAAATAGTTCTTCGCAGGAATCGAAACCCCAAAGCCAACACCCTTCACTTGCCGCACTCGCGACATATTTACTTTATTATCTTTGGTTATTTCCAGATTTATAGAGGCAATTCATAAAATAGTTTTCAATCAATGTATAAAAAAATCTTTTTGAAGCCAATTCTGTTACCTTTTGTTTGTTTTTTTTTTTACCTTCTTCCCCCTATACGTAGTATATGGATAAAGTATTGTTTTTTTTTTTTTTATTTACAAGTGGTTCAGTACTTCTTGTTATATAGTAAATTTGAACATTGCAAGTATTCCGCAGATAAAAATCTGTTGGATTTTATACATAAATAAATGTTTCAGGAGCAATATATTTAGTTGTTTAAATAAAGGAAAAGAATGATGATACTTATTTTTGAAAAGTAGCATTCAGATAAAATGTTATTTGGTGACAATTAGAGGCGTAGTCTCGACCACATAGCCCTATCGACCCAGCACTCTATTCTGTATTGTAGTCTGGAATGTATGAAAGCATGATATAACATTCGTAGTACGTTTAAGCTACAGAATAGAATTTCCTTATATATGAACGTAATTTTGAGTATAACTGTCAAATGTGTTCTTCCATTTAATTTTTCTGTCAAGATAAATTCCTAAAAACTTTATATCATCTGTTTGCTGGACGGACATCATATACACAAAAATCATTACCGAGACTGAATCATAACCAAAAATCTATTTTATTCTGATAGATGAAAGTCTCCGAAAATTGAAACCATCTCATATAAAAAACTACGTATGTTTTTTTTCCACATTAACCAATTCAGTAAAGTTATTAAGTTAGTAATCATTTACCAATTTCCGGTGCTGCTCACAAATCAGAGAGCGGTATTATCAGTTACTCCCTCAAAACTGTCTTCAAGCAAATAATTAATAAACATCAGAAATATAGTGTCCAAAAGCACGGACTCAAGTGGAACTCCTCCATATATAGTTTGGGGGTCACTCACATGTTTATTTATTCGTAATTGTTGTGATCTATCTGTAAGATAAGATTTTAACCAGTCAAAAGCAGCTCCTCGTACCCTGATTGATTCCAATTTAGTCAGCAAAATATAATGATTTACCAAGTCAAACGCCTTATTAAAATCAATAACCAATACGGAGGCTTTGAGTTTAGAGTGTATTGCTTCATACACACCCTCCCTATAATTCCTTACCACTGCTTCTGCATTTCCATCAACTAAACAAATTTTGTAAATTCAGGAAATTTATTAATCTAATCTTCATTAATTTTTCAATTATTTTGGACATAAAGCTATAGGTCTATAATTATTCAGTCCAGTTAGCGATCACTTCTTGTAAATAGAAACCACGATGGTACTTTTAAGAGCTTTGGTAAATATGCCCGTAACAAAACTGAGATTTATAATATTATATAAGGGAGCAGATATTTCACGCGAAACACATTTTATAATATCACTAGAGATACAGCCAAACCCGGTAGATTTCTTGCTTTTTAGTTTAGTAAATTACGTTATTAACTTCACCCTCGCCAACACGCATCACAAAAATGACTAGTTTTGCCTTATTTGAAGTATTGGATTAACTCTTGATACTGGTTGTGCACATTAGCAAAGTTTGCAGCTTCCAGAAGTACACCATCTCTGTCAATAATTTAGCCTACACGCTTTCGATTTGTTTCCCTAATAAACTGATACCTCATTTACCTGTACCTCAACTGTCTAACAATATTTTAAATGTAATCTTCGTTGTCTTCCACAGTAAATAAATATAATCTACAGTACAGTATTTATATATTTATGCATTCTTGTCACAGGTGTTCCGAGAACTAGAGTATCCATCAGAAATAAACAGACTGAACGAATATTTGAAATACATCAAAGAGAGTCGACATTTGTTTCTGAATAACATCACACAGGCAGTCCACAGCGACAAAGTGTACGCCATAACCCGTGATCTCACCAACTACGAAGCCTCAGTCAGAGATGCTGCTAAAGCCGGAGTCTGGGTGCCGCTGACCGATGATGTGTCACCCGATTCATTGGCGAAATGGAACCACCTTGAGGCTATATTTTTTGCTTCTACTGTTTTAACTACTATTGGTAAGTTTTAAACGATAACATGTAAATTGTTTGCACAATAGCCTTACTATGAACTACGTTTCTCCTTTTCTGCTCACAGTTTTATAGATTTAAAAAGAATTGGCGAGGGCAATAAACAGCTGTTGTTGAGTGGGAGAGTCAGCTGTTAACTCGTCTGTTATGGTTGTGTAGGTTGTTGTGGTAATGTTTGAATTACAATTTACAGGAAGCCTTTTATTGCGATGATTTTTTTTGTTCGTGTTTGTTTTTATTTCACTAACCTAACCTAAAAAAGCTGTTGGTTGTGAAGAATAATAAACTGATTCTAAATGTTCCAAGTTGGTTACTGTCGAAAATGTAAATGCAAATTGATTGGAATGTTAATGCATTCAATAAACATATGTTGCTAAGTTTTTTATCCGAATAAGCAGTTTTATCTGTTATAAGTCTGGGAGTGAACACCTCTATTTTTACGTCTTAAAACAAATATTTGCAAAAATCTTTCTTGATGTGGGTCTATAACTCCATAAGAATTACAACGGATATTAGCCGTTGTGAGGCGGGAAAAATCGGGTTTTTATATTAAATTATAAAATTCGATGTTTTTAAGGCCGGACTTCGGTGAGTGTCAATTGTTAGTCAAAAATACAAGTTAAATCAGAGCAAGGCTTATCTCCCAAGATGAACCTTGATCAAGGACACGTCAAGAAAGGAAATCTGACTTAGCCTGAAAGTATCTGAGTTTTAGGGGAATAAAGGAATCCAGGAATTTTATGCATTTGTGATTTTCATGGTTTAATACGTAGCGCTAAACGCGTGAGTTAGGGCCGTGTGAATTTCAAATCATAAAAGGTAATACTACCAAAGTAAACAGGGGTTAAAGTTAAGGGAAAAGTTCAATTTAACTCGAAACTGAAAAAGTCAGACATTTTTGGAATCTACATAAGTAGACGAAAATAAAAGGTTAAATAAGAATAAGTCAAATTATTGAAAATAAAAAAGTTAGCTCAAGACAGTGTCAAATTTCACACACCCTAAAAAGGGAGAAATAATTAAAATCAAAGGTTTCCACTCACAAGAGTTATTAGAGAATGAATAGTTCTGTGTAAGAGGGGAACAAAAAGTAAAATTAAATTAAGATAAAAGGGTGAGAGTTTTCACGCCTTTTAAAGTAATAAAAGTTGGATTTTGAAATTTTTTATAATAAAAAAGTAAAGAGATTTAGGGTTAGATTAACATTGTATCGTTAGGAAACCAGTAACTTAAACATTTTTCACGTAGTAAATAAAAAAACCTCAACGAACTTTTTTGCGATTGTAGGCTAAGTCCCAGAAGAGAAAAAATAAGTAAAAGTGGTGAAAAGTGTTAGAACTGTACAGGTGTTAAAGACAATCAGCGTGAACTAACAAAAAAGACATTGAACGCGAAAGACAGTCGCGGAAATCGCGGGAAAGCGTAGACGTGCCGCGCACGCGTAAAAATCACAGTACAGACACGATTCAAAAACGTACGGATAGCCAAAAACAATCTGGAAAAAGTGGAAAAGGAAAATTAAGGAAAACTAAAAAGGAAAAAAAGATACAGCGAGAAATGAAAAACAAGTAAGATTCGATAGTCAAAGTGGAAGGGATGAAGCCGCGGGTACAGAAAGGGGCGTCAACCAACAACCAAATTAACCAGAGAAATTGGTGTTTTCCAGGAAAATGGAAGGAAAAATAAAAGAAGAAAATTATAGAAATTAACCAGTGCGAATTTAGACATATTTCTAGACCAAAAAAGTTTCTAGAAAAGGAAAATTAGCTTACAGAGAAAATGATGGAAAGGGCTAGTAAAAAATGACGTCACGAAGTGTATAAAGGCTTGGACGCGGAAAATCTAAAGGAGACTCAAGACTCAAATTGTAACGAATGTAGACTTCACGTCACTCTGCAGGAAGTATTATTCTGCCAGTTCGTACACTACGTGCTATGCTAAAAAGCCTTAGTATCACGAGCACTACTATATTTTTTCTTCGTTAAACTTAAGTAACTTTCAACTATAAATTAAACTACAAGTCAGAAGTAGTTCTTCAAGAGTAACTCTACGGCCTATCCAAATGAGTTAACGCAAAAATAACTCTATTTGGCGATACTGAGACGACATAGGCAATCCTTCAGGACATGATCTTCTAAACGATACATCACTTCTCACGAATCAAGGAAGAAATAGGATCAACTGTAACTCTACTAGATTCTACCAGATCTGCTCTTCAAGTACATCTGTAGCCATAATATCAACTCAACAACTTTAAATCAGAAAATCCAGGCTACCAGACACAGCATCCTAGCAGCTCCAGCATCAGCTGATAAACATAGCGGCATCCATCACGGAAAACCGGAGGTGAAAAACGCTGAATTAAGGTCTGTGTGAACGAGAATACGTTGTCCCCCATTTTAATTAATTGCCTGAGTAAATTCAATAAAAATATTTAAAGTACTGGTTGAGATAGGTTAGTTTCAAATTAAATTCAAATCATAAAATTAAATAAATGTAAATTGATATTCCCTAAACTTAAAAGATGTAAATAAATTAAATTCAAAAAAATTTAAATTAAATTGCTTATAAAATTAGACTGTCGGCCAAGCCTATTAGAAATTAGAATTATAGGTTTAACATTAATATTGTATAGAAGTTGTATGTTCAGGCAGATGGTGAGAAAAGCGAGTTGTTTATGTTTAATTTTGAAAAAGTTTTGATTTTGAATTTTGAATAAATTAATTATTAATTTTTATACTGAAATACTGAGAGTAATCAATTATCTGGTTTATGGTTATCCATTCATGATATTTTCCTTTAATAGAAATAGTCAAATAAATGTGTTTAGCTGTAGAAATAATCAAAGCACAAATAAGGTAAGTTATAAGGGCTGTTACACTGTTCTCATTTCCCTGAGATCACAAATAAACAAGAGTTCTCGTAGATTAAATTCAGAGCTAGTAAACTTATTAATTTCTGGAAGCTATTTTAAAGTGTTAGAGTCAGTCGAAATACTTATAGAAATAGGTATCAGACACCCAGTTGCATCACCTAAGCTAAAGATAACATTTTGGCTAAAGGCTTCCAGTAGGTGTTGTAACTTATTGTACAACAAAAGAACAACGTCAACAGGTGTTCCGTTGAATAATTGGCGTCGCAACGTGGGGCCAAATAAAAACAAATTTGCGCCCATAACGTCAGCACGCGATTGTTCGTTGTATAATATACATTTAATTTTCCTTATTTTTATCTTAAGTTGGTTTTGCTCTACGTTGATTCTGTGTCAGTCAGTCAGTCAGGACAAAACCACTTATAGATTACAGAACAAGTGAAAAATAAATACATTCTAAAAATGTGTTGTCGATTTATAAATGAACATTCAGAGGTATAAGATAGTGGAATTTTTTATGGCGTTTCCAGCAAGTCAGATATTTTAATGAATGAATAACCTTAATTTGCTCTACCAGATGCGATTTTCGAATAAATATTTGCTTTGCATGAACAAACTGCTTAAAATAATTCCAGAGACGTTTTATGAGTTTGAATGAAATGTATAATTAACATTGGCGGATCCAGGGGGGGGTATAATTTACCACATACCCCCTTTTGGTTATTATATTTTTGTTTAATCGTCTAAGTGGCATACTGCTCAATTGAGTAGTCTCAGACTACACAACTTGTATCGAATATTTCACCCACTAAATATTTTCAAATCTCAATAGAACAAAAACCATTGGAAAGAAAATTTTTTAAACTTCAATTTTTGTATTTACAAATTTCTTCTAAAAATTATATTTACATATTATGTAATCATCGTCGTAAAATTGTAGTTGCCTAAATCAATATTGATGCCTAAAGGAAATGACTCAAACTCGTCAGTTTTTAAAGGCACATAATGAGAAGAAGATACTACTGGATTTTTCAAGATTTTAACTTTCTACCACGATCTTCTAATCATTCGTCACTCTTATAGTTTCTTAGATATGAATTTGTCTGTAAACCCTTGCCATTGGACAGTTTTCAAAAAATGAAAAAGCACATTTTGCAATCGATGTATCTATTACAAATCTATATGCAGTATTCCTATAATAATTTTTATATCGATTTGAAGTGCAAGTTCTATATTTTCGTTTAATATAAGGAAAACCTGGATTAGTGTTCCGAACTGTTCGGGTATTTCCGTGAAAAATGTACATTTTCAACGCCCCAAGCGTGTTAGCCGTTATCTCTTTCTGTCTGGCTGGAACTATATACTATACGTTTGTGAGAATTTTGTTTGGTTGTTGTAATTTAGTGAAATAAGTTTTTAGAATAAATCTATTTAAAATTTTTAAGTATACAGTTCTATTCTATGTTTTATTCTCTACAATTGTTACAATAAAACTTTATTTTTGGGTAAAGCATATAATCCTTAATTCCTATTCAAAATGGGTGATCGTGAAATAGTTCAAAAAGACGTTATCAAGCACTGTATTCCAAAAAATTATTCTATACCCCCCCCCCCCCGG
>JAGFPH010000169.1:623842-652273 GCA_018207615.1 Philaenus spumarius | reverse complement strand
CCCCCCCCCCCCCCCCGGATAGGAGACAGCCCCCTCCTTGAAAACCGGCTGGATCCGCCCATGATAATTAATAGTTAAACATTTTACATGTCATAGGCCTACCATGAACTTTATAGCTACAATTGTACCAATTTATGTACTTTTATAGCGTATATTGAATTTACTTATAAAGGTTGAATTTACATGTTACTACTTTGAATTGAAATTGTACTTAAGCATCTGTACAAATTATTTAATATACAATTTCTTAACATTTTATTTTAAAATTTACTCTTCCTCTATATTTTACTTAATGATAAGCTACAATGAATTTACTAAACTAACTGTACCCTAATGTTTTGATTATAACTTTAGATTATTAAAAAGAATTTTTATGTTTTACGTGTGACCTTAAAATATTGAAAGTATTGTTTGAATACCCCCAAACAGTATTAAAAATAATAAACTGTTACTTATTTAAACTTTTTAAACCTATTAAATTATTTATTTGAATTAAGACATATAAGACAAAAGCACAAAGGCTTTAAGGCCAATTTAAGAGGCTTCACAACTTTTTAAGTCGAAAGCGGAGCCCGAAACACGTTAGTACGAAGTGTAGGCCTATAGGCTATGTTTCCGCCGATTCATGCAAGTTGAAGACGACGCAAATGCTATATTTAATGTAAAGTTTTTGAAAAATGATTACTCTACATATTTCACTAACTTTGCATACAATTCCAAAACAAATCAGTTTAGTATATAAACACCAAATTCAATAGCTTTTTAACTTGATTGATAATTTAAACTAGTTCTAAGACAATGTGGGCGCTGATTGATGGAAAAACGTACTTATAAATATTACAATTTAGACAGCCCTTGCTTTGACTTGTTGTTTTACTAAAATAGAACATACAAGACTTTTAAAACAAAATTTTACCCTAAACATAATAATGCATTTTCGGATGGTAAAACATCGCATCAATAACTGCTAACGTATATTTTCTATTACTAGCCCAACCAATTGATTTTTCATGTTATTAAATTTAGTACATCAGAACATAGCGCTAAACGCTTAAATTGCGACCGACGACGCCGACGGCGAGAGAGGCAATGGTAGTGGGGGAACCAGCAGCGGAGGAAAGCTTGATACGCGCACCCTGCCATTTTCTTCTCCTCCGCTGCTGGTTCATCCACTACCACTACCACTCCCGCCGACGCAACGGTCGGAAATTTAATCGTTTCGCGCTATGTTCGGATGTTTTTTTATCATACTCTAACAACATTATTCAAAAATCGAAAATAAACGACTTGTAGGTTTGAATATCTACTTTCAAAATCCGTTTGGAAAATTTAAATCTGGCCACTCAGGTTAATAGGGCGCATTATGAAGATAATGACCTAATTTGTTTATACTGTAATTATTGTGGAAATCTATTTATGCGGCAAATTTCATCTTCCACCTGTTTGAAGTACACATAATAAACAATCATTTTTCGAAAGCTCTGTCCTTAATATTTAAAATTAACAAAGATATGAATTTTTGAAAAATAGTAATTTTTAAGCGTTTTTCCTACTTTTCTCGGTGGAAAATGGTTCGATTGGGGTCTATAAAAAATATTTTGTAGCTTTTTTAATTCTCTACAAATGTCCCATTGGAAGTATCGTGATCCATTAATAACATTTTATAATATCAACGAAAAACCCACAAAAGTCATAATTGATTGTTATTTTTGTTTATAAAAATACGCAAAAGCTCATTGCCTGATAGTTTTTGTATTTTACATAGGCCTACATAAGTGCTACCCTTAAGTTACTGTGGATGTTGCTTGCTGTTAAATTTAATAACAAAATTAGCCTTTTATTTTGATCCGTTGACTGGTCTATACATCCAAAACGAAATTAAGGGAATATTATTTTTTCGCTTCTGTTTATCTTTATTTTCATATTAAAATTAGTTTTTAACAAATTTTGATAGGAAAGATCGAGATATACAGCAACTCTTATGGTGAGACCTAATGTTGGGAGTGGTCAATGAGCATTGATCATGGTCCCCAGAACACGTTATGTTATGTGCATATGTGTTCACTCTCTAACGGCCGCATTTCACATCCGATTTGGTCCAAATTTAGTTTTCTATGTCACTCGGACGAGTTCGTCAGCAAAAATCCAACAACTGGAAGTACGGTTTTGAACGGAAGTAAAAATTTAATAAAATGTTTCGTTCTAGAATAGATTTTTTGGGGTATATCTAAAAATAATCAAACGATGAGATTGTTCTGCACATTTAGTTTTTACACTACCTTATATCCCGTCTGGTCCCCCAACTCAATCAAAACGTAAACTTACTATAAAAGTACCCGGTTCAAATCAAATGGGGGGGGGGGGAGTTTACCATGGTGGCAGTAATCTCGCAAAACGCAATCCATAATCCCAGGTCGCAAGGTTGAGGTGCAAACAAATTCTTCTAATATATTTCGTACATGTAGGCAGCTATTCAGCACCTTCGTGAGTAGACCAATTTCCCAAATAGTTGGTTGAAGCCTTAAAACATATTAACTTAATTTTGGAAACTCGATCAACTCACTTCAGCGGTTCAGCTGCATGATCAAATTATATAAACATGTGTTAATCACTGGCATATAAATGATATTCCAGTTTTCATTTGATGGAACTGATTACCGAAATTTTATTTAGAAAGTTTCCATTGTAGCAGCATTTAGTAAAAAATTTTATTTATGGTTCTAGTTTACAGGGCCGAATTTACACTTTGTTACGCCCTAAGCCAATTTTGTTGGATGCACTAAAGTTTTTGGAGGTAGGCCTAAGTCTTAACTTGCTGCCTGGTTGACCTCTGATAGAGTTTGATGCGTTTCAAACAGGAAAATGATCTTAAAAGGTGAAAAAGGCTAATTAATGAGAGCCCACAAAGCAAATCTTTGTATAAAACAACAAGAAGTCTACATATTATATATAAATTCTTTATTACTACGACAGAAGCATTATTTAATAAAGAATTTCTTGATTTCCCGACTTGAACCTTTTGCTGCTTGGGTGGCCTTATAGAAAATCTAGGCCTGCTAA
The DNA here is from genome assembly GCA_018207615.1 of Philaenus spumarius. Taxonomy (NCBI): domain Eukaryota; kingdom Metazoa; phylum Arthropoda; class Insecta; order Hemiptera; family Aphrophoridae; genus Philaenus; species Philaenus spumarius. Next base: position 649,213 of record JAGFPH010000169.1, on the reverse strand, counting down.
TTTTAAAATAATTTTCAGAGAGCAGCACCTTATACTGGTCATGATAAAATAACGCTGAATCTTTCAAACGTACTAATAATTACTGTATTATACTGTAGAGTCAAAAACGCTATAATTGTATTATTGTACAATGGATACTCGCTGTTAAAATAAATACTTAATTTAGTAATTTAATTAAATAATATATTACAATCTCCGTGTTGACAAGTACTTTATTTAGTCATAAGCATCACGCGCGCTGTGGTTCACATAGTTTCCGCCAGAAAGACTATCAGAAATAGTTATCTACTTGTCGTTGTTATTATTAACTAGGGGCTCTGCTTATTATTCAACCCCGCTTCAGATGGCTGCTTCGCTTCGCTCGCAGTTGGAAAATTCGCTAAAGAATCTCGTTTGTACATCGGTTTGTAAAATTATGAAACCAGGCTTAAATATATTTAGACTACAGTAATTACAAGATTAATAATTATAACCTCAAATACATGCTTTAGAAACGTGAGTGGCTTTCATTACGATTTTAGTCCTAGTTCTACTATCTTCTGTGAACTAAAGTTTTGAAACCAGGCCTAAATATATATACAGTAGTAAAAATTATTGTAGATTAACATTGAATGTTAGAATTTATCCATCTTTGCCAAGTTTACTTTTTTTTTATAAAATAAATTGTTAAATCAGGCCCAATTTATTCTAATCCTAACGTGCTAAAATAGTATAAATTAGTTTGTTTTTTAACAGTAATTAAAAACTATCCAATGAACAGTTGATTTTGGATAGTACTAAACAGGTACTCAATCTCATGGCTTGTTTATAAACAGCTGTTTTGATTGCTTTATTTACTATTTCGTTGTTATTTTGTAACCAACATGGCAACCCATAAGACCCCATGTTAAAATTTTTCAACTTTTAAATTAAATTTTCTTAAAAAAATGCGTTTTTACACGAAATACAACTATATGGGTGTACTTAAAAATCAAAACTACACCTAAAAACAAAATTTCTTTGAATTCGTTAGAGCCGTTTTCGAGATCCGTGACAGATAAGCTACAAAGATATAAAGATAGATACAAGAATTGCTCATTTAAAGTACTGTAATAGGTAATAGGATATTCGTAACTCTAGCAGAGTCTGGAATGTGCTGCCATCTTACCAGAATAGTACTACTTGCATTATTATTATTCATAACATAACTAGAAACTGTAATGTGCTGCCATCTCGCCACGGAAATTGAAAACTTTAATGTCATTGTTAGAATTCAAATAAAAACTAAATTGATAATATATAACGAAATTTAAATTTTAAACTGGTCGGCTTTGCTAACAATTTGTATAATTGTTATCATCATTGAATGTTTACGAAAGCTTAACATATTTTTTTTACGAACTCTATAATTAATGTATGACTATTGCAAATTTACTGGCGTATATTTTTTTCATTTTTGCGATTATCCAGGCTAAACCTACATACTGTAATAGAATTTCGATGTCCCACCTAACCATATGTTATTCGAAGGTATGTAACAAAATTGTGCATTCTTTTCAAAGGTTTTACAGTTATTTGCGCATTCGAAATTGGAAAGGAAGTGATAGAAAAAAGCGAGAAGATATTCCAAGTTTTTGTGTAACCTGAATGAAATAAAATCACACATTGCTTATAAATATCACCTACGTCTAAAGTTATATTCTAAAAAAGACTACATTACATCTTTGTCGCTGGATTAATTAGTTAGCCATCAAATGTATTGTAATCGTTTTAAAATTTTCCTTTTAATTGACAAATAGATTTCTAATACTGTATCGCATAATCAATTTTTTTATGACACAAATTTTCTAATTAAAACATTTTTGACAGAATAATCCCATTTGTAACTAATCCACAATTAATTTTTTTAAGTTTTTAAAATATAATTCGGGCGAGCGAAGAGTCCGTTTTGTTTTTACCACATTTTGTTTCGTTTTATCTATGGCAGTGTACATTTTTCAGCAGTGGCGTAGAGTATGTTTTATACATATAAACAAAAGCTTCTGCTTAAAAACTGTTTACATTTTTTGCATTTAAACTTTACCATAAACAATTTTAAAATGGCAACAAAAAACACATATTTTCGAATAATATTATGGTATATTTTTTTAAATAAAAGTGAGTATTAACCGTATATTATTATCACTGTAAATAAAGAACCAACATCATCTGATTGTAAAAAAATTTTTGCTATTACAAAGTCGCAGTAGCGTGGAATTCCTTTACTTTATAAATCAATGATGTAGTACTTGATCCCTTTAAATGCAAATGCTACAATATAAACTAACAAACAGAGAAAAAAATATAGTCACTTTATAATATAAACGGCTTTGTCATGACTGACTCACATAATTTTTTATAATCAACGTAGAACAAAATACTACTTAATACAAATACGAACATGTAAAGGTACATTCTTATGGAGTCATAGACTCATACTAAGAAAGGATTTGACAAAAAATGTATTTTAAAGCTTAAAAATAGTAAAATAGCGAAAATTTCGAGTTCACTCCCAGCCCTGTAACAGATCTAACATCTAGGCTACTTCAGATCAAAAACTTAGCAACAAATGTTTGTTGAATGAATTTACATTATTACCACAGCTACCAACTGCTCAAGATGTCTTCTGTTGTTAAACAAACACGCAGGAGCTAAACAATTAAACTAAACAATTAAAAACTGTTTCTTTTTCAAGGTGGTCAATATTCAATAATACTTTTCTATAACCCGTCCAGTCATGGCCTCCACCGAAGCGTAGCGTTTTGGTTAAACAACAATTTGCAACAATGGGAATTTACAGCTGATATTGAACATCTGTTACCAATTCCATTTTTTATGTGTGAAAAATTTGTAGTTTTTTCTCATAATTCCTCTGTATTATGATTTTGAAAAATGTACAAACTTATTTGTTTATTAAAAAGTTAGTTGTATGTCTAAACAACGGTTTATTAGAGTTGAGAGCTTTTTAATTGGTTCAAAACGTTTTCAAACAAAAAATATCTTCCCTTCAGTCAGGGTGTTTTTAAAACTGTATACTCCTCAAACTTTTAAACGGTCAGCCATATAAAAAAAATACACCAAGAAATAAACACTCTTAAAATAAATTTTGCAATCCAAAATGATCATAAAATATAGGGTATTCCAATTTTAAAGTTGGTCGCCATATTGGAAAATAGCGGCAGTTTACAAACATTTTTAACTACATATTTTTTAATGTCTCAAAAACAAAGTAGGCCCTAAGGTTCCCCATTTAAAGTGTTCTGTCAGATTTATAGTTTGCAAGATACTAATAAAAAAGACACCTAGAATATTGCAAAATATAAGTCAAAAATTATTAAAACTCAAACATTGGTAAGTTTATTTTAAACTAAATAAAACATTAGCTCAGTTAAATTTCCTTCAAGCGTACATACTCAGTAGTACAAAAAAGTTAGTCAAACAATTAATTATTTCAACTTGTTTTTCTCATAATTAATTGGAGTTTATTTGTATGCAAATTATTAATTCTTACCTTGACGTTATGAAGAAAAGAGTAGGTAAGGGCAAAAAGGAGGCTTGATAGAATTAATGCTAAATGTTTAGTAAACATATGGAATTCCTTATACGTCAACAATTCAACCATAAACGGTCGAATAATTTAACACATCAATAAAAATAAGTGATAAGTATTTGTATATTTGTTTTAAATATTTTCCCTTATAGGGAATACAAGCAAATATTATTAATACTGCCATAAATATGATCAAAATTATTTCATTTAATTAATTGTTTGATTTTTCGCCTTTAAAAACCAAAAAAAAAAAAATTAATTGTTTGATGCGTTTTGTGTTAAAAAAGCATGTGAATATAAAGCCATTGCCTTCAAAAATCCATTTTACTTTCTCTCTATACTGTAGTAAAGTAAGAAAGTATAGTGATCGACAAAAAATCGATGTTGAGATTTTTGTGGAAACATCCGTTTTGAAACCCCACTGAAAAAAATGGTTTTTACAAAATGTCTGTCTGTATGTATATACAAAGCTAGAGAGACAACTATTCTATCGATTTCGAACAAATTTGCACCAAACAAGTCAATTAGGCCTGTATACTGTAGATGCAAGAAAAAATGTTTTGACATTTTTTTAAAAACAAACCCCTTTTTGGGCAAAAAAACCCCAAAAAATCCCTTATTATTTTTTTAAAGAAAAACGACTATAACGATTTTGATAAAATTTGGCTTATTTGTAGCCGTTAATGCAATATAAATAGCCACAAAGCAATATATATATATTTGTAGCCACCATATTATATATATGCAAAAAACCGCATCTTTCTAAAAATTCTCGTTTAGCTAATAATAATAATAACTGATTTTTTAGGGTTTTTTGGCCAAAAAGGTGGTTGTTTTTCAAAAAATTTCAAACCGTTTTTTCATGCATCTATACAGGCCTAATTGACAAATTTGTTCTAAATCGATTGAATAGTTTTTCTCTAGCTAATAATAATAATATTTATTAGTTACTCTCCTACTTTAATGTATCCTCTCTCCTACTGTAATACAATAATTAATTGTGAAGTCACAGGGAAACTTCAATAATTTAAATATGTTTGTGAGAAAGTATGTGCCAGTTTCTGGTACCGTTTATTTATATTCATTTATGTAGCAACCAACTGCATAAAATAACTAATAAACAGCTGATTGGGATAACCAGCAACACAATTTTAAGTCTGACTTAGTTGCATGTAAATTTTAATCTTAGTTCGTGGCTGATATGAATACGTATAATTTATAAATTTAAATATTATATTGAAACAAATAACTAACTAAAATTAAGTTTACCAAGTTTACAATTATTTAATTTTATTGTTTATATGTCCAAAATAAGTAAATTTTCTATTCATACTCAGATCAAACGTTCTTTCCAATTAGATATATTTTAAATTGTATACACCGTCTTAATAATTTTGACTTAGTAAATTATGGCTGGATATTACTTTAACTACAGCTACCAATTTAGGCTATTTACTTTTTGATAATATCAATATTATGTTAACGCGTGAATGGCAGAAACAAATATGTGAACACTACTTACTTGTTATTTAATCAACAATGAAGAAGTAGTGTTTTTCTTTTTAACAGCTGATCAATTGTAGCAATTAGCAGTTTCCACTGACTATTATAAAGAGCCTGTAACAGAATCACACTTTTATCTTTTGTTTTCTTCAGATAAAAAATATTTTTTTGTTTAAAAAGGTGGTACATTTTTTAAGTAAACATTTTTAATTTGACAGTTTTTGATATATCGTTTTAAATCTGGTACAGGAGGTTACTTGAAAGATTTAAAATATACAATACAAACTAGTAGTTTGTATTATGCAGGTACATACATATACTCGGAACTCAGATTTAAAATGCACGAATGATGTCTACCAACCTTCTCCCCTTGAAGACTACAACAGAAAGAGATTTGTTTGTATTGTTTAGAAATACTTCGGTAACTCCTTCTTAACTTCGGTAATCTAGAACAATTCAATTAAAAATAAAATATTACTTTTAAAAACAATCAAAAATTCTCAGAGATGACGTATAAAAAATATAAATAATTGTATTGGCTGGAATTTAAATTAAATAAAAAAATTAACAAATAACGATCATATCTCTCTAACCAGTGTTTTAGTTTGTTCTAAATTTCGCCAAAGAAACACAAATCCGACGGGTTTCAAAGCAGAATCTCCTTCTTCAGGGATTGAAGTTTATTTTGAAAGGTTTGGCACAGCGTAATAGGGGAGTTGAGGGGCTCAACAAGTCTCGACCCCCAAGCAGAGTGAGTCTTCTTCTTCTAGCGTGAGAGATATAGTTCCCAAATAGCTATTAAACATTTTTAGATTAGTTACCGAGCCAAAACCACGAGGAAGATTAAATACAATTAGTGGTTGATTGGGCACGGACGTAATACAAGTGTGGTTTACAGTTTATTTGTTTTGCAGGTTATGGTAACTTGGCACCCGCCACTACAGCTGGCAGAGTCTTCTGCATTGTCTTCGCACTAATAGGGATTCCGTTCACGCTGACCGTGATCGCAGACTTGGGCCAACTTATCGCTAGTGTATTGCCGCCCATGCCCGAACTGAGGGGTATCTGGGGCTCTATACTGTCCGGACTTTGTGCCGTGGGCCTTCTGTTGGCGTTCATATCCGTCGGAGCCGTGCTATTCATTAAATGGGAGAACTGGAATTTCAGCGACGCTTTTTATTTTTGTTTCGTTACCATGACGACCATCGGATTCGGCGATATTGTACCAAGTGAGTGAAAACCTGTTTGTTGTGTGTATTAACAAGGTAATTTTTATTTATTTGAATATTTTTAAATGAATTAATTATAATCTGTCTTAAATTATAATAATACAATGGTACTTTTAATTTAAGACGAGATAGTGGATTCATTAAATTCATTCTGTGGTGGTGTTCTTTTAAATGATTTAAATTAAATCTTTATCAACTTATGAAAATAAGTGTGTTGGGCAGAAAGTGACACTTTGTCAAAAAAAATATTGCTTGTAACAAAAAAGACATTTTCCTCTCGAGTAGCACATAGAGGAAATTTAAGTTCACTTTTGTATGCGAAATTTAAGTTTTGATTTATAAGGTAGTAAATTTAGTGAACAACAAAAACGTTTACAGCTTAAGTTAATTTTCATTGTAGACTTGTAGATAAAGAGGGTGGCTGTTGTTAAGTGTTAACAACTTAGGGAAATGGTTCTATGGGTCAAAATAAAGAGAGAAAAAGAAATAACATGTTTTCGAAAAATGCTTCGTTTTCCAGATATCCGCCTTTTTGTTTCTTTTACTAAATAATTCATATCTAGAGAACGGTTTGATCGATTGATTTCAAACATGGCATGAAGTTTAACCTAGCAATGATCTATTTATATTTTAAGATAAATGAGCTATTAAACCCAATAATAAGTTTAAAAATGACGGCTGTTTCAAAACTTTAAACCCGAATTTACCCAAAAAACAGTACTTGTTAATAAAACAATTTTAAGGCACCTTTTTTGTAGCCCTTTTGATTTTCTACCGGATGGTGTAACTGTCAAAACAATCGGATGAAGCATAACAGCTAAGTTATGTCTAATAAATTGGTTTGTTCAACCCAGCGTCCTACACCAACACAGTAAACACAACAATATGGTGGGTACGTATGCTGTTATTATCCTTATTACAACTGCCAAACTTGCTCATTTGTAAAACTTGCTATTACATTTTGAAACTTATTATTGGATTTAATCGCTCATTTATCTTAAAATGTAAATAGATCATTGCTAGGTTTAACTTCATGCCAGGTTTGACAATCGGTCGAACCGGTTTCTAGATATGAATTATTTAGAAAAACAAACACAAAATGGCGGATATCTGGAAAAAGGATTCGTTTTTCAAAAAAAAAACTTATTCTTGGGTTTCTCTTTATTATGACCCTCAGAGCCATAACCCGAAGTTGTTAACACTTATCACCAGCCACTCTGTATATAAAAAAAGAAAGGTATGTATAAATAGTCCAATGTGTCTGTATGTTATAGCTATGCACGTCCAGACCGTTCGACCAATGGGAGCCAAATTTTACACAGTGATTAATTAGCACCAGAGGATGCTATCGCAATGAAATTTATTTCGGTTGTTTACACTTAAGGGGTTAATATGGGGTACTACCCAAAAACAAAACACCTTTAATTCACATGAGGACAGAGAGTTGAAATTGTGCCTTTTACTTTCTCACTATACTATAGTATAGAGAAAGTATAGTGATCGCAAAAAAATAGATGTTGAGATTTTTGTGGAAATATCTATTTGGGACTCCCTGAGTCCAAAAAAGTGGTTTTTACAAAATGTGTGTCTGTATGTACACAAAGCTAGAGCGAAAACTATTCGATCGATTTCAAACAAATTTGCACCAGACATGTCAAGTAGACCTCTATAGATGCACGAAAAACGGATTTGAATTTTTTTGAAAAACAACCCCCTCTTTGGCAAAATACCCCAAAAAATCTGTTATTATTTTTTTATAAAAAAACGGCTCTAACGATTTTGATAAAATTTGGCCTATTTGTATCTTTTAATGTACCCTACCATATGCAAAAAACAGCATCTTTCTAAAAATTCTCGTTTAGCTAATAATAATAATCACTGATTTTTTAGGGTTTTTTGGCCATAAAGGGGGTTGTTTTTCAAAAATTTTCCAAACCTTTTTTCGTGCATCTATACAGCCCTAATTGACGTGATTGGTGCAAATATTTATTAGTTAATCTCCTACTTTAATAAATCACCTCTCCTACAGTGAATCAGTTTAATAATTTAAATATGTTTGTGAGAAAGTATGTGCCAGTTCCTGGTACCGTATATTTAATACGTAAACAATAGAGCCTTTTGATTATTGGCTTTTAACGATGAAAATCAACCCCTAAACCTAAAACAATTAATATGCATTATTTTCATTCCCTTGAAGTTAGAGAACTTAAATTTTGAACATTTATTTCAGATATATTACATAGAAAAGTAAACCCACTGAATTTCAATCGCTACCGTCTAAGATGTTAAAATTAGGTAGGCACATTAAATACAAATCCACTAACTTTCTACAAGCTAGAGAGCTGAAATTCTGAGCATATTATTCTTAGTTGATATAAAATAACGAAAATTATATAAAATCTATATTTCGAATACTTGCGCTTAAGGGGTGAAATGGAATAAATACCCTTAAAAATATATAATAATTCCTACACATATGTATACTACCTGAAACTACCGCTTATTATTCTTAAGCTATTCAAAGGAAAGAAAAAACAGTTGCATTTCTATCATTTGTGTCTGAGAAGTAAAATATTTTCCGTATCAAATATTTTAGGTAAAATGTAGGCTACTCAATTTGAAATGGGCCTTAAAACCTGAGTATTGATTTTCATGTTCGTCCTGGGGTTATTAGTAACAAACAGGCGCAAATCCTGATTTTAGCTTTTACTGGTGCATATAGCTGATGATGTATGTATACCTAAATGGACGAAATTCACTATGCGTTTTTGGGACTGGAAAAGGCTTAATATTAACCCAATATTCCTTCATTCATTTATTCGTATCTACGAGCGAAGCCACTATAGATGCTGGCTTAAAACGTTGCCGTTTATAAGAATGTTTGGTGTTGGAAAGAACAATAAATATCAAACTTCGTTAACAATCACCAATGAATACAAAACAGCTGTTTAATTCGTGACCAGTGTTACCAACTGTACGGCTATAAACTACAAAGCTCAAAGTAAACAGGACAGCTGCAGTCGGTCAACTATTTTGCATACTATTGTGATCGCAACTTCTCAACTGTTGGAAAATGTATGTAAACATCTATAAGCTCAATAAAGGTGTTGTCGCGATGTAGAACAGCTGTTTCTGTGCAGCATAACATTGAATCATCAACATACAACCTCTGAAAAAGGTTTACGACCTTTCTTACAAACATCTCAGAAGATGTTTGGGGGAATTTTATAAAGACATTTTGGTTTAAACGTGCATTGATGTAAAACATGTGACATTATTAAAAATGTTTATACAAATTAAAAATGCGATCAAGAGATTGTTTAATCATCATATAATCATATATTAATCATCATCATAATAGCATCAATGTGAGGCTTGATTTTTTTCTAAAATGACCGTCATTAAAAATAACTTTTTTACATATTTTCCCTTACAGTTTTTAAACTGTGTCGCCTAAAATATGTTTTGTAATTGTTTGAAAATTAAGAAGGTTAAAGGGGATTTATATTAAAAAAATCGATCTAGTTTGATCGAAACTCAACCAATTTTGTTTGTGAAGTAGCGAAATTCAACTGGTGTTTACCTAATTATGTGGAATGTATTTGTTGTATGCAAATTCTTAATTCTTTCCTTATGCTTTGAGGAAACGAGTGGTAAAGGGCAAAGTAGAGGCTTGACATAGTTAATGATAAATATTTAATAAATATACGAAATTCCTTTTAAGTCTACAATTAATATATTAAACGGTCGAATAAATAAATAAAGATAAATGATAATTCAATTGTTTGAATGAATTTTAAACTACACGAAGTATTTGTATATTTTTTTGTATTTTCCTTTTCAGGGACTTAACTTTGAGGGGCTATTAATTCATGCAGCCATGTATGTAATCAAAATCTTTGACTTAATTCATTGCTTGGAGCGTTTTGTATGGAGAAATCATTTGTGTATGAAAAATATAAAGCCTTCACTACAAAATACGTTGTTATATTCAACCAACAGCTTAATCCAGCTTAGCAACACAATTTTAGAATTTTAGGTCAGGCCTAGTTGATTTTATTTTACCTGGCTTAACGGCAACATACACACATGATTTCGTTTGTGCACTTCTATGACATCTATACAAGTTTCATTCATCTCCTTTTATAATAAATACTAAAAAAGATACTTAAATTTTCGATGTTCACGTATTAGTACCATGATGTAATAATTTAATCATACACTTACACAAACATTGCTTTTGACAGGTTCTCAACACATGCTTCTATGTACTCTCTACGTCCTCGTAGGCCTAGCCTTGACATCCACCATCATCGAGTTGGTACGTCAGCAGTACGCGAGTACTTGGAGACAACTACAAGCGCTAGCCGAGACTTTGGGACGACTCGCAGGCGATCAAAGCGGCGGGGACATCCAAGCCGATCTGAAGAAAGTCATGGCCGTCATATCCCTCCCCAAAGGGAAGAAAATGAAAGATTGGGAAAAGGCTGTGGAAAAGTTGACACATGAGTTCAGCAAACCCAAAACAAACACTAAAGTTGTGCAAATTATAGTTTATGAGACGTCGGTATAAAGCTGCCATTGAAGGCAGTAATTTGAAATATTTACACTGTTGGTCATGTCTCTCACAGAACTATCAGTGAGAACTTTCAATTACACTAGTTGTTTTACTTTTCCCATTCACAAAGAATGTGGTGGGATTAGTTTATATATCTACATTTAAGTATTCACAGCTTCATGACGTACATCGTTTGTCAATGCATTTCTATTCTGACTGTACTATGGCAAACTCTATACGTCCTTGCGATTTTTACTTAAATATTGTAGTAAAATGTTGCAAAATAATGTACAACTAAAGAAAGGTAACTAGTCATATCCGTCTGCTTTAAAGCGGGTCAACAACTGTTTGATTTACTTCCGCCCTCTTACCATACACGATTTCGTATGCATTATGATATTTAATCTATACGATTAAACGTTAAGACAAGAACTTTCCAAAAGAATTGTGAGATTTTTAAAATGGTTCCTCAGGTACCTCAAATAATACTGAACTGGGTCTTAAAGTTTTAATACTAAAGTATGTACTTTAATCACTACAGCACATTTTTTAAAAATAATTTCAGTATTCTGGTTCCTAACTAAATATGATAAAGAACTGCACCTTCCTTATGTAAGTTACTTATTCTCTTTTGTTTAACGCTTTTTGGAACGTCTTGTCGTCAGAAACTATCCCTCAACAACGGGATACGTAACGACTACAAACGAGGTCACGTGACTGACATGAAAAATGTAGGCCACTTTGTTATATTTTTTGGTACTGTGTACTTAACTTAGACTAAACACGACAGACACAGTAATAGAGTAATCTCCTCCGCACCTTATGAGCTCCTTTCTTATGTGTCAAAGAATATATTTATATTTTTGTCCGCGGTAAATATCTCACTATCCAAACATAGAATATTCAATTTTGAGTTAGTACAGAGTTAGCTTAAACTGTGATGTTCACGATTTTAAATGTACATAATACTGTTTTATCATACAAACTAGTAAGATCCCGTAAACATTACGTGCAGATTAATTTGGTACACATGAGAAAAAAACTTTAATGTGTTGTAGAACCAATGTAAGGTTGGAAATCGTTGAAAATGTATATTAGTTTAAGTTTGTTTTGTTTACTTCAGAAGAAACTACTTAGGCCTACAAACAACAAACTAGTACATCTAACTGGGTAAAATGCCGTTATGGATTTTCAACATGGTAAATATACAAAGCCTACAATCGAAAATTTTGTTGGAAGACCTGAAATAAATTTTGGTAAACGAAACAAAAGATCATTTTAGTCATAGGCCTACTTTAATCAACTATTTTATCTTCAAATATTTTGAACTATATTATTGTTCACATTAGGAATAAAATCACTTAAGTTTGCATCGACAGTAGGCCTATATTTTTATGTAAATTAACAGAAGCTTAATCTTTTATGATTCTATTAAAATAGCAATAATTCAGACCAATAGCCCAAGATAGTGACAGTTATATATTATATATGCCTTAGTTATTTTTTAGGCTGTCAAGAATGAAGTAAACAAAAAGGATTGTAAAATTACATTAATCAACTATTTCTAATCATATAGCATATTATAGCCTACATTAGTTGTATAACTCATATACAAAAACAACCAACATCCAGACAATATAAGAAGTTTGTGTTGATTGAAGTTGCAAACTGGTATCATAACCCCAGGGTATAATCTAGGCTAGGTTTTGTTCAAGTATTACAGATGATGAGCTGAATCAACGACACAAAACTTAACACCTAATAATAGTTGTAAACATAACTCACTTAGTTGCTGAAGTATTACAGCTGATAGACGCCTGGTGTTTGCAGCGTTTTACTCACATGACACCGTCGAGTGTGAACAGTTTCAAGCCGAAGTCAAAATGTCAGTGTGTGAAAACGAACTCAAAGTTGATGTGCCGATGTGCCTCAAAATTCGTTGTCTTGGCAACTGACTTTTAGTTTTCCTTATGAAAAATACAGTGATATGCATTGTCGTAGCACTTTAAAAGTCATGACTTTACCTCACTTGAAATCGAATCTTAATGTGTATAGTCTGCCGACAAACTATGATGAACACTTCACTAACAGTTAATAGGTTATATAGGCCTTCTATCCTTTAGAGAATTTGTAATTTTATAGTTTAACAGTATTTATATATATAACAATGTATATTAATAAATATAAAACATAATAGTTTGTAAGACTTTTGTGTATTTATTGGATTAATCTTTACTATTTTAAATTATGACTTTGAATTAGAACGCTGTGTAAACAATCAATATAAAACAAAAGTTATAATTTAAAAATAATCTAACTTCTTGTACTTAGAGGTATTTATACTAAAACGAAGTTCAGCAGGTAGCTAACCTTAAATTTTGTTTGCAAAGATTTTTAGATATGTTGTAACAACATATCTTGCGGAGAAGAGAATTATGCGTCGTCCATGCTGACCATACACCATAGGCCTACTAGTAAAAAACATCCATCCTTTTTGTTTGCTTATTTTTACTTGAAATAAAATACGTTTTGTGTATCTAGAAACATTTAAGTTAATAGTATAATACAGTTATCAGACGCGACATGCATGCCAACATGCGCGTTCAATTAATAGACGTCTATACTTCTATTATGTGTGCAGCCTTTTTCTCGAAACCGTTACGTGCACATACATATGAATTTTTATGTCACCCTGTACGCGTGCATTATAAAAGTTGGATCTCATTGTTTTTTTCATAACGAGCCAAAAGAACTATCCAATTTAAAATAATGACGTTTACAATATCTTTAGCAATCAGAAATCTGAAAACTAATTTTGAATGAAAATTTGAATAATGTTTAACATCACACCAAATTTTAAATTACATTTCTCGTATTCAATTTTCTCGAAAAAATTCCTAATTTTATATACGAATTTATTTTTAAAACTATAAAATAAATACAAATTAGTTAATTTTCATAACTCTTTCACAGAACGTTTTTGTCCGATTTCTATAAAATTGAGTAAATAAAGTACTCATATTCTTTGTAATATCTTAAATATATTTATTTCCTAGTAGACACTATACAAAATAATCAAGTAGTTATATGAGCATTTTGTTTTATGTACGCAATTACTGAAGTTTGGACTAAGAGAACTTACATAATTTTATGACTTAATATTATACCTGCATTTTTGTATAAACAAAAAAACTTTGTATAATTAGAAGGTATAGGCTAACTTAAAGTACTTTATTGTGTTTTGTACTAATATTTTCAGCTTACATCTGCACAATGAACAGATTCTTCAATATTGTGTAGGTATCAATGAAGTGACAATTTCCTTTGCTGGTCCAACCGTCATCTTCCAATAGGCTTTCAAACTATTTAAATTTATTTATTCTTTCTACATATATGTATTTTAAAACATAATAAACAAAAACTGCAAAAGCCCATAAAAGTTTGAGACTGGAGAGCTCTCTTAAAATTAAAAAACATTACAAACTAGGAACAAACGAAACACGCACCCCCCAGACAACATCAACACCTATATAAAAAGTAAAACTAAACAATTTAAAACCTGCAGAGAGAGGGTGGAAGACAAAAATATAGCATTTTTAAATATTCTCAAACCAAAGGCAATCTCTTAGGTTTCGTTGTACATCCCTGTAGGACACAGATTTATTAAAGTCTTTTGTCAATTCTTTAAATATCTTTATTTAAAAATTTTAATACATAATCTGCAGAGGTAAAGGTGCGTATTCTTAATTTCAAAATAGTGTTCTATAATTAATTATAAAATACTTCAAAAGTTTTCTAACGGGCAAAAATCCTGAAAGTATCACGGACCTTGTAGCACTTTTGAATTTTAAGGTATAATGGTTATCAAAATGATTTCTTGCAGATATTTAATTTTTAATTGTGAATATGTAAAACACAATACTGATTCACATAAAATCACATAAAATACTATAAATCAGGCGTAGTACGTTGAGGGCAAATATTGATTTAAATAGTCAATTTTATATAAGAAAATTCAAAGTTTCTTTAGTTATTCCTTCTATATGTTTGTCCCATTTTAATTTGTGGTTTAACATTACTCTCAAATATTAGCCTCCACACAGATTCCAAATGTTCAACCCACACAAATCATTCATGTAGCCCCAATGCGTAAACAATTATAATAGTGATACATTGTCTTTAATAATTTACAAACATTAAGAGAGGCGTACAAAAATACATTTCTTTAGGCTTCTCACCACTTATAACTAACTGAACTACATACAATTGTATCTCGCATTCTTATTTTTAAATATGAGTAACCACAGTATCATGCAAATCAGTGGATGATGTATTGGACAAGTCTAGGCTTCGCATCCATATTCTGACTTCTTCTGTAAGAACAGGTTTTTTTCCGCTCGTGAGCTCTTGAAGTAGGCCTACATCATCTATATTCCCTTTCCGAAGACTTTGCCTGCTAAGAACCACCGCGCGTAGTGATTGGTCGGATAACGTAATGAATTCTTGTTTCAGGTAGATACACTTCTTTTCGAAATACAAAAGCTGAAAAAAAAACATATAAATGTAACAAATTACTACAGGTAGTATAAGATGTTCATTGGATAACACATCCAATTGTGATCTTTTACGCAGAAGTTCTTTTGATTGTACACATTGTAGAAAAAGTCTTTCCACAATACGTAAGGTAGTTTGGGGTGGTGAATAGAGTGCAAAATCTTAAGCTACAACTTCCCATTTAATGTAATATGCTAAAAATAGTCCACAGGTTTCCAGCTATATAAAAAAGTTCTTTGCACCCTTTCAAGACCCCATTCTGGAAGATGGAAATCGGTAGACTTTTATCTACAAAAGAACCTGTGGGCAAAAGATCTCATCTGGGTGTATTAATTCTAACAAAGGCATTACCCCTATTAAAATATATATTTTTTACATCAAACAATATACAAGCAACCTTTTGGTTATGTTTCCTCTTCAAACGGTTTATAAATTAAATTTGACTTAAATGTTTACGTCAATTAACTTTATAGACCGTTTAAAAAATAGTTGTTGAAATAAAGTCGATATTAGCCTACCTGCGTGTTGATTTTGAAAAGGGAAAGAAGTTCAATCGGCAATCGATGCCTGATTTGTGTAGCATTCTGAAGAATTATCTTCTTTTTCCTCCACATCTGTTTAAATATGCCCGATCTGTGATAAAAGTTATATCGAGCGAAATCTAGTTCCCTCAGATATCTGGCGTTGTTCATATGAGGACACATATCCATGTCGGTTGTCCAGCAGAAACCTAAACAAAATAAATACTGTGCACATTCAGCCACCATCCGTACGCGGTCGTAAACAACACATCTTTTCAGGACGGGTACTATGTTTAAAAAAGCGTCTGTTAGTATTAATGTGTTAGTCCAGGTGAGATCTTTTGATCTTTTGATTATAAACATTGTAGAAAAATCCAAGAATTTCCACCTCCGTAAGAAGGTTTGGGGTGGTGGAAAGGGCGGAAATCCTTCTTTTTTTGCTATAGCGGGAAATCAGTGAACTTTTTAACATATACATTAAATGAAAAGTTTAAGAATTTTTTTTTTTAATACCCCATATTACCTTGTAAGTAGGGCTAATTTAGATTCCGTGTTAGGGAGAAAATAAGACACGCCATAAACTAAAAGTCATACTAGAAACTTGAAATTAGTTCTTGCACAAAGTATATTTTTAAAACAAAAATAAAGTCAAAGAAATAAGTTGGAACTGATGCGATTATACTGTAGACGTGAAAATCGATTAAATCACTGAACGTCAATCGTCTATATTTTATATGTTATATCGATATGTGTATAAATTTTTAACAAAATACAATATCAAATGTAAGAATTGTGTTACGAAGTTATTGAAAAATTGCAACTTGTTAGAAATAACGGATCTTTTCCGTTATACGTATACCACCATCACTTAACTTACGGAAAAGCTTATAACTTTTAGTTTAGGCTACTAATAGATCCTAGCTAACCTATGGCAACAGAAATGCAAGAATAATAAGGAAAAAACCTAAAAGGTTCTAACCTATAGTATTTAGTTACAGAATGTTTACCTGTATTAAACATTTAACAGTAGAATACAGGTAAACATTCTGTGACTAAATACTATAAGTTTTAACCTTTAAGGTTTTTTTTTAATTATATTCTGCAAAAATATTAGGCTAGGGTCGAATAGTAAACTTACGCATAAAACTTCCTATTTAAATAGTGATAGTGGTATACGTATAACGGAAAAGATACGAAATAACAGTGATTTTATTTTCGCATTGATCCAATATAATGTCATGTGTTCCTAGTTTCAATTTTATTTGTAGCAGTCGGTTATAATAGTACAGTTCATTTAGACTTTTCGATTTTGTAGGCATGTTTACAGTTTGGCGGAAGTTAATAAACTTTAATAAATTTAAGAAAAATGTTACACTTGAAAACAGCTGTAATTTAGGCCCATACCTTGTTAACTAAAAGAGGTACCATGTACTATGCATGCAGTCTCGCAGAAATAGGGCGTTAAAAGATTGGCTCTGAAGATGTTTGTGTAACAGAGCTTGACTAAATGTAGGGATGATTTTGATATTCTGAAATAAGACAATTTACTGAGTCTAAAAATGGGAAAACAGCCCGGAAATGAATACGCAGAATGAATATCTGGGTTTAAGACTTAGTAGTATTTATTACATTTAACTTACAATTATAAATAATACATCAAATGAAAGTGCTAGTAGCAAAGATTGCGACTATTAAACAGAAAGATTTTTGTGTTTTACAGTTTCCAAGGATTGAATCTGTGGTTACATTGCAACATACGTTCCGTATTAAACTCAGATTTAATCCTCCAAGTGATAATAACTTCCGCAGATGGTATCATCAGTTTGAAGACACCGGCTGTATTTTCAAAGGGAAGAATACAGGACGACCAAGAGTAACAAGAACGTGTTGAACGAGTGAGAGAGTTTTTCACACTTAGCCCCAAGAAATCATTTCGGAAGGCTAGTCGTGAACTAGCAATTCCAATGTCGTCTGTGTGGAGAGTTTTAAGGAGACGCTTACACTACGTCCTTATAGTTTGCACTTTTTACAAACTCTAAAGCCTACAGACTACGGTTTGTGTGCCAGCTTTGCAAACGATATGTTTCTGGATCGTGTCGTATTGAGTGATGAATCGACATTTCACCTAAGTGGTCATGTGAACACTCATAATGTAAACACTCATCTGGGGGTCAGAAAATCCCCACGAGATGGTACAGTTTCAACAAGACACTCGAAGTTTAGTGTTTTTTGAGAAGCAACTGTAACTGGTGTATCTTATCTTGATATGCTACAACTATGGCTCTTTCCTCAATTGAGAATAACAGCGTTGCCAAGTTAGTCAATTTTTTTTCTGAAAGTATGAATTGCTACCAACTTATAAGTATGTGTTAAACAGAAAAGATAGGCCTGTGACTGGAGAGTTTAAATTCGTTTAGACCAGGTTTTTTGTTTGGGTTGCAATCTTAGTCAGAATAGCTACCACTTACATGTGTTTACTAAAAACATAATGTGACTGGGGAGTTTAAATTAGTTTAGCGAATTTCTATAGGAAAGATTGACCTATTGAAGTAACTTTTATGGTGAGACAGAACATCAGGAGTGGACAATGAATCCCGATCATAGTCCCCAGTACACGTTTTAGGGTGTCATTAAAAATGTGTTCGCAATCTAACGGCCACATTTTACGTCTGATTTGGTCCAAATTTAGCACACACTTTGGTTATTCGTAAAAATTTTCGTACTAGAATGAAACCCTTTGGTAAAATACCATAAAAGTACCATGTTCAAATCCATGTGAGGAATTTTACCATGGAAGCAGGTTCTGATCGCGAAGAGAAGCAGTCCACTTTCCTAAGCACAAGGTCGAGATGCAAACTCGCAAAGCGCAGTCCATAATCCGAGGACGAAAGGTCGAAGTGCAAACTCGCAAAGAGAGTTTTTCCGCTGCGAGAGTCTAAAGTGCAAACAAATTCTACTAATACATTTCGTACACGGCGGCAGCTATTCAGCGTCTTCGTGAGTAGACCAATTTCACAAATAGTTGGTTGAAACCCTACAAACTTTAAACTTAACTTTGGAAAATTGCAAATTGATGGTCACTCTCATCTTCACTAGTACATAAACTAAGCCTCATAATTAAATAACCAAATTTAAATAACAATAATGTTTACTTACCATACACTGTAGCCGTGTCGAAAACTGATAATTCCGTTTGAAACATGAAAGTCCACAACGTCGATAGACATAATCTAATGAAATAATTCACGTCGAACAAAAGGTAGAGCACTAAAATTACGCTAATTGTCAATAGCAGAAACATTGCTCTATGTAGAAACGTAGAAATTATGTTACATATTTCTCAATCTAAAATTATGTAGGCCTACAACAATATTTTCAAGATCAAACTAGATCATTTTCTACATGTTTAGCCCCTAGAAATCATCATTACAGTTTTAAACATAACTAAACCTAAAACATAACATTAACTAAAATTTAGATAAAAGTTCATACTAATAGCTGGTTTTCTGTCCCATGAATACTTAGTTAAAGTAAGGAATATATGTTTATATATTTCGTATGCGTTTTATTTGAAATTCATAGAACTATTTTAATTTTCACTTGCCACTTGAACTCGTCACTTTAAAATTAGACCAATTCGGAAGAATTTTACACGCATTTTTTTTGTGTGCTTTACACGACCTTATATCGTTTGGTTCTCCCCAAAATCAGTCAAATCGTAAAATACAATAAAAGTACTCGATATTTTTCACCTCGATATTTTTATTCATAAACTCAATTTTGGAAAGTGATCTCTGCTGCTTGATTGAATTGTTATTTATTTTTTAATGTATATTAATAACTGTGAAGCGAGTACGATCATCTGTTAGTGAAAACACAATTTAAATATTAATAGAAAACTGTAGTCAATGAAAGTGTTGTTATATTGGCCAAGTACTTTTCCTAACGCTATGTATGCACAACTGGAATTAAAAATTAATAATAATAACTCGGATATTTTTCAATATAGTGTCATGAAATTTGAGATTTGTGTTCAGTTTTAAGTGTAGCATTGTGTTACGTGGACGATAGGGTTCAGGATATTTTCTTCTTTTTGCTGTGTAATTTTCAAGAATAAATTGAAAAATGTTTAGAAATTTGTTTCTGTATCAATTTCAAAATGTTCATATCTACTGTAAACATCTATTCACACTTATTTTTAAAATGTAATTATCATTTTATAGAACATTTAATTCCAAACACAATGTATTTTAAATCATAAAAATGTATATCAATAAATAAATTTAATACTTATTTTTTTGCGAAACACTGAGAATTTACTGAATTAAGGATAGGATTTTATGCAGATACATAAACAACAATGGTTTGAGCTTTTTGTAACATACGAAAAATCAGTCGTATGTTATGTATGCCTTAATTATCAACCTGATAATAAAGAACTACTATTATACATTACGAATTTCCAGCAGCCTTATGGTAAACCAATTTGGATTCGAAAATTAATATAGAGTTAAAATCCCATGTAACACATTCCCTGATCATTGTAGTGGGTTGTTACAAAATGCCATGTTTTATTAAATTTAATTTAGAGGTTTAGAAAAACTTCGAACACAAATTAATTTTTAGGAAATATAAAGACTTGTCAAGGGACATCTCTTTTTAAATGATCAACATAAAAAGAAGAGAGAAAATAAGAGGTCTCTATCTCAAGACAGTATAAATAGCTGATGCTTAAATTCTGCAAACTGATAAGATTGTTTGTATAAACAAGTTCAAGTTCTTTTGAAAAGTTATTGTCTGCAAATTCCAGGAATGTGAATTATTTCCTCAATGGACTATTTATTATGAAGTAATTTTAAATAAGATGCCACTTTGTACTGGGTTGAAGTAAAGCACTTTGGTTTTCGATGTTTTTCTTATTTTTTCAAGTCCTTTAGAAAGTAGATTTCCTTCTATGATGGGTCTTTACATTTAAGATCTGCCCCCAAAATGAAATACTAACCAAAAAGTGCATTTATATATACTAGAAAAATATCTAGAGTTTGATTTTCATACCTTAACCCGTTTCAAAGTTACCATGACTGCCTTAAAGTTACTTTTGCCTAACCCGCAATAGTAAACTTGCAAATTATTTGTTGTTAAATTCTAACATAACTCCATCAGTATAAGTCTCCTCTGAACTTTTGTCTTCAATTTACTGTTAAGTTTCACTGTTAGTTTTATGGTTACCTTACGTTATTGCGTTATAAAGAACAGCTGTAATTTTTCTGTAGAGTATAAAGAAACAACAACAACAATATGTCTAACAACATTAATTTTAATTAATGATTACAAATTTGTACTACTTCACTTTCGAAATTAAGTGGCGAGGTTATGATACAAAATTCTGGAAAAGTTGAAATTTTGAGAGGATGTAACTAATTTTCGGTATCCTCTTCAATATGAAGTTTTTATCTTACTAATTTTAGGTATATCCTAACTCAAAATTTTAAATTTTTAGCTATACTTTGCAGAAATAGTAACAACATTTCAGGAGGATAATTTCGGTCGGATTAAAATAACAGACATTCTATTTCTTAGGTCTTAAAAACAAATATCACTGATCCATAAATATAATTTGGATGTAAATATAGCCTACTAAACCTATTTCTTCTACTATTCTTTAGTAAATTTGACACTGAAATTTTAATCGTTCTGAAAGGTCGCGAGTATTTAACAACACAAAATAAGTTTCACTAACACTTTCTTCACAAGTAATTCTTCAGACGCAACAAAACACTGACTGCATTAATGTGCAAACTGCAAGCAACGAGGAATTTACGAGTCAAGGTCTTTGCGACCAACTAGTAATTTTGTAAATAATATGAACAGGAAATTATCACGATTATATAACAATGTCACGATTTGAAATTAGTTTTGTAATAGAATCAGCTGTGATGATTCACACTTTCCCGTTAGAAATAACATTCGTTGATTTTTACCGTAAAGGGTGTTACAAAAAAAACTTTGGGCGCTCTACAGGATCGGATTATATTCATTGAAAAATGAAAAATGTCCAATAACTTATTTTGAAAGTTATCACTGTAACTCCAGAAATATAATGATAATATATTGAGTTCAAATTTGGTATCAGCATTTTGTACGTTACGATTTACATGTATACCACACCTTTAATTTTTATAATTTTCAAAAAGCTGTTAAAATTTTTTAACGTAGAATATTTCGAAACGCGTTAACTTTACACAAAATTTAAAAGGTACAAAATAATTTTCATTTTTAACTCCAAACAAAATGGGGTTTTGTTTGTTTCTGTAGGTGAAAGGATAACCGAGTTACGACAAAAAACTGAAAACATATTTCTTGGTACCGGTAATTGACTTCATCAACAACTAAAATTAGCCTAAAACCAAACATTTGTTGGATTCTAACACTTTTAATAAATAAAATAATTTGCTCTGAAAATGCATTACAAATTCAAATATGACTCAATTATTTCAAAATGGTGACTGGTATTATGCTTCAATAATACTAAATAAAGTATCATACGCTAAAATTGTATCAACGTAACAAAAATGTATAGTTTTATATGTTTTTAGGTACAGGGAAACCGATTTTGACAGTTAAAAAGTCGTAGCGCTTCGGGGTCACGTTTTTTGATCAAAATTTTGAGAAAAATACAGTGCGGGTTAACCTTTTATATGATTTTGGGTACGAGAAAACAGATTTTGACAGTTTAAAAGTCGTAGCGCATCAGAGTTTATTGGAATACTTGAGACCTTCTTGGAAAAAAGCTTTGGCAAATTAGAAAACAATAATTCACACACTTATTTTTTAACTAAATGTAACAAATAAAAATTTGGAAAACGGTTGACCCTAAAGGCCATCCATGTAACTTCCCGCTAAGTTTAATTACAACAAACACTATTTTTGGAAATTTTGAACTGCCATAACTTTTGAATGAATCAACCGATTTTTATGCGATTTGCGGCAATCGATGCAGTTTTTTAAGTCCATTGAAAGAATCAACAACAAAAATTTTTCAGATGAAAGTTTTCGGAGAAATTGAGGAAAAACACTTTTTTTTATTTTCTTTCGTTAACGATATCTCGCGAATGAATTAACCGATTTTGACCGGACTGGTAGCGATCGACGTCGCTTTTCAAGGTTCTGATTAGATTTTGGAATTGATCGGTAAAGTCGTTTAAAAGTTATTCCAAAAAAACCTGGTTTGAAAAAATTGTATTTCTTAGTTTTTTCGAAATTTCTCAGAACCTACCGGTCCGAATTAGTTGAAATTTTCAGGAAATCTAAGTTTGATAGAACTCTTTAGAACGCCGTTAAGTAGGATCCAATCGGTTAAGCCGTTCAAAAGTTATAAGCGGGTCACATACTTACATAAACACACACACACACCCACACACACCCACACCCACACACACACACACACACACACACACACACACACACACACACACACACACACACACACACACGCACGCACACACACACACACACACACCCACACACCCCCACACACGCAGACAGGGTGACACCCTCTCGGGAGTGTTCAGGGAAGATTCCTAGGACCTCAAAACGTCGAGATCTGATGAATACTCGATTTTCGAAAATCGGGGTGAAACCAATAACTTCCCGATTTTAGAAAATTTTAAATTTTCTTAGCGGGAAGTTAAAAAGTAATTTTTAACTTCAATTTTATTTCAATTCGTGTGTTTTGTCTTGACGAGCCAAAGTCTCAAAAAGTGTTGAAATAATCTTTTCACTAATTGTAATAATGACTTAATGTGATTATTTTTCATTTTATTTCATTTTTATTTGTGATTTAATCAATAAATATAATACTAGCTGACCCGTGCTAATATTTCGCAAGTTATGAGTAGGCCTACGTATTTAATAATTTGATTTAGTTCAGTTAATTACATTTATTTATTTACGTTGGTTTATAAATAACAGTTTATAAAAATGTATAATGATTTACGTTGATTTAATTTCATTGATTTGTGTGATAGATTACACTTGCATATAGAATGTAAACTATCTAACAGCTGTCTCATGTTAGTTAAAAATATTGTTAATAGATGGCGCCTTTCATTAGGAATCATATGCACTTTCATAGGAAAGTTATTTAATACATTTCTAAAGTTATTAAGACAAAATATTAATTTTAAGCTATTTGTCTATTTTTTGTCAATAGCGGGGAACATAACCTTTGAAATGATGTTTGAATAATTAATTTTGATGAAGAATTAAGGAAGATATGGCATTGCTACAAAAAATACCTTTGAGAAATAATATATAAGAATAATGTTATAAAATCGAAGGGGCAAGAGGCAAGGGTGGTGTTTCAGTCTTTACTTTCCAACATAGTGGCGAAGGTTCGAACCTAGTTACTGGCGTTCTTGCGTTATACACTGCTTCCCCGTCTCCATTAGTCTAACTGGAATAAACTAAAGACGGTAAAAACACACACATATAAATACGTTAAGCGATAAAATGAACCAGTACGGTACTGAAATTGAATCAGCTGTTGATTTTTAGTTTTTAGCTGCTGATTAAATTGTTGATGGTTGCCAGGCTACGTTGATTATTATGACTTTCTTGTTTGAGGTTAGTATATAGTTTTATGCGAACTGATGTAGAGTTTCAAGAATGATTTCACAAACAGCCGCCAATTAAAGCCGTAATAATAAATGTTGGTGGCAAGTTCCGTCGTGCGGCTAGGGTTTTGACTCAGGGTGTGTAGGCAGTCAGAAAACATTCACTACGAATGAAAACCATCATAGACTTCTTCAGGAAGTCCTGCGGTCCCCGAAAAGAAGACTTCACCGGACATCTTTGGAAATGAACATCAGTAATAAGTCTTTGAGATGTTTAAAATCTTTGGTGGATTCCTGCATGTATTACAAACTGGACAACGGTTAAAAATATAGACAAAAAAGGCAGAGTACTTTATTGCGTCTGAATGTTAGCAATGAACTATGAAAACCCTGGGTTATTTAAAATATGTGGTTTTTAGATTAAAGTCATCTTCAGCTAAACGGTTTCATTAACATGCAAACAACAAGTTTCCTTGGATTTCAACGTCCTGACATCGGTCGTAGAGAAATCACAACATAGTGAGCGCGTAACAGTATAATGCACTGAATCAGGTAGAGGCATACTGGGTCAGTATTTCGTTAAAGATGATAACGGGAATGCTGTTACTGTAAACCCGGGACGTAAAAGAGAGACCATCCTTCAATCTTTTGCTAGAGATTTGAAGAGGTTTTATCGTGCTGGCAATCAAGCTTTTGATTTCCAGTGGTTCCAGCAAGATGGCGCCACCAGTCACACCGCTGTAGCCACTATTGCTTTACTTCAAAAAAAGTTTGGCAACCGGCTGACTACCCGAGAAACAAACTTTCCATACCCGCCCCGCTC
>JAGFPH010000169.1:611822-622186 GCA_018207615.1 Philaenus spumarius | reverse complement strand
CGTTATGGTCTTTAAGTAATAAGTTTATTGGTTAAAATTCCTAATTTATTCCTGTAGAATATTAAAATAATTTCTTAAAAATCAGGAATGATATCTGTAATTCTGTAAACAGAACATTCTCTGGCAGTTTATTTTTAGCGCTAATATGTTTTCTTAAATACTATATCCCTCTTTAAAACAAACTACTTAATTGAACAAAACTGTTTCTCTTTGACTTTATTCTAAAATATTCCAAGTGTAAAATTCGGAACATGAAGACGGCAAAACATTAAAGTTTATATTGTATAAAGTGTAATGTTTTCAGACACATGATAAATTGGACACAATTTTGCAAAGAAATCTAAAGTTTGCTAAATAAGTTTAAGAGATTTATCATTTTACAAAAACAGTTTTTTAAAATTTTGTAAAGTAATAATTGTGGTCTTTCTTATTTGTATAAAATAAATAAACTGTCTTATAAATTGCAACTTTCTTCCTTAATGAACTTAATTAATACAGTCTAGCTTAATAAACACTTTTCTATAGCAACAAGAAATCAACAGATTATTATTCATAAATCCCTGCGTAGACCAACAAGTCACTTCTATAGAATGGCCACAAATTTCTTTTGCAGGATAAAAGAATCAAGTTGGCAGCAATGCGTGTTATCAGGTGACTGAAAGGCTAAACTAATCAGCTGCTTTTATTTGCTCAACAATGTATTTTTTATAGAATTTTGTGTTTTATAAACGCTTTCAGTGGGAATATTTTGCAGTGTTGTAAAAAGTTAATATTATCAAATTATAAAAAGTTAAAAATTATTATTTGTGATAAAAAACATTACAAATTGTAAAAACTGTATGAACAAAAATGTATTTTACAACAATAGTTGAAAATTTTAATTACTTTTAACACACAAGTTAGTTTAAAAAAAACCCTGAATTTAAACGCACTCCTTATTAGCCGAATTTTTTCATTTAATAGTGGAAGTTAATTACCCTTTGTTATTTTTTATGGTAGATATATGTGAGAAGTATTCTAAATATTATAATTTAAATGCTGTCCTTACAAATGCCTAAAATAAATCCAAAAAATCAAATCCGCATTATTATAAACATCCATTAAAGTATTTATGTTTTTGTTTACATAATATTTTTAGTTTTTATTGCCCAATTGTGATTCTTCGCAACGAAACACTTGCATAATGAGCGTAGTCACTTAGATATCAAGTCACACTCGGCCTTGTACCTCTCTCAATTGTGTTCAATGAATTAAAGAAATTCATTCTTTGTTCATCTTGAGTCAAATCTAACGTTATTCAATTACAAACAGCGTGTTACTTGGTGTAATAAGAAGAGAAAGCTCTTAGTAGGATTAAACATTATATCATTGTATGGGTTCCACCGTTCCATAATCAAGGGCGTTTTCGTAAGCGGGCAGAGAGGGCCCTTGCTAAGCTCTCAGAGAAAAGAAAAATAATATGCAGTCAAGCGTTTTCCGTTTAAGACGTTATTTTAAAAGTCAGTATTATCTAGAAGTTACTTTGCACTAGAATATGTTTTTAATATTATGTACCATTTTATTTTACATATACTTTTTTAATTTTTTTACAAGAGTTCGAGTATTATTTTAACTTACAGAAGAGAAGAAAGGCGGAACAGCGTGAGTTCGCTTTGTTCGGTTGATTGTAAAAACAGCATGTAAATTATACAAATTGGTTCTCAAGTTTAATATATTTTCAAATTGTATGTCGATAAATAAAACGTAACTAAAATTTTATTTTAAAACTAGATTTGAGCATTTTGAGTTCGATAACCTAGGGGACCCTTTTTTCCAAAAGGCTACAGAAATTGAATACAATTCAGAGCGATTTTCATACATATTTAGTTTGATATTTTAGGGGATATTTTTTTCCCAATCTATCTTATATCTGTAAAAGTATTTAGTACATTGGAAGGAGAAAATGTTAGATTATGGGGGAAAGTCTGAACATTTTTAGGTACCATTTTTACATAGAGTAGTACGAGTAGTCTCTTATTTCAATAACAAGGGATGAACAGGGTCAGAACTGGAACTTTATTTCTGGCAAACATTGATAGTTAATACTTCATTCACCTAAAGAGCCAAATTGGCTTCCCAAATTTTAAAAATTTTCCGTATGAGATCAAAATTATTTCCCGGACCTCCTTTTTGCCAGGGGGGAGTACTCTTAAATCCCCATAGCCCCCCCCCCCCCCCATAAAACTAATATGAATTGTCTTTCAACAAGAATAAAAATCTAAATATAGTATAGATCTACTTTTTTGTTTAATATAGTTATTGTTTTCTAAATAATAATTTCCTATGAAATACAGCTATTAAATTAGTTGGCGTATTTTGCCATGACATGCCTCTGTGTTAACAGGCTAACTGCACATATCAAGAGGTTTTGTCGTCTCTCACTGTCCCGAATCAACAAAACAACTACAACAATTAAATAAAACATATACAGGGTCTCTTTTTTAAATGTGCCACAATTAGTATCTTGTAACCTATAATAATGCAGACAGCGGGCTTTAAATAGGGAACCTTCTCTTGTTTTTTTAACACATTTAAAAAATTTAGTTAAAACGTTTGTATATGGATGGCATTTTCCAATATTTCTTAAACATTTCTTATGGAACAGCATATACTTTATGGAAATTTTGGACTTTACAAGTAATTTTAAGAATTTTTTATTGGTGTTTTATTTTCATTTTTTAAACGTCAAACCGTTAAAAGTTGGAAGTGTATAAACGTTTTTAAACTAATTTGTTAATTTGTGTGCCAACGTTTTCTAATACCAATGAAAACGATCTTAACTGTTCAGACAAACTTAAAATAAAAAAATGAAAAACACGGTTGTGTTAATTTTGTATAACCATAATAAAGAGGAATTATGAGGCAAAGTACAAATTTGTCATACACGAAAAATGAAGTTGGTAACAGGACGTTCAGCTGATTCAACTGTTCACTTTAATTGGTGCAGACTTTTGTTTAACCAAACTCCTCTGTTTATTAAAAGTTCAAAAAGACAGATTTCAACCTTTTTATAGTTTTGTAATAATTATTAAGTTATTTGTTTGCATAGTCTTTTATTTTCATGAGAAGTTAATAATAATCAGCTGAAAATGAACATCCTGTTACCAACTTCATTTTTCATTGCATGACAAAAATGTGTAATTTTTTCTCATAATTCCTCTATATTATGGTTTCGCAAATTTAACAAATTACCTGTTTGTTGATTTTTAAAAGTTATTTGTACAATAATTCCTAATTAATCCCAGACCGACAAGAAAGCGCCATCTCAGGAAAGCGCCATTATTTTTCTTACTGTAGCATGTAAACTATTGATTGGTATTGGTTTAAATGTTTGTGTAATGTTGTTCATTTTTATTTACAGGCTCTCAGACTAAAATGCTTGTGTCAGAAATGATCACTTTTTTCCTCAACTGCTTTGGATATGAGAGGAAGCGACATACAAATTCACACGCTAGGTCAACATGGATTCGTTACTTTAACGATTGCAATCGACAACAATTAAAAAGTTTATATATTTTGAATGTCTTGTTTGTTAATGATTTACATGAAGGTTGTTTTTTCTTAACAATCAAAACCTATGTTGAATTATTTTAATTTGAAGGTTAAGGTTAAGTACTTTAATTTAATTTACATTTTTCGGCTAGGAAACTGGACGGTCTTGAGTAGCATAACTGCAAACGTTCTTATTTATACGTTATCTAGAATACACTTTAGAATGCGAGTTTGAAGTGGCTAGGGTTCCGTACAGCCAGCAGTTTTACATATATTGATAATATCAACGCTTTAACACATCATATACTCAATATAGTGATCTAACCAATAACAGTAACCACGGAGGGAAATATACAGGGTGCGTGAAAAATCTAAGAATAATATTTCATATATAAGGAAAATATGAAGGTATATGTGATTGAGGAACGTACTCTATGTAAAAATATTATTTTATTAAGATGTCAAAAATCTGGTCCGCCCTCTTGGATACACCATTTTGAATCTAACTTTTTTTAAATATGAAAGTGGTCATGTGATATAACATTTCAATGTAGAATTTTAAGACGAAACCAATGGTGAAAACCGCACATCCATATCTCAAACCTATCTGAAAATATTTTAATTTATTTACATTGGATCATACCATTTAATGAAAAAAATTAAATAAAGTATATAGATTAACCTTCTTATCTATCAAATTTTAATGTTGAATAAAATTAAACATTATCAAACAATCAAATCATAAAGTATTAATTTAATGTACATCAACTTTAACAATAATGAACAATAATAATGATATGATTCTTAAATTCATCATATTTAAAAGATATGATTCAATGTAAATACATGCAAATATCTTCAGAAGTGTTTGAGATATGGATGTGCGGTTTTCACCATTGATTTTGTCTTAAAATTCTACATTGAAATGATGTATCACATGACCACTTTCCTATTTTAAAAAACAGTTACATTCAAAATGGTGGATCCAAGATGGCGGACCAAATTTTTGACGTAGTAATTAAATATTCTTTTTACATAGAGTAGGTTCCTCAATCACATCTACCTTAAAATTTTCCTTATATACGAAATATTCAGCAGTTCTCAAATTTTTCACCCACACTGTATATTGGTGGATGGGAGCTAGTGAAAGGAGGTGGTGGTTCCCAACAGTTTTACCGTACAACAAATAAATGCAGTCGCGTTGCCAGGGGGTACAGGGGTGCTGCCCGCACCAGGTTCTACGTCCAGAGGGGTGTACAATTTAAAATTTGCTTACTGGCATTTTAATATTCTCTAAACAATCCTTTAACCCCTTAGATTGTATTAATTGTAATCTCTAAACACTCGTGGCATTAATATGGGTAAACTGTGATAAGTTTAGAGAACTCGGTCAAATAGCTTTTGAGTCTACAGAGGACAAAGTAACGTTCACTTTTTATCTATAGATATAATTTTCCTTTTTTATCATTTTAATGCTTAAAAATAAGATTGTATGACCAAAATACCGCACGCATATTAGTAGACCTTCTAACTAATCTTTGAATCCACGGCTTCATACAATTTAAATGGTGATTTTTTAACTTTGATCACGCCTAAGTGTAAAATTTCTGCTTTTCAAAAATGTATTGTTTCTAACAAAACAAAGACGTTGTTACAACGACAATTTTCTTCTGGTTGTTTAAAGTAAGATCAGAACTGGTGTTTATTACTGTGGTTGGCCGGAGTGATTACCTGCCCACAACATTGGAGTTCACACCTTGAACTCTGTAATCGTTGATGTTACAAAGAATGAGTTATGGACTGGTTTTTGCACATAGTATTCCATGGTCAAGGATCCGTTCACAGAACAGGTTGTTTCCAATAGCTTAAAAACGATCTGTACAACTGTTGTAATCAACTTCCCTAATTTAAAGTTACGATATATGAATTTGTTTCAAACAGAATCTGAAGACGCTTGAATTAATCAACGTAATGATTTAAAACAGCGGTAGAACGTTCTAGAAAATAGAACAAATAAATATTCTCTCTTCTATTATTATTATTATTATATGTTCTCTTTTTGGTGGCAGTGTAGTGTTTAGATTCTTTAGTTTAGTAAAACATAATCAAAATTGCTGAACTGTAACCTACATGTTTATTGTTCAATTTCTCTCGTAATTTCACACTTTTTGCTACTGCACATTTTATTTTATACTCAGTAAAGTGTTTATTTTGAGAATCTTACAAAAATTCCCAACATTTATCATGTTGGAAAGTTAAGTCGTGCTTTTTACAAAATTTCTATTGTTAATAAAGCGTAAATGTTGCACAGTTAAGCGTGCATAAAATTATACATAACCTAAAATAAAAAAGTAAGAATGCATAAATATTTGAAAATTACTTTCACTTTTTTTCACTTTCAGCATTTTTTTTAATGCTGATTTTCATGATACTATTTATAATAATAAAAATCTATGAGTAATACTAGTTATGTGGGTAATAAATACCATTTATGTTTACATAAACAATAAGTAATGTGGTACAAAGAGCTAAAGCCCTTGAAAAGGCAATACAATTATGATTACTTTACTAACGTAGTCTCGAAATCAACTCCGAAAATTCAAAACGCTCTACTTTTGATTGTTTGAAAATAAAGGAAGGGCAATTGTTTGATAGTTTACTTTTGAGTTGGAAGGGCAAGTAAAACGCTACAAATGTTTCTGGAAATTTTAGTTAAATTTTAATACAGTATACTGTTTTGTAAGGAATTTAATAAGCTGAAATTACAAAATAAGGAAAATACAAAATTTCTGTTTTCGAGATATGTGCGAAAAACTGAAGAAAGGGTCCTTTGAGCCTCTCCCTGAGATCGATTGGACTTTATCAGGTGTTCAAGCGACCTCCCTCTACACATTCCCGAAACTTTTGGAACTACATGATTTAATGCAGTAAAACGAACTTTTTTGGTCTAATTTGACTGGGCTATGACGGTTTTGTCTTGAGTATTTAGAAATGATTTCGACATTTTGAAAACTGGGAAAGCTAACATATGTATGGAAAGCTTGTCCAAAAATAAATACAAACTTGATGTTGACATATTAAAAGATAAACATAACTTTTTAGCTTAACACAGTTTCAGAAACTGTAAAAACTTTCAACCCTGTTCAACCAATCAACAACAATTAAGGCCATACAACTATTATGTTTAAAATACACCAACTCCACTGAAATACATCCCACAAACCAAAGATTCATGAGACCTAGTTTCAACACAAACTACACTATCTTTAATGTATTTTATCAATTAGGATCATGATGTGTTCACGGGAATGTTACTAAAAACAATAATGTTTTAAAACAGTTGATTTATATAAATCAAATTTGATTTGCCCACTGATACATAATCACTACGTTATCTTCGTTCTCATTCAACAATTTACACTAAGTAACAACAAATAAATAAACAATATTTATAGGAATAAGGTACGTTTTTACGGTAATAAATATACACAAGTAGAAAATATTCCTTACGAACTAAAAACAACAATTCTAAATTTAAACATTCTAAAAGTCCTTCAGAACACCCATTTTATGTAGTGCAGGTAAACAAATCTAGTATAAAGATAGGGTCCCAAAATTTTGCTTTGGGCGTGAAAATTGTTTTTAAAATCAATAATTTGTGCTTATGGTTGAACACGATTCTAGCCGTTTCCTGGAGCCATTTGTATTTTAGGAATAGGTAAAATAGTTCAAAAATTTATAATAATAACAAAATTTAATAAAAAAATAATTTTGTTCTACACAACATTACGTAAGCTAAAAGAGATCATACCCACTTGGTTATTTTAACTCTCCAGCTTAATGAAAGATTAAATCAGTTTTAATTATTTGAAAATTAAAATTTTTTAAATTTGGAAACGACATGAAATAGTATATAGATAATAAAATGTACACAGTTTGTCACAAATAACGTTTAAAGCTCTGCTCCAGCAGAAGAGAAAGAAACCTGCGACTCCAGCGCTTCAACCTATTTGTTGACATTGCCTTAATTAAAACCATTTTATAAATCTATCTTTCGTTATTGAAAAAACTAAACGTCCTTTATAAAATTGCGGATCCGGCTTGCGATTTACATTTAATTAGTCATTTTGTATTGTGTGAGGAAAAATTCAGACTTGGTAAAATATCAATTAGATAACAAATGAACGGAATTTAAACAAAACGGGTGCGTATTGCGATTAAAATGAGATCTTGCAAACAATTGTACGATAGAAAATAAACGAAAAAATAGTTTTAAATTTAATATTGCTCTGACGGGATGAAAATCCAAGATGACCGCCACTATAGCAGACATTAATCAAACGATTACACTTACAAACTTATACCAATTATAGCTTTATAAAGTAACAATCACTGATTATGATGACTTTAAAAGGTTTTTGTGGGAAACTGTGTTCTGTTTATTATTTATATCGTGTTTCTTTCTCATCAGCCAAGTTCAACTTTAAATTTGATTATACATTTATAATATATAGACATGACATAAGGTATCCAAAATCTGAAATTTTCGACGACAGAGTGGATAGATAATTAATTTAGTACAGTGCCTTTTATTATAAGTCGATGACCTATTTTTTCTTTTTTTTACACGATTTGAAATATCTACCCCGTCACCATTAAACCCCTCGTTGATTAGAACATTAACATTAAAGTTAATAGACGTGACAAATTAATGAAATGTAACACATTTGAACAAATACAGTTATAATTTGATTTACACTGCTTTAAGATTTAGAACCACGTGACCTAATGGGGAGTAGAAGCTCGCCAATCAGGAAGGGACAGTTAGTGTTTATGATGCACCCATGTTGCCATATTTCTGTTAAATTGAATGAAAGTCATTGCAAACAGGTGAATTGCTTGATGGCAATGGATGCCTCCCCACAAAAACGCACTCGGCCGATCCTAAAGCACTTTATTTATGGCTACCGAACGTCGACGACCGTTACAAACTTTAATCAACGTA
Organism: Philaenus spumarius; assembly: GCA_018207615.1. Classification (NCBI taxonomy): domain Eukaryota; kingdom Metazoa; phylum Arthropoda; class Insecta; order Hemiptera; family Aphrophoridae; genus Philaenus; species Philaenus spumarius. The sequence goes on along the minus strand of JAGFPH010000169.1, from coordinate 613,650 downwards.
ACTTTACTAATGATGGGATAGACATCCCGAAATGCGAAAATAAAGTAACAAGAGACTACTTGCGGATAAATAAAAGGTAGTGTACTTAATTATATACAATTAAGACTGAATCATACATACGCGACCTGGAAACTAAGAAACATTAATTAAATAGCCTACAATTTAAAAGTTTGAAACAGCTACCAATTGAAAAGTTATTTTTACGACACACTTTTTAACGACATTTGTTTACCAACCATAAATATCAAATGTCAATACATCTTGTACAGTAATTCTAAATTTAATTAATTAACCTAAAACATATTTAGACCTTTAACATATATAACATTCTGAGATCTTTTATAATTATTTTGATTTATATCAAGTTCATATTTGGTCATTTTAATACACTAAATCACTAAAAACATTTTGATTTTTCATTTAGGCAAAATCTCAAAGTGAAGATAAAGATGTATACATGTTTTATTAATTTAAATATAGTTAAACGATGCAATGCAGTATTTACATTCGAATGGAATTTACTAAGTATGAAATTGTTTTAAATACTTCGTGGCACTTTTATTTTGATTACTATGTTCGTATATATTGGTAACATGAAACAAACACACATTTTAGTTCTAAAACTTAAATCGTACAACATGAGAGCAGAATTGGCAAAATCTACCTGATATACGAGACTAGTCCCATTTAGAAGGGCTTTACAATGTTCACGTACATAGGCTCAAGTAACATATCCCATTTTTTCTGTAAAAACTACGATGTAAACAAAATTCAAAAAACTTTGACCGTTTCGAAATATTTCCACTTTTGTGAAAGTAGGTGAAACAATTCAAAGTGGTTTTATTGTACACTTTATAGTTATAATTTTTCAATTCCAAATTCTTTGGTGTGATATAAATTCAAATTTTATTACTTTCATATCAACATATTTCGTATTTATCGTAGTTCAAATAATAGCTTTCTTTGGTTAAGCGTATTTTTAATGAAATTAAACTAACTTAGCCTATAGCCTATAAAAAATTATACATTTATATAAAGTTTGTTCAATTTTTGTTCACACCATTGTTTTTCAGAAAATCAGCTCACTTGACTTACTTGACTTATTTGATTCGAATCTAGTCCCTTCTAAAATCGATAGGGGGACGTCAAACACTTACACATTGCTTGGAACTTTCAAGAGGCCTGGTATTATTAAGGCGTACAAATTAAAATTGGGCATATAGGCATACAGATGTCACTAAAAGAGTTCAAATTTGATTAAATTCACTCTCGAGGCATCAACGCGTCCTATTCCTTTTCAGGAACAGTCTCGGGTCAGTAACCGTTCCTTAAGTTGGCCGACGAAACTTCGTTGCATTCGATCCATTTGATTATTTCTAAAGGACATTCGGGCTTCTGTAATCCTATTTCGGGATCTTTACCGGACACTTTTTCCGTTAAAAGTTCTTGCAAGACGTCTTCCACGGACGCGCTGATTACTCGCTGCCTGCAAATTGCGATTGCGCGGATGAAATCGTCTTTGGGCGTGATGAAGCGGTGCTCCATAAAAATTGAATTTGAGTCCCAATAAATTATCTGAAACATAAAGTCATACCTTAAGCGCTGGACCAAAACACACTAGAATATAAAAAGAAATAACTTGTGGGTAATAAGGGAGTAACACAACAGAATAATATAGATTTAAATTGAAACATAAACCGTCTGATGTGCCACTGTGGAATAACATAAAAGGTATATGTTGTACCCTAGTGGAATAAGACATAATTTAAATCGTAACTGATTAGCATAATATCCATGGAATACCAATACCAAGACCAATTAACACATA
>JAGFPH010000169.1:593734-609997 GCA_018207615.1 Philaenus spumarius | reverse complement strand
GGGGGGGGGGGGTGAGTAATGGTTGCTATTCTAAATTAGGCCTGAATCACAATTAAAAGTGAAAAATTATACATACCTATATCATCATAAAGTATTTTTGGAAAGCCTAAAACGTGTTATTTCACATCTTAATTTTAAAAAATTCCATCCCCCCCCATACGGTCGCCCTGGTTACGCCTATGAACAAAGGTATATCTCGACCTTAAAAGAATAGTTTAGTGAATTATATAATAAACTACAAATAAATGCAAAGAGTAATTATCATAACTAGTCAGAGTTAGAGTATTTTTGTTGAATAAAACTGTGAAGGAATATGATGCTTATGCAAACAGGGGTTCGTTCGTATTCGATATAAGTAAAATCGAATTATCGTTAATGGCTGTTTTTAATCGTTTTCAACTCATTATATTGCGAAATGGTACTCGTCTCTCAAATTGAGTAAGTTTGAAAGTGCTCATATTGTTCCATTTTCTAGAGACGTCACCAGGCCCCGATTTACAAACGGGCCAACTGGGCACTCGCCTAGAGTGCCAGTTTTTTAATTCGGGAGAATTTGAAGTGCAAAAAAAATAGGGCAACACATTTTGAGGGAAGGAGGCATAAGTTTTTTAACATAGGTAATGATTTTATTTTCAAAAATATATATCAAATCCTACAATTTAAAGCACAACAGAAAGACATGTAATATCCCCGAGCAAGAGAAACAACTTGTTGCTGGTTGATGGACCTCTTTGTAAGGTGAGGTAAGGTGAAAGGGGTAGGGCTGCCGGGGTACTATTTTCAGGGTTTTAAAATAAATAACTTCTATGAATTTGTTTTTGAAAGACTTTTCTATCAGTTTTTTTTTTTCTATCTTTTGTAAAAAATTGAATTTGTTACATGAGAGTAGGCTACTTCCGTGGACAGAGTCAAAAGGAAATGTTAGTATATCAATGGCTAAAATCACAATCATTGTATGTCCCCTTTTTGACCAAAATGAGATATTTATGACATTTTAAAAGTGAAGTATAACTCTTTTTTCCTGCACAAACATTGTATGTCTCTTCCAAATAATAATAAATGTGGTGCAGTTTAAAAAAATATATCGATTGTGAACAAGATAGCTTTTGTTTGTGCACACTTATTGTATGTCCTCGGTTTTCACAGCCATCACTTGTCTAAGCTGAATGCTTGTGTGCACACTTATTGTATGTCAGGACTTACAACATCTGAGCACATTAAGACTATAACCAACATCCGATTTCATTATATACACACATGCAGTACAGTATGTCTACAAGTCACTTAAACTATTTGTGCACAAATATAGCATGTCCCTTATTGTAAATTTTTTCATTAAAGTTGGCAGAACTAATACAAATTAGCTTAAAAGTGTTATTGTTGTCTAATAAAATATTATCTAATTCACATATTTATTAAGCCTGTTGAGTATTTAGAGGGGGCTGGCCTACCCCCCCCCCCCCCCCCCCCCTAGTTAGAAATCTTCTTTTTGCGTTTTCCGAAAGTTTACATGGATGGACATACAATTATTGTTCTTTTAGCCATCGATATCCTAACTATTGCAGTTTGCTTAAAAATATTATGTGTAGAACCAAATAGTTAAAAAATATATTTAAAATTCGTTTGACAATATATAATATACAGAACACTATAACTCATGTTCCATTAACGGTAGCTACAACAGTCGTATCAAACTGTAACAACCAAAAAACCTTAATATTTAGTTGTATAATGTGTAGTTTTAAAATTGATAGTAAATAATCTTGAATTTGTAAAATTGTACATCGTTTGGGGGATGAAAAGGAGGGGCGGCTAGAGATTATCTGCTACCTGAAATTGAGGCCTGGGCGTCACATAGTTTAAATAGTATGACAATAAATTTAAAATATAAAATAGTAAAGTCCATACCCAATGAGTTTATTGCCTAACTATTCATTACGTGAATAGTTAAATTAAACACCTAATATAATTTTAGATTTCGACATTAATGTTTTTGCTTGATTGGCCAATGAAACCCAACCTTGGCCCATTGACGTAGGCTATTATTACTAAAAGTGGTTCTATAACGGCTTATCTTACTATCTTTATAGTTTCAAATTATACATCCTCCGAGAATAACGCATATGTGTGTAACAATATAGTTTTCACATTTCGTGGTTTTCAAAAATTAACCGAGTTGGCTTCGAAATGAGCTGAGTGGGCGAAGTGAAGCTAAACTCAAAACAACGATGTCGTAGGCTAGACAAAATAAATTATACTGGACTATTCAACACAGAGCGCCAGTGTAACCATATGTCAACATTTCAATTATCGTAGATTTGATCAAAAACTGTCGTACTTTGTGCAAAATTATGGTACAGGATACAGATTGCAATTTCGCTTTTATTGTTTGTACAAAACACCAAAATCCAGGCAAATTTTTGTAATTTGTGATATTTTGAAGAGTAAACTTGATTTTTAGAGTCGTTAATCGTAGACACAAATTAATATTGGTAATAGTACTGTGATAGTAAGTGGGTAAATTAAATTGAAAACAAGATAGTTGTAAACGCACAGGATGATATTATTTAGTAACAAAAAGTCTGAAAATTAATAAAACTATTATAACGTTTTAACTAGGTACAAAATTATAAAAAAAGAACATATACGTTTAGAACACGAAGACTATAAACAAACTAGACATAATTTATATACTCGTATAATACAGGGTGAGTTTCTACTGACACCATTAACTTCGCCGGTGTGTTCTACTCACTAAATGAAATAAAAAAGTTAATATAGACCCATGTCCGATTCTCAACCGTTCGGCTGTAGTCGCGTATTTTGTGTTTTTTCAAAATCATGCTATTTAACCTCACTATTTTTGATTAAAATAAAACTAATCAACGTACCGAATTGCAATTAAAACCATTAGAACAAGAATTAAATTTGCTATGAAACCAAGGTTTTTTGTACTGATTTGTCAACAATAATGCTTTTCAAAATTGGAAATAAAATAAGAAGTTGAGTAAGTAAATGTTTTAGGTTACATTTCAAGACCCTTTTTTACTACTTAAATGAAACATAAGGCAATATCAAATGAAATTAAAAACTTCCTCATTTAATAACCTTTAAAATGATGTACAAATGTTAAGTTTTACGATTAAGTATGACAGTAAAAACTCTAAGAAACTGGAATAAAACACGTTTTACTGATTTGGTTTTAACAAATAAATGTACTGAAATGATGTACTTATTTGTTTTACGAAATCAGCTATAACTTGGTATTGGTTGAAATCAGCTGTTATAATGGTATTATAATTTATCACCCAGTCTGAATCAGCTGTTGTTAATACTACATTGTTGTAATAATTAATTGAGTCATTATTTAATTTTCACGTCAAACTGAACTAGGCATTTGTGTTGTAAGATATTCATTCTGTGATATGGATCCTTTTACAAATTTATAATAATTATGCTGATGTGCATTTTGTGTACGGCTTTTGCTCCGGTAATGCGGTTGAAAGCCGTCGTGAGTACAATCGTCGTTTTCCTGACAGAAGGATTCCTGATGTCAGAATCTTTACCAGGGTACATCAGAGTTTGTGTGAAAATGGAAAGTTTCCTACTAACAGTCGCTTAGTTGGCAATTTCATGCAAGATGTTGCCATAGAAGAAGCTGTGCTAGACCGAGTAGAAGAAGATCCGCGGACAAGTACAAGAACTGTGGCCAGTGAATTGGGCGTATCTCAGACATATGTATCAAAACTACTTCGTAAAAAAGGACTGCATCCGTACCTTTTCATCCGTGTTCAGACTCTTGAACCGAGAGATCCTCCTCAAAGACTTCAGTTTTGCCGTTGGCTTAGACATAGTAATCGTGGGGACTTTCTTAAGACAATTTTGTAAACGGATGAATCGTCATTTACGCGAGATGGAGTTTTTAACTTCCACAACGAGCATCATCATTCCACATATGGCTCGCGAATCACGCAGTCGGACAAGATTTGAAGTAAACGTATGGATGGGGCTGATTAGAGGCCGCCTAATAGGACCCTATCTTGACCTACCTACATCATTGAATGGTGTACAATACCTTCAATTTCTAAGTGAAGTACTCCCAGAGCTCATTGAAGATTTGCCACTGGCTTTGCGTATGTGCATCATCTACCAAGCAGATGGTGCACCTCCACACTTCAGCAACGCAGTTCGAGAGTACCTTAGCAACCGTTTTGAGATGTGGATCGTAAGAGGTGGAACGGTTGCTTGGCCACCACGGTCACCAGACCTCTCTCCTATAGACTACTACGTTTGGGGCTTCCTCAAAAAAGAAGTCTACCGCACCCTAGTGCACACAGCTGAGGAAGTAAGAAATAGGATTGTGAGGGCTGTTGCTCGTCTGCGCATTAACATCAACTTAAAGGCGAGTGTGAGAGAACTGCGAAAACGAGTCCAAGCATGCATTAGAGCGGATGGTGGCCATTTTGAAAACTTTCTTAAGCAGAATAGTTTGTAACCTTTTATGTTGGTTTATAATTTATTTGAATTTCTTAAAACCAAATCAGTAAAACGTGTTTTATTCCAGTTTCTTAGAGTTTTTACTGTCATACCTGATGGTAAAACTTAACATTTGTACATCATTTTAAAGGTTATTAAATGAGAAAGTTTTTAATTTCATTTGATATTGCCTTACGTTTCATTTAAGTAGTAAAAAAGGGTCTTGAAACGTAACCTAAAACATTTACTTACCCAACTTCTTATTTTATTTCCAATTTTGAAAGGCATTATTGTTGACAAATCATTATAAAAAACCTTGGTTTTATAGCAAATTTAATTCTTGTTCTAATGGTTTTAGTTGCAATTCGGTACGTTGATTAGTTTTATTTTTATCAAACAAATAGTGAGGCAAAATTGCATGATTTTGAAAAAACACAAAATACGCGACTACAGCCAAATGGTTGAGAATCGGACATGGGTCCATATGAACTTTTTTATTCCATTTAGTGAGTAGAACACACTGGCGAAGTTAATGGTGTCAGTAGAAACTCACCCTGTATAGACCAACCAAACCCAATATACAGGGTGTTTACAAACTCCCTGGACAAATTTTGTGTATTTGTTCCTTCGGTCAAGAAAATCAAAAAACGTCATATAAATATGAGTCTGAAATGCCTAGTTTTCTGTCTGTCCGTCTGTTTATGTTTTTTACAAATTATTTTATAACTTGAGTACTATTTTAGATATAAACTTCAAATTTGGCACTAACGTGTACCTTGGTAGGTCAAACAAGGGCATAAAATTTCGTTACGATATCTTAAACAGTTTCAAGATGACGGCCATTTAAAATCTTTGATGTTAAATTTCACGAAGACCGTAATTTTTATAAAAAAATGTTACCAGTAATAAAAAATGTAGAATTTTAAGACAAACAAAATCATACTTTATTTGCTACAATCGGATAATAAATAACTGAGTAATGAGACATTTACCAATTATTATGTAACAACTGTACACGGCAAATTGTTGTTTAGTGCAAATTTTGTATGATATTTATTTCAGTAAAAAATATTGCATTTGACTTATTCGTCTTATGTGCTACAAACTTTATTAATTTGTTTATATGCTATTATACAATTCACTTTAACAATACATTAATAATTTAGCACACCATGAATTATGTATAGAACGGACTGCATCTTGATAATTAATTTATAACATTGCCTTCTTTGTCGAACAATATTATTCTAAAGTATAAGTACTGTACCATAATACGAGAATGGTCGTATTTTGAATACTATCCTGAGGTAAGGATCACATGTTATTTTAAAGAGGTAACATAATATAGTACAATTACGATAATTATCGTACATCTGGGAACACTGCAGAGCGCTCGAAGAAAGTGGCGATAAAAGGCACCAAAATTCGTTTCTTGTTCCATGACTATATTATGCAGAATGTTGTCTGTGAACATAACTTTTCATGGTCGGGCTAGTACGATGATGACGCAGTACATTTTATTCCTTCGAGAGCGCGTGGACTGAAAACACGACTCTTCATTCACATGGTAGTTTACGTTCGACAAACGTGTTTAGTTTTTACTATTCGAGGGTCAAAACAAAAATAAAATTGTTCATCTGAAATTCAAATTTGGATGATTCAAAATTTGAAAGGAAAAACACAGACGTTAATTCCCCCTTCTAGTTTTACCTGTTTATTGTTTGTTATTTGAATGTGTATCACCTTTTTAATTATTCTAATTTAGAAAGGTATCGCAACTGTAATACGAAACCCATTGGTAACAACCATTGACGTTCGAGATTGATCGGCCATTATTGACATAGGAAGGGCATTTAGCTGTATTATTTACTGTCGTTTGTAATTATTTCACCGACTTAAGACTTAGAAATAAAACAAGTTTGCCATTTTAATTGTTTACTTCGAACCAGGATTTCTTGAATCGAACATCATGTCAAAACGATTGTTAAGGCCGCCTGAGTTATCTACTTAAAGCGAAAAAATATACAAAATGTAAATTTGTGTTTCGGCAAGATCAAATCTACATGGTAGTTTATACAAACCACATATAAAACGATTTTTTAATTTCTGTATTTTGTTAATGTCTCCGAACCCGTTTTGTGATACGTCATTGTGATAACTATCTACAAATAACCTCTATTACTGTATTTTGATAATTTTAATTATCCTTATTAAAGAAAATCCAAAACATATTTTTCTTAAAGGTTATTGCGTGTGTCTTTCGCCTCATAATAGAACAAAAATCGACAGCAAATCCTTTTAATAAAAGATTTAGTTAAATACAAATTTATTATTTTTAATACTTTTGGGGTCTTTTTACAACAATTTTCCATATTTTAAAGTTACTCGTGAAAAATATAAAGCTTTCATAGTAATTTCAAGTTATTTCAATAATTATTCATTTATAAATAAAATCCGAAACACGAGATTACAAATGCATGTTGCAACGATCTCGCTGTTTGCGATTCAAGCTCGCTGTGGCGCTACTAGCCAACCTACAAAAGTCGCCTCGTGCAATCACTCTAGCACAGAGTCTTTGGAGGTGCTCAGAGTAGGGCAACGACAAGTGGACATACGTTGAGACTAATGTTTCAGTCCAGTATTGTCACACTTCTCCCCGTTCACTACAAGGTCACTGAATGTACTCGGGATAATTTTATTAAAATCACACTGTACACTCGGAGTTTTCCCAAGGATGCAGAAGAGCCTTAACCCTTCAGAGCACCATGACGTACATCGTAAGTACACACAGTTGTATACTAAATGTGTTATAACACTATGTGTTATGTATTCGTGTGATATACGGATATTGTTTATTTACTTAAATACTGCAGTAAAATTTGCAAAAAATCCAAAGCTGAAGACTTTATAACTAGTCATATCTTGTCAACTTGGATACGAGCCAACCAGTGTTTGCTTTGCTTCCACCATTCTACCCTCCTTTACTAACATAGACGTCATAGTCTAACACGTTTAAAAGAGTTAATACAAAGGCTAGATGGGCCAAATTATACTCGAAAGTGTACGTATTTAGTTTATCAAATTGTGGGCGTGCAACTCAAGGCGCTTTTGTACACTGATTACAACAAAGAGTTAAATTTCCAGAAAGGAATACCTAGTGTTCTAGTTAGAATAATTTGTTTATTTGTATTTAAAGTGTAGGACTAACATTTATTTACGAATATCAAGCAGAAGAGAATTCTTAAAGATTTTAATTTTAAGAATAGAATAGGGAAAAAGCAGAAGAGCTTTGTTTTCCAGCTTTGCTTGGGCTTGCATGGGCTAGGTGATATGTGGTCAGCACATCCGTTTCCGGTCACCATTCTAAGCATTCTGAAATAGAGTTCACTAGTAATGACAAATTCCCGATTTGATTCAGAATGGTTAGTCTACATAGTATACAACATAACCTTTTATGTGCCTCAACAGGAAACCAGAAAGTCTTGTTTGAACACAAAGTAGAGGAGAATGCTGACATTTAGCCCATTCAAAAAGTGGGGTTATAACATCGGAACGCACTCCAGAATGAATCCATTTGTATTTTATGTTTGTTTTTTTTTTCACTGATGTCGGGTCCCACGGCTCTAAAATGGTTGGAACACCTCTAAAAATGCAAAAATGTCCTTCTAACACCATCAAATGGGTGAAAGTTATGTTTCTGAACGTTGCAATCCTCATTCATCTACATTCAGAGCAAAAAGTGGAAAACTGTTTTTTTTTTCCAACATCATTTATGGTGGTTCACCCTTTTCAAAGGTTGGAATTATATAAAACTGTTCAGAAAAAAGGGTGGAAACTTGTTTTATTCTCGCAATAGGATTTATGCAAATTCAAATCAAAAAGTGAAAAAAATGTGTTTCCTCTCTTTCTTATTTTACGTAAATTTAAAAGTGGTTTCACTCCCTCTTGTTAGCCCTTAGCATAAGGTGTATCATAACTTCATATGAAAATAATACTTGATTATAAATTTGTTATTAACATTGGCACAATTCTAAAGATTATTTCACATTATTATTCAAATTAGCTCAAAACACCGCTAAAAAAGGATGTTTTTGCATTTTTAGGGGTGGTTTAGATCAGTGGAAACCCGGTTTTCGTGATCAGAAAATACAAGTGGTCTCATTTTGCAGCGAGTTCCGACGATATAGCCTTGCATTTTCAATGGGCTATTTTATAAATATGTGTGATAATAAAACAAATGCACTTACTTTAGAGGTAATCTTATAAACAGAAAACGGTCGTACGAATCTCCTGTATCTAATTGTGCTTGCTCCTTGTACGATCGCACCGCCTTTAGCTCTGATGGTGCGGTATAGCTTGGTTCTTTCGTAGAAGTCAACTCGGGCAAAATCGAGTTCCCTGAAGTAACGTGCGTTGTTCATGTGATACAGTAGAGTATCGACATCTGTGCTCAAACATACGCCTGCAATAAAGACAATCTGTGAATAATTAACACATCACATGACCAACGTAATATGAACTATGATCAGGTATCAAACTCTAATAAACAATTTAAGATATAATGTGACATGACCACCATCTGCTGAACTTTAAATAGGTTTTAAAATAGTGGTAATATTTTTGATCCTTTCGAAGCATACTCAAATCGTAAATAAAATATTAACTACAGTTTTAAATTTGTGAACCAAAACCTATCTACAAAAATACAAAATTCAGATCCACATGATATGAAATGACCACCATCAGCTGAGCTTATTAAATAGGTTTTAAAATAGTGATAATATTTTGTTATCCTTTCGAAGCATACTTAAATCAGATTAAAATATTAACTACAGTTTCAAATTTGTGTACCAAAACCTAACTACAAACATACAAAATTCAGCTCCACATGACATGAAATGACCACTTGAGCTTATTAAATAGGTTTTAAAATAGTGATAATATTTTTTGATCCTTTCGAAGCATACTCAAATCTATCCACAGTTTAATTTTTGTGCACCATAATCTAACTACAAAAATACAAAATTCAGATCCACATGATATGAAATGACCACAATGAGCTTATTAAATAGGTTTTAAAATAATGATAATATTTTTTGATACTTTCGAAGTATACTTAAATCGTAAATAAAATATTAACTACAGTTTCAAATTTGTGCACCAATAGCTAACTCCAAAAGTACAAAATTGAATAATTCTATGCCAAACTAATTCCCTTAGAACATAAAAAAAATCGTTTAATTTTACGCCAAATGTTGGATATTTATAAAGTCTATAATAGTTAAATAAAAGCTTGCACACATCACAATTTTTATTTATACGTTTTAATCGTGGTATTCACGACAAAATATCGAATGTTGTTCTACCGTACGACCAAATTCGATATGCAGTACCGAATATCAGGAGCCATCATAAAAAAATAGAAAATCTGCTTTAAATAAAAACATTTTTCTTATAAATAGAACATGAAATTTATATATTTTATTTTAAAATAATAATTTTAATTACAGTCTAGTCTCCCAATTTACTATAACTTGGAAATTTATAAAATTTTGACGGCAATGGTGTCAATTTTCATCTAAACTGTAAATCAATTATTATTAGAATGTGAAATCAAGAATGTAAATCAATTATTGTAATGTGAAAAAATTACACTGAAAATGTATCCGAGATAAATTTTAAAAAGACAAAGAGTTCAAATGGTAGACCATGTATGTTTAAACAAATGCCTATTGTATGGGTTCTTGAGAAAAGAAGGAGCAGGAGGCCAAAAGTTACTAAGTTAGAGCAGTCAACCTCTTGGTGAGGTCAACAGGCTATAAGATGAAAACTACCGCATTAACCTTTAAATGAGATACATTCTATTGCAATAGATGTTCATATAATGTGCACGAGTAGTAAAACGTGCCTGCACTTCTAGGGTTAAACAAAATTGTGTGTAGAGGCTAAATCGTGTGTAGAGGCTAAATCGTGTGTAGAGGGTATATGCATTATTTTTAGGGTGATTCAGGAAAAACTTAGAAACTTTCAGTACGTTTTCTAATAGTGGAAAAAAGAAACACGTTCTTATTTATAAACATAGATTTGGAAATGCTTCGATTTCCAGTTATCCACCATTTAGTTTTTTTTTACAAAGTACTTAATATCTATGGGTGTAAGAAATATAATGAACGCAAATTTTTTAACAACAAACAAATTTTGTTAAATTTTTCCCGTTGCTTAAAAGATAACCGAGTTAACAGCTATAAACTCAAAACATCATTTCTTGGTATTGTCTATAACAATACAGAAACCAAAATAATAGTACTGAAAGAAATATGTTTTGAGTTTTTAGCCGATAACTCAGTTATCTTCTGAGCTACGGGAAAAGTTAAACAACCGTTGTGTTTGTTATTAAAAAATCAATTTTTGGTTTCTTAAAATTTTGTTGTACAGTTTGCGGTTTTTGAGATATTTTACATTAAAATTTTAAACATCCGCCATTTTGAAAATATATGAAAAAGTTTGGTTTTTTATACATGGATCAAAAATGTCATACCAAATGTGTATCCAAAATTTGCTTTCAAAATATTTTCTACATCCTAAGATATTTTGTATTTTGTAAAAAAAATAGATAATTGGAAAACGAAGTATTTCCGAACCTATGTTTATATGAACTTTTATCGCTTTTTTCACGAGTTGAACTCATCCTTAAAGTTTCTCCGTTTCATTTTGAATCCTCCTGTATAAGTATAACTAAAACATTCTACCTAAAATATAGGTTACGATACTATTTATTTTATCCCCCAATAATTGTGCCTTTAACTCTTTGAGTAAATATTCGCAGTTTGAAGTAGGTTCTCAAATTTTGCAACTTTTGGGTTTTCAAATTATTGGGACGTCTCATGGCGACGTCTCTGTAGACATTATAGCATTGCAAATTGTTTTTACCAAACCCACAGTCCTAATTTGACTTTTATCTTCCAATACATTGTTTGTCTATTGTTTTTATTAACAGGCGTTTACAAATATTTGATCATCATTAACACAGTCCCTCAACTGGCTGTCCATTAACACTTGCACTCTGTACATAAGGAAACTACCATATTTGCTTTCTCGCTACGTCCTATATAAAACAAACACAAAACAAGCGCTAATTTATTTGCTGACTAACAATTAAAGCGCCTTTCTGCACGCTCAGTTATTTGAATTCTTGAAAGAACTTGAAATGAGTCATCAAGTTTTCAGCTACAAGTAATACGAAGCTCCGAAGCACCAATATTTAGATTTTAACGTTGTAATCGTCGTGATAATTCATTTTAAATATGCCTAATTTGTTGAAAAGTGTTCTATTAAATCTATATGTATATTATATTAGATATAATATATATAAGCGGCTTTGTTTTGACTGAATGACTGACAGAATCAACGTAGAGCAAAAGCTACTTAAGAAACAAATACGAAATTTTAAAGGTAGGCCTATATTTTTATAAGGTCATAGACGCACATTGAGAAAGGATTTTCTAAGTTTTTATTTTACAACGAAAAATAGGGAAAATTTGGGAGTTCGCTCCCAGCTCTATATTAGAGAAAACATATGTTCGTATCAAAATCTTAGCAACACCTGTTTGTTTACATTGACTACCATAGCAACCAACTTAGCAAATTTAGAATCAATTTACTATTATTCACAGCCAACAGCTTTTTTAGGTTAGATTAACAAACTAAAAGCAAACACAATTAAAAACAACGAAAAAGGATTATAATTCAATTCAAACATCTGTTGTTACATATTACAAATAAAACTGCTGATTTAAATTTAAATTGAATTTAACATAATTTTAGGTTAGGCCTACAGTGAACCAAAACACGTTTATTTGTGCAACTAACAGTTTTTTTACTTTCTCGCTATACTATAGTATAGAGAAAGTATAGTGATCGCAAAAAAAACCATGTTGAGATTTTTGTAGAAATATCCGTTTATTTAGATTAGGCAAAAGCAAACAAAAGACTTACTGTATTATAAGTCAACATCTGGCATTACATATATTATATTGTTTCCTTTAGTTGGTAATAACAAAATTTGTTTGTAATTTTCATTATTGATTATTTAAATACTAGGAAGCCCCCGTGAAAAATCACAGGCTGATTAATTAGATACACATCAGAAATACATCATTTAAAAAACCAACTATTAAAAAACAATATTAAGGAATACTTATCTAGGCCTACATAACTTTGCTGACGGGGATTTTAATTCGGTAAATGTGTACAATAATAAGGATTATAAAACTGTAGGTCTACTTGTTAAACATTTTTATTTACATAGTCTATGCTATTATATATTTAAAGAAAGATAAAAGTACTATCTTTTAATTGTTTTTTAGTTCATATTGATAGATCAAATGATTTAGAAGTTATTAGACTAATATTATAGTAAAGAAATTAATAATCGAATGTTTATATGTTATACGACGATGTACGAATGTTTCCGAAGTTAAACGAATATATCTCTTCTTTAAATTTGTATAAACAAATATATTGATGATAAAGTGTTGTATATACAGTTTATAACCTCAAAGCAAATATTATAACGTATATTATAGCCTACATTAGTTCTATAACTCATATTTAAAAAAAATCAACTTTACAAGAAATTATAACGATTGAAGTTGTAAACATAATCCCAAACTATAATCTACACTGGGTTTGTTTAAATGTTACAGATGATGGGTGAAATCAGCTGTTTAGAGGTATGACACCAAAGTTAAACAATTAGGTGTTTTTTCTTTAAATTTGTGTAAAAAAATAAATAGATAATAAAAGGTTGTATTTTAGGCCAGTCGGTAAAGGTCAATTTAGACCAAAAGTACCAGTAATTAGCAATACGGCTGAATTTTTTTTTATAAGTACATTAAAGTATGTAGATTAAAATAAAAAAAAGTTTACCAGTCTATCGATTTCCCAAAGTCGAAAAAAAAATCGATTATCATTTTTTTTTTTCGATTATCCTTAATATTTCGAGCTGGGATAAAGATAGAGGGAAATAAAAAATACCACCGTGTAGGGGAGGTGTTTTTCAACAAAAAAGGTCATATGTATTTATTTCGTCCGAGCAATGGTTTGTCTGGAAAAAATTCGATAATGCAGGTATGTATTTTGCAGCAGGGGAAATCACTAAAAGGGGACATCATATTCATATATGAAGCGTTGGCTCATTCTAAATTGGCCGAATTTTAATATATCGAATTTAAACTTGACATAGGAGTTAAAATATATATTTTAAACATTTATGCTGAGTCTCAGCTTGTTATCTTGAAAATTACCCGATCGAGAGCCACTTGACTTATTAATGGGTTTCTCGATTTTAGGAGTACCGGACCCACCAATTCATTTTAAACAGCTCCAGTTTAGAAAATTTTCAAAATATCAACCTGAAAGTTTTTTTACAAGTTAAATATATATATTCAAACAAGTTCAAGGAGTATAAACCTTTTTCATCATTTACTTTTAAAAGCACAAGTAAATTAAAAATATATAATTTTAGACCTTTTTAGATTTTTCATCAAAACGCTTGAGTTGATCAGCTGCAGATTAGTCATTTTTTTAAATATAGTTTTTAAAATAAGTATAGCAAAAAACAATTGTATTTTTAACTTCTGTACCAATTTTTAAATCGATATGTTCAAAAATGTCGAAAATGGAGTCGTTGAATCCAAAAGTGTTATAGTTAAAACGAGATAGGTAAAACAGAAGACCTCGTTTTAAAGGCCTCGTTTTTAAAAATAACAAGAAAAAAATCGTTCATACTTACTAAGAATATTTATACTGGTGTACTCAACTTGTAAAAACAATTTGGTGTTGATATTCCAAAAATTGACGCAACTGGAACAGATTGAAATTAGTTCGTAGGTCCGGTACTCCTAAAATCGATAATCGAAATCGACTCCTAGATCGGGTAATTTTCAAGATAACAAGCTGAGACTCAGCATAAATGTTTAAAATATATATTTTAACTCCTATGTCAAGTTTCAATTCGATATATTAAAATTCGGGCAATTTAGAATGAGCCAACGCTTCATATATGAATAAGATGTCCCCTTTTAGTGATTTCCCCTGCTGCAAAATACATACCTGCATTATCGAATTTTTTCCAGACAAACCATTGCTCGGACGAAATAAATACATATGACCTTTTTTGTTGAAAAACACCTCCCCTACACGGTGGTATTTTTTATTTTCCTCTATCTTCATCCCAACTCGAAATATTAAGGATAATCGAAAAAAAAATGATAATCGATTTTTTTTTTGACTTTGGGAAATCGATAGACTGGTAAACTTTTTTTTATGTTAATCTACATACTTTAATGTACTTATAAACAAAAATTCAGCCATATTGCAAATTACTGGTAGTTGTAACCTATACCGACTGGGCTATTTATTCATTTCACAAGACTTATATTGATTGAAGTTATAAACATAACCCCAAAGTATAATCTTTACTAGATTTGTTTTAGTATTACAGATGATGGGTGAAATCAGCTGTTATATTATAATGTTACTCACTTACTTACGGAAGTACACTCGCGTTTATAGGAGTTGATTAATGGTGAAATTATAACACATACCCCAATTCAAATTATTGGGGATGGTCGTGTCTATTTCGATCTCGGTCCTATTCAAACGTGAAAATATCACAGCATACAATTATCTGTTTGCATTGGCTTTGCCACGGATCGCCGCCGGAGGTGGTGATCGAAGTAGCATTATCGGAGCCACTAGTACATTATATTATAATATAGTACAGGAGACCCCCGTCCTGGTTTTTTGAGATCGAATCGGCACGCTATTGGCAGTAAATAGCGAGTGAAGGAATATATTTCGGTTTATGTATTTTATTCAATTTTTTCTTATAAAACCGATCACACAATAGTGCAATGTTACAATTACTCAAAAGCAAGGAACAATTTAAAACGAATCTTTATATTGTTATTATTTTTGGAAATAAATTCAACCATAAAATTATTGTTTTAACTGGAAAATGTTGATTTGAAGCAAGGTCAAACACAACCTATTTGAAATAAAGCCGAAATTTTTGGTGGTGTGTATACCACCAATATAGCCTACTGAAACTTCGAGAACTAAACCGGAAAACGCACCAGATCAAACGAGTACTGCTGTAGTTATTACATGCAATAACAACTAATTTGAAATAGTACAATGAGGAATAAACATTAAAAAATGCAATATATATTTAAACCTTACAATGTTAGTAACATTTTAACAAAACTAGATAAAATGGCTTCCTGAGTTCTTTTGCCAGGACAAGGCAGAGGAATTAAGTGACAAACTACAATTTGTCACGCATGAAAAATGGAGTTGATAACAGATGTTCAATATCAGCTGATTCAAATCCAGAATTTAGTAACATCCAAAATCATCATAAAACAGTGTTACATAAAAATTCGAAAGTTAACCGCCATTTTAAAATATAAAAACATTAAAAACTGTACTTTAAAATGAGAACTTGTAGAACAACAGAGGGCTTTCGTTAAACAACAATTTGAACAATGAGAATCATCAGATGATATTGAACATCTGTTATCAACTCCATTTTTCATGCGTGATAAATTTGTAGTTTAGTCACTTAATTCCTCCGTACTATGTTTTTTTTTTAATTAAAAAAAAACGTATTTGTTGATTCTAAAAAGTTATTTGTTTGTATTTTTAAAAAAATGCTTTATTAGTGTTAAGAACGTGTCCATACCAAAATATCATCCGCTCAGTTAGGGTGTTCAAAACTTTATA
>JAGFPH010000169.1:523497-570586 GCA_018207615.1 Philaenus spumarius | reverse complement strand
TAATACTAATATACTCGTATATAGTGGAGCGGGACAGAACAATCGAGCGTGATGCTTCGATTCATTTCTCACCTCAAAATTATGTATACATTACTAATACTAATATACTCGCATATAGTGGAGCGGGACATAACAATCAAGCGTGATGCTTCAATTCATTTCTCACCTCAAGGTTATGTATATATTATTACTAATACATATAGTGGTACATATGTATATAATACATAGTACATTCGCTATGTCGGTCACAAGCCCGGGGCCTCGTCTGTGAAGGGGAAGGAGGAGTGATAGAGGAGTAACCTCTTTAAAAAAAACTTGGTTCAGCTGGCCCGACTGATAGTGCCTTGTAAGGGCCCCTTGCCTAGGTACGGCGAAACCCTCTACGGCAATCATTCGACGGAGAAGATAACCTTCAGTACGGTGAAATTGGCAGAAGAGAAATTGGAACCTTTTCTCTTTTCGGATCATACACCAATTATCTTAACTCTAAGTGAACGTGTTATTCAGAAACCATGCAACTCTGTGTTGGTGAATAAGTATACGAACTGGAAGCGCTTCAAGATGTCGCTTGAAGAAAGGACATACAGACAGATGGACAACTTGATTTCGAGGTTGAAAAGTTCGTCAATGATATTCACAAATCAGCAAGGGAAAACAAGCCTGAAATCAAGAGGGGGTTTAAAGGTAACAGTTATCCTAGAGATATTCTGGAATTAATTAAAGAATTTTTTTTTAATGGCACCAAACTAGAGCCCCACAAGATAAAACTAGGATCAACAATCTTACGTCGCAACTAAAGGAAGAAATTAGGCAGCTGAAGAATGACAACACAAGTGAATACTTGAGATAACTAATTAATGGTCGCAATACCGAATACTCACTCTGGAAACTACTAGAAATCTAAAAAGACCAATAAGGCAAATACCGCCTATTAAAAACATTGATGAAAGCTGGGCTATCAAAAAGGCAAGGTTTTCTGCTGATTATTTGTAAAATATTTTTCTACCGAATCCAACAGAAAATAGTCAAGCACTGCTAGATGTCAATCGATGGGTTAGTTTAGATATTCCATTAACCACACCAACTAAAATTACAATTCCATGTTACGGTATCCAAGTCACTTTACTAATAACAACTGCAAATTATAGTTACCTATACAATGATGAATCTGTCCGTCTTGTGACTTCTTTTATACTCTTAATTTACGCGTTTCGGGGCCGTGGTCCTATCATCAGAATGAAAAATCGCTCCATTGGAGGTCGTTAAATGTTACAAAAAAACACAAACACATAAAAAGACACTACACACGCACACGTATAAGAACGACACATATGGTCGTCATTTGCGAGGTTAACTTTAGTAGCGCTACGTTATCTACCGCGCGAGACACTGATGTACACAATGGAGCACTAGGGGTATACTGGAAGCTAAGAGGTGGGGATATCAGAAACTTTACCATGTCCTAAACTACAAAATGAAGTGCGTGTTTTGTTAAACAACAAGCTTAATAAAAATTTGCACAGTAACAACAGTAACAGTAATATGGACATTTCTAATAACCGACTTAGGACAGCTTACGCCAATGATTTTAAAGTCATTAAGCGAAGCAACGATAAATTGAGTGCTAACCACGCGTTAATAACCAAGGCCGATAAAGGTAACACTCTTGTCGTGATGAACGAAGTAGACTACAACAATAAAGCCCTGCAGTTCTTTAACGATAACAATATCAAATCTATGAGGTAGGATCCTACTCATAGATATGTCAAATTATTGAATAATGCAATAAATAAATGCACATCTTTCTTTGTTTAATGAAAGAACACGACGATCACTAAAACCGATCAATGCTTTCGCTCCGCAGTTTACAGGATTGCCGAAAATCCATAAAAATAATGTCCCCCTCGGACCGCTAATAAACTTCACATCAGCTCCTGGTTATAAGGTGTCCAAAAAAATTGGAAGAAATTATTAAAGCAAATATTAATCTAAAAAACAATTATCGTATTGGTAGTACTATCGACTTGGTTGATAAAACTAAAGCGATAGAAATCTTCCAGGAATATAAACTGATTTCATTAGACATTGTTAATTTGTACACTAATGTACCGATTCAGGAGACTTTAAAAATCTTGGAAGAAAACCTAATTGAAACGGGGAAGCTTGGTATAACAGCTATCAACGAACTAATGTTGCTAATCAACGTTGTCAATGCAGAACTATTTTGCCTTTAATGATATTTTTTACTTCCAAGAAGATGGCCTTGCCATGGGTTCGCCACTTTCTGGATTGTTGGCTGACTTATACTTAAATTATTATGAGAATAGATTCATTTTTGATAAAAATAATCAGCATTATAATAGAATCATTTTATACACTAGGTATGTAGATGATACGTTCATCATATACAGGGGCACAAATCGCCAAATTGAATGTTTCAACACGCATTTGAATAAAATAAACCCGAAAATTCAATTTACACTGGAGAAGGAGATCGACAATGAGCTTAACTTCCTTGACGTTACTGTTACGAAGGTAGACGGTAAATTGAAATATAGAATATATAGAAAGCCTACGACTACCGATGTCACAATCCACGCCAAATCATACCATCCATTCTCGCATAAAATGGCTGCGTACAATTCATTCATCCATCGTCTTATTTCCATACCAATGGACGAACGGGATTTCCAGATCGAGTTAAATATTATCAAACACATAGCTGAAGCTAACGGGTTTACCAGTTCGTTGGTCGATAGGTTACTTTTCAAACATAAAAAAGCTCAACATAGGCCAAAACTAAAATTAAACAATGATAACAGCAGGAAATACACTTGTGTTGAATACACCAACGTAAAAAAACAAGAGAAGTTAAAACTAAAATACAGAAAGATCAATTGGTTATTGGGTCGTTGTCCTGCCCTATCACTGTAGAACAAGTTAGTATTATATCAACAAGTCCTTAAACCAGTATGGACTTGCGGCGTACAACTGAGGGGTTGTGCCAGTTAAAGTAACAGAAATAGCATTCAACGGTTTCAAAATAAAGTGCTTCGTGGTATCGTTGATGCTCCTTAATACATCCAAAATTAAAAGTTGCATAAAGGCCTTGAGATTCTGGCTGTTGATAATGAAGTCAGAAAAATCGCACAAAGTCACGAACATAGGCTACATCAGCTCATCATTGTCGAGGCCTTCCAGCTACTCAACAATGATGGCTTAGTGCTTAGTAAGAAAGTTTAAAAGAATGAAACCATTTGAACTGTGTAGTTTTTAAGCTCAAATATTTTATTATATAGTAGAGTGTGACGGAAAAATGCGTGACGTTTCGGGACAAAAAAGCGTGACGCTTGATTTCCATTTACCGCGTCCAAGAATGTCCTGTACCTGGAGCGCCTAAAGAAGTTTACTCTTTAATAATAAAAGAAGAGTAATTTATTATTATAATGTAATTATTGTATTTCGTGTAACATAGGAAATGACGTCACTCCCGTTAAAACGCGTTTGAGTAATAAACGTATTCGTTATGAGATTCTGCGTTTAAGTTTTATTCTATCAAATCAGAGAATATAATAATGTAATTGCATTTGCTTCACCACGAGTCGCCGCGGGAGTTGGTGAGCGAAGCGAGCAGGGGGTAGAGCCAGGGGGTAGGGAACATTAATTCATTTGTTCAACAGCTGTTTGTTTTTTACCAACAAATTTCGTACGGAACGTTAAAAGCGAGACAGTGAAGAATCATTTGTTTGTTCGTGCTCGTTTCGACAGTGGTTAGTTTTAGAAGCTCGACGTATTTGTGGAAGCTATTTATCGACAGTTTACAGACCAGGCGTTCGGAAGAAATGGTCAAATTTCTTTACTTAGAAATTTTAAAGATGTTAACACACTTTTCACTTTATGTTCCAAGTCTTTTAAAGAGCAATAACAATAAAACTACGACAAACTGATATCTAGTCTTAGTAGGCCAATTAAAAGTATATAAAGTACGTAAAGACCCGGTGTAAGGAAAAGACGTTCGCACACGATGGCGGAAATATAAATTAAAATACAGTATCGATAAAGCTACAGTAAGAAGTCAATAAACTGGTTTCCTAACGAGCGAGTACACTTAACTTTTAGAGTGTAGGCCTAAACAAATCTGTTTGTCTTTAAGATCAAAATTTTGCAGAATTAAAATGTATAACCAGTGGATAATAAAAGTCGACCAGGTGTTTTGCTGTTTTCAAGTATTTCAACTGAAAAACACATTTTTCGTTTTGTTGGTAAGCGAATATCTTTGAGAATTTGTTAAATTAACATTTCTGAGATCTATGAATTATATTTGAGATGTTCAGCAACAATTTCTCGCAAATTCAACAGTTTGCCTTCAAAATTCGACGAAACGCTAATAAATTCACGTATATCTGTATTCAAACTGTATCACCCTGGCTTTGAACAAATCAATCATGTGAAAGCAGGAGGGTTGTATCTCTATATATAAAAATGAATGTTTCTTCGTCCTCTAAAGAATCAAAAACTATTCGACCGATTTCACTAAAAACCTCACAATTTATCCGTATCATTGCCAGGAGTGTTTAGAGATTACAATTACTACAATCTAAGGTGTTTAAATGGGGTTGCTGCCCTATACAATAAATACAAATTTAACTAACTTACTTCAAGCTATAGCCTAAAGCTAAAATTGTGTAATATTATTCTTAAGTGATATGAAATACACTTGCAATTCGATTACTTAAGTCAAAAAGAAATGGGATAAATACCATTAAAACTAAATAATAATTCATACACTTACATTTCCTAATATGCTCAAAAACTACCCTATGCTCAATTAATATAAATTGCTGATTGTATATGCTGATCTAATTTCCAACCAAGATTTTTTAGAGAATATGGTCACTACAATCAAGGATATTCAAATGGGGTGTAGCTACTCCTATACAATAAATACAAATTGAACTAAATTCCTGCAAGCTATAAAGCTAAAATTGTGGAATATTATTCTTAAAGTATATGAAAAACCATTTGCAGCTCGATTACTTAAGTCAAAGGAGATAACTAACTACCCTTAAATTAAATAACAATTGAAATGGAATATAGATACCCATATAAAATAAACTGCACTACCATTAAATACCGATATGTTTAATACGCACTCTACTACCTGCCCTGATCATAAGAAGCTTATTTTAACCTCAAGGCACTTCAAAATTAAATTTTCAATGCACTACTAAATAGTGTTCGTTATACAAATATATATTTATATACTCAAATCAAGCAATAGCATTGCGGGGTCACACTAGTATTACAATATTTTATAATACTTGTTAAGGTGGATATTTTTACATTGTGGGTGCAGTAAATTGTTTTAAAATAGGCTTCATGGGTATCTTTTGTAAGCATTTACAAACAATTAAATATGAGTACAAAATCTGATAAGAAATCAGAATCATGATTTATACGTTGTTAAGGGTCTGCTCCGGCAAAGTAGAAAGCAACCGGAGGCTCTGCGCTTCATCCAAACTGACTCATTTAAACCCGTTTTATAAATCTATCTTTTGTAATTGCGTGGTGCGAAAAGAACTAAACGTTCTTTATAAAACTGCTGATCTCGCTTGTTATTTACTTTTAAATGTTTATATTGTATAGTTGTGTAAGGAAAACTATTCAAACTCGGTATTTAAAAAATGTCAATTACATAACAATGATCGGGATTTTTGCTAAATAATATAAATAGCAAACGGATGTGTATAGTGATTGTGGTTAAAATGAGATCTTTGAAACAATTGTATGGTAAAAATGTAACGAAATAAATGGTTTGAAATTTAACATTGCTCTTATGGGATAAAAATCCAAGATTGAAGCCTATGAACAGCATAATTATTTATGTTTAACCTCCCTGCGTCTTTCTCTTCAAAGCTCATTTCAAGAGTTACCTCCGATTTAATCTACTGAGATAGTAATCCTGTTTCAGAATATTGTACTAATTCATCAATTACATAAATGAAATATTTAATGAACATAAAATAAAACAATTTACACAAAACCTACGCATAGTCTTTATCGACTGAATCCTACCTACGTTTTTAACCGCTAAGGTCCTACTTTACCTGACGTCATACTTTATTGTATCCACAAAATTGAAGTATATTTACTGTGAGGACTCGGTTGGCGTCAACTAGTGACGCAAGCTTATTTTATGGCTCAGCCAAAGTTCTGGCAGCTCGTTCTACACCAAGCGCCGCACGAGGCTAATCTAGTTGCGATCAATATATACTTGCGAAAGTTAATCACCAAACACTCGCTGAATTAAACAGCAGTTTAAATACAAATAATACTTCATTTTTTACAGTAAGTAGTCGTCGGTTAAGTTCTAGGCCACTCTAATGGTAAACGTACAACATAAAAAAACCATGATCAGTAAAAATTCAGTTCCTTCACAGTCAATACCCTTATTTTCAGTTTCTTTGCAATATATTATTGGTCTGTCAATTATTGCAATCGACTTAATTTACAATCTACAGTAATATACTATACTAATAGTTCTGTGAACAGAAGATCTCGCGAAAAAATCTAAAATCTGCTCTTTATTACCGATTTGTATAAACAAGTTTTCTGACTAATACGAATTACTGTATTCTCAAAACACATGACATAATATTAGTTTTCTACGAAGATATCAAACTAGGATAGATAAAGGCATAATTTCCTCGTTTCAATTCAATAAGTACAAGATCTGTCAAATGAATTCACTAATTATTTTGCATCCGATTATTTACTGAATACTAATGTATCTTCACAAACCTCTTTCGCTTCAGTTCACATTTTCCTCTAGTAATATCAACGACATAATTGCATAATCGACATAATATAATTGCAAATCTCAATGTCAAAAAAACTACATGATTCGATAAGATTCGAGCTAGAGATATGAAAGAAAACTCATAAACAATCTCAGAACCTATTATAAAATTGATCTCTTTTTTCATGTCAGATTTTTTCTCCCCTCAACCATTAAACTGAGTAAAAAAATGCTAAAGAAATAAAAATGATTGCACACGTCGTTTTAAATGCTTCCAGGAGTTCCAGGGAATATTCATGTGAATAGCATTTGGCCTTGACTGAGAAATAAATAGTTTTCTATGGATGAAACGAATCGATATAAAATTGGTAATAGGTCTAGCCTACTTCTAAAACAAAGCGTACGACTTTCCTACTTTAGCTTATAACTAATAGCCCAGTCGGTATAGGTTAAAACTACCAGTAATTAGCAATACGGCTGAATTATTTTTTATAAGTACATTAAAGTATGTAGATTAACATAAAAAAAAGTTTACCAGTCTATCGATTTCCCAAAGTCGAAAAATAAAATCGATTATCATATTTTTTTTCGATTATCCTTAATATTTCGAGCTGGGATGAAGATAGAGGAAAATAAAAAATACCACCGTGTAGGGGAGGTATTTTTCAACAAAAAAGGTCATATGTATTTATTTCGTCCGAGCAATGGTTTGTCTGGAAAAAATTCGATAATGCAGGTATGTATTTTGCAGCAGGTGAAATCACTAAAAGGGGACATCTTAATCATATATGAAGCGTTGGCTCATTCTAAATTGGCCGAATTTTAATATATCGAATTGAAACTTGGTATAGGAGTTAAAATATATATTTTAAACATTTATGCTGAGTCTCAGCTTGTTATCTTGAAAATGACCCGATCTAGGAGTCGATTTCGATTATCGATTTTAGGAGTACCGGATCCACCAATTCATTTTAAACAGCTCCAGTTTAGTAACGTTTTGGAATATCAACATCAAATTTGTTTTACAAGTTGAGTACACCAGTATAAATATTCTTAGTAAGTATGAACGATTTTTTTCTTGTTATTTTTAAAAACGAGGCGCTTGAAAATAGTCTTCTGTTTTACCTATCTCGTTTTAACTATAACACTTTTGGATTCAACGACTCCATTTTCGACATTTTTGAACATATCGATTTAAAAATTGGTACAGAAGTTAAAAATACAATTGTTTTTTGCTATACTTATTTTAAAAACTATATTTAAAAAAATGACTAATCTGCAGCTGATCAACTCAAGCGTTTTGATGAAAAATCTAAAAAGGTCTAAAATTATACTTTTTTAATTTACTTGTGCTTTTAAAAGTAAATAATGAAAAAGGTTTATACTCCTTGAACTTGTTTGAATATATATATTTAACTTGTAAAAAAACTTTCAGGTTGATATTTTGAAAATTTTCTAAACTGGAGCTGTTTAAAATGAATTGGTGGGTCCGGTACTCCTAAAATCGAGAAACCCATTAATAAGTCAAGTGGCTCTAGATCGGGTAATTTTCAAGATAACAAGCTGAGACTCAGCATAAATGTTTAAAATATATATTTTAACTCCTATACCAAGTTTCAATTCGATATATTAAAATTCGGCCAATTTAGAATGAGCCAACGCTTCATATATGAATAAGATGTCCCCTTTTAGTGATTTCCCCTGCTGCAAAATACATACCTGCATTATCGAATTTTTTCCGGACAAACCATTGCTCGGACGAAATAAATACATATGACCTTTTTTGTTGAAAAATACCTCCCCTACACGGTGGTATGTTTTATTTTCCTCTATCTTCACCCCAGCTCGAAATATTAAGGATAATCGAAAAAAAAATTATAATCGATTTTTTTTTCGACTTTGGGAAATCGATAGACTGGTAAACTTTTTTTTATGTTAATCTACATACTTTAATGTACTTATAAAAAAAAATCAGCTGTATTGCAAATTACTGGTACTTTTGGTCAAAATTGACCTTTACCGACTGGCCTATAATTTGCACAAAGGTTTGTAAAATACCAGATTTCGTACTTTTTATATTTATTTATTTTTATGTTTATAATTTTGAGTTTTATTTGGTTCATAGTATGAGTTTTGGAATTGTCTCTTTCTTTGGATTAAGAACTTTTTATAGGTTACAACTTTATAATTTATGTTGAATAAATTGTATATTCTTTATTACAACCTGTTTAACGTTTAGTTTTTTCGTATTACTTAACAAGACTTGTAGTTTTTTTAAAGATTTATCTGTGTCTCACAGAAAGCAAAGTTTAGACCATGTAAGATATTTATGTTTTTCAAAACATTATTTGAAAAAGTATAATAATATTAAGAGGGTCGAATTTAAAAAAAAAATCTCTACAAGTCATACGTCGTTTTTCCTGACTTCAAGTAATTTTACGCCAAATTTGAAAAAATCGAACAAAGGGTTTGGTCTTAATCGCGTAAATACAGACAGACAAAATGCCGAACAGTCTTAAAACAGGACCTCACTCACGCTCAGTCAGTGAGATAGTTTTAAGTCAAATATTTAACTCAAAACCTAGTTATATAGTACGGATTTCAACTTGAGATGAACAATGAAGTTAAAACGTACTAGTGAACCCGTATTGGTGTCATTAATTGCTTTCGCTTACTAAACGGGGAAAAAATATTTTGATATTGATTTTTACTAAAAATAAGTTAAACTAGTGGACCGGGCAATGCTTCGCTATTGCTTGATTTACCTAACCTAAAATTATATTCAGTTTTTGATCCAAATCAGTTGTTGATCAAAATCAGCTGTTGATCAAAATCAGCTGTTTTAAGCTTTTCATACGAACAGCTGTTTTTTGTGCCCCTGATAAAATTAAAAGAAATCTTTCTTCTTCTTCTTTAAGATTGACCTTCCATAAGATTAACATGGCAACTTTGAGGGCCACTGGGGCGAAGCCCTTAACATACATTGAGCTCATTTTAAGGGAAGCACAACTTCAGAGTGAGCTCTGTAAAATGACACCAAAAACATCAAAATCGGTTAAAAACTCTAGGAGGAGTTCTACTCACAAAATAACCCCTAGCAAATTAATTATGTATAATATATAGATAGATTCAATTTCAATTACAGTACTACGATTGACGATTTTAATGTATACTATTGTATACTATGAGAAGAGCAAGCTAGAACAAGGTTTGTTCGTATGGCAAGTCAGGGAGAGCAACCTAAGTGGCCCTACTCCAAAATCTTCACCACAATTAATTATTCTACTCATTTCCTACATAATTTGGCAAAGCACCACCCGCAATTTAATACTTTAACTAACACAGAGTCTCCCTATTCCGAATTCCACCGTTTACCCCCAAAAATCGAAAAGTGTCTACTCCCAATTTTAAACCCTGGGTCTCTCTACCCAAAATTACACAAAACCCGCAAAATTTAACAAAGCCCTGACTCCATTTTTTAAACGTAACCTAACCCACGATTACCCATTATCAAAAATTCGTTAAAAACCTCCAATCAACTTTAAAATTTGAATACTCTATTTCAAATCGTAACGAAGACTCTGGATCATTCCTTCCCGAACGTATTTAAACCTCCTTCGGGGTTGTTGAACTTGACTAGTAAGAAGGAATTATTTAAGAATAATATCAATAACACTAATACACCACACATCCGTTTAATAATCCAACGCGTTTCAACGACATAGTCGTCATCCTCAGTGATTTATGAGATTAAACCAACAATTTTCAACCGACGATTTATACTATTTACGGAAAATAGTAATCAAGTTGTTTTCCAAATTAGTGTTAAAATTGTGAAATTGCGTTTCACAAAACTATAAAATAAAATAGAATGGACCATTTAATAGCACATCAATCTAATATTTTAGTCGATGTCATGCTGTACTGCGATGACCTAGGATATTGATCCTATAAGCAAGTACGAAGGCCTATTAGATACTTGAGTTATCTTATCAACAAGATAAGTGTTATATAGTATCTAATTACGCAGGATATTTTATTAAATTTCGATCGCTACCTAGGATATGCGCGAAAACAGTACTGAAATTAAAGCAGTTGTGATTTTTAGAACAGTTGATTACACTGTTAATTGTTGCCAGGCCACGTTGCTTATTTATACCTTCTGGTTTGAGGTTAGTCAAATCTATAATGGTTTTAACGTTTAAGTACTATCACCGCGTTAACACGTTCACTGCTAAGGACGCGCATGTGAGCTTGACACTGAACACTATGAGAAGCGGCCGACGCACAGTGCATTGAGTGCGCTACTACAAAGAACATTTTTATAGTAGAGCATTATTTTCGATCGTACTGAACATACCGTTCCATTGGTCCAAGTTTGATGCGAATTGCTGTAGAGTTTCAAGAACGATTTACAAACAGCCGCCAAAAAACGCCGTAAAGATAACTGTTGTCGACAAGTTTCTTCGTACGGGTAGTATTTTGACTGAGCAACAAGGGTGTGTAGGTCGTCCAAAAATTGTCATTTCGCGTGAAAACCACGATAAATGTCTTCATCAAGTCCTTCAGTCACCTTTGAAATTGAACATCAGTAATCCGTATTTGAGAAGATTACGTAGTAGAGAAGCCACAACTTAGTGAGCGCAAAGTAGGTGCATTGTATCAGGTAGAGGCATACTGGGCCCGTATTTCATTGAAGATGATAACGGGAATGGTGATACTGTAAACCAGGTATCGCTTTTGCAACAGATCTGAAGGGGGTTGTCGTGCTAACAAACAGGCTTTTGGTTTTAGCCACTAATGCTTTACTTCAAAGAAAGTTTGGCAACCACCTGATTTCCCAAGGAACAAACTCTCCATACCCATCCCACTCCCCCGACCAATCACCAGCTGACACTAGTGATTGTGGAATGGTAAAAGAAAGCATCTTCCGATATGAACCGTTGACTACCTTTGCGGAGCTAAGTGATAAAATAACTAGAAACGTTAGAAGCTTGAAACAGCCCCTTGTCACCAACTAGTTCGAAGATCTTCAACAACGCTACGATATTTGTGTAAATGTAATGAAGAGCATAATATAGGAACATGTGTAAGTTAAAAACTAAAGTTTCCTGCTTCCTTTTACTTTGTATAATTGTTCAAAACTTAAACATTTAAAATTATTAAAATTTCAGTACCGGTACTGTTTATTTTAGCCATACATTACTTAAAATTTTCTAAACAATTTTTTCAAGACTAGTTTTTAACCTGAAAGGCCGACAAAATAGACCAATTTTTTTTAATTAATATTCTTTTAGATGCATTTTTCATTAAGATTTGTACAAAAACTTGTACTTGATGGGGAAAAAGTAAGTTAATATTTTGCAAGTCTTTGCGAAGCTGTAAAAATTAAGTTTGAAAATAAATTCTAAAAATAGAATCGAGAACACAATTCCGTTAACTATAGATTAAGAACACCACTAAACCATAAGACTTGTCCAGTAAACACATCACATTACTACTATTTACCTTCCTGTCAACCAATAAAACTTAAACTCGGATTGTAACCGTTTTTTTCCAGACAAACAATTTTTAAACGGTTTCTTTAGTGTTTTAGTACAAGAACTTTCTCTGAACCGTTTTAAAATTTGTATAGATTTACGAAAAGGCATTTTTTTTATTTTTCACTCTCTACAATAACTAAGAATATTTTCTTCTTGTATTTAGTTTATACAAATTTAAAAATGTTTAATACTCTTTAAAGGTTTACCGGATTTTAAAATTTTTCATGTTCATTTTCAAATATGTCTGGCGAATACTAGTTTTCTGACGCTGTATGAGTCGCTACCTCATACTCATTCGTTTTTAGGCGGCTTCCACACCTTTTACTCTGAGTCAAAACACCAAGGCGTATTAAAGAAGGTGTGTGCATCGAGGAGCGTAAACTCGTCCGGCTCGCGCAGCTACGTCACGTGTTACACACTGAACCAGTAGTTCCGAGCGCAATTGTAAGCTTTTGCTCAAACTGCGAATTAAATACTTTATGGTTGTCTAAAAATTATGTTTTTGGTATCGATGGAAAGGTAATAAAGTGAGCATTAAAATGATCTATGCCCATGGTCAAATATTCCTAGGCGTATAATTTTGAAACAAGTCTAAATCTAATATACGGGTTTGAATGACATAAAAATTACCCTAAGTGAGGAAGTTTTTTACTATTACTTTCGGGAGGCATTCAAAGACATAGAAATGTAGAGAATAAATTGTAGTAAATACTGACATAATTTTTTTTTATGAAAGTTGTAGCTGTCCTATATAAATAAGATTGTAATCAGAACCATACATAGTTACTCGCTTCTTGCGGTGATTGAATGTACGCTAATCTAATTTGTTATTAGTTCTAATTTCTCTTCGTTATTTATTATTCACATTGTTGTGAACAGGTAAATTTTGTTTAACCTATAAATATGAATTTTTAAAGAGTTGGCAAATTTAAGTAGCTCTATAGGGTAAAACCTTTTACCATCAATAAGTTGGTGATTTTTCCAGTTTATTGGTTTTGTTATGTTTACTAGGCCTACTAAATTTACTTTCAAAAATTGAAATTATCTGAAATTGTGATTTTTAGTTAGCCTACCCAAGGATAAATAATAAATAAAAATAAATATAAACTAATTATCAATGAAATAATTTAAAAATAGTAGTCTAGGTGATAAATAAAAAGTCGTGGTGAATACAACATTGAGTTTTATTTCAGTATTAACCCTAGATTACTTATGTAAAAATTTTGTCACGGTTAGGCCTACTTATGTATCTTAAATTTGACTAACAAATATTTTTTTTTTACTGTACTAAAATAATTTTGTAATTATTTGTTTGAATTGTAATTGTATCCTAGCATATTTTAGGGTTATATATTTTTGTAAAAAGAGTTATACATCAAACTATTAAATAAAAAATAAATAAATAAAAAGATGACTACTATTTTTTTAGTTATAAATCCAAAATATACAAAAATATGGAAACGCCTGCGTGCTCCGCACGCCAACCTCGTTGGAACCTTCTAACACATAATCATTTTATGTTTTCTTTATAATAATTATTTAGGATTCATAATAACCCCAAAGCTAAGATGGTAAACAATGTTAAATGTTTAAATAAAATTTTTCGTATATTTTATATCAGCAGTTATAATAAAGGTTAAAAGAACCAGCAAGGCTCAGGTCTACACTTTAATAAAAACCTAAACTAAAAGTTAAAAATACAAATAATTGCTTCAAAGTATGAAATCAGCTGTTAATGTAAATATTGGAGCAAACAGTCATTTCATTCAATTGGTCACGGTGGTAATGAATGTAAATACAGTACATGTGTTGGTTCATCATTCTAGGTCTAACCTAAGATTTTTTCCGACTAAATTTACAAATATTGAAATACAAAATTAGTTTATTAAAATCAATTATAGCCTATGTTAATCAGGGTTAGTGTAGCTTTTTATTTCGTAGATCAACATTTATTGGGAATCGATGAAACCTTACTCGTAAAAAGCTGTCTTTTTTGTTTGAGTTACCGCAGCCAAACACGGCACAAAAAAGCATTGTAATTAATGGTTATCAATTATAAGAAATGTTATTACAATAATACACTATGTTGCCTATAATTAATAACATAATTTGACGTCAAAAAAGCTTGAACGTCGTACAGGTTTAGGCGGTAAATATGGGGAAGGAGTCTAGACTGGATCTCCGACTGTGTAGCAGTCTACGACACGGGTAGGCTGGAGTGGAGGGAGAAGCTGCGCATGCACACACCTTCTTTAATACGCCTTGTCAAAACACTACCCGTACAACGTAACTTGTGCTTATCATTACTTGGCAGCTGTTAGTGAAATCGTTCTTGAAACTCTACAGCAGTTCGTATCAAAACAGGGCCATCGGAACGACATCTTACGTATAAGCGAAAATAATGCTCTACGATGAAAACTTTCTCTGGAGTTGTAAGAACCATTACAGCATTAGCTGACCTCAAACAAGAAAGTAATAATAAGCAACGTGGGCTGGCAACAATCAACAATGTAATCAGAACTGCTTTACTGTTTATTGTGGCGCTCACCGTAAAAGTACATTATAAATTATACACCCATAGGCTCAGCTTGTCACTGATCTAGCATGATATCTTGCTCTTTCCAAATCTTTTATAAAATACTAATTCATAAATAACTAATATTCAACCATTCTACACATACCCATCAACACTCCACAAAATTTAACAATAGCATTAATTGTATAAATATAAATAATCTATATAAACCCAATGACAATAAAAACACTGCAATACTACAAATTACAATAGTTTTATAAATAAATTCCATAGCTACCTAACAATAAATAAACAATATACATGCAGTTATACAACAATAACAAAAATAAATAAAGACATTACACTTTTTGTATAATACTTAGACGCTTAACTCTACAAACGATATAATCTCTAGACCGTACCCTAATACAAAACCTCGTCCCTATAATTGTGTTAAAGTTGTCTATTATTGTCGAGTTGTCTATTATAGTAGGAGGGTTTGACGAATGATCTTGTGAAACATTTATTAGCAATTAATTGTGACCCGTCTATAATTCATTGAATTTAAAGTTTACGAAATAAAGTAGGTATATTTTGAAAGAAGAACGTCCAAATGTCCAAATAGTTTGAGCGAAAGGGTCAAATTTAAAAAATACTCCTTCGGCAAGTTTTATCGGACTTGATAAAAAAATATTAGCCTAATGTTAAGTGAAATGTGTTAAAACGTCAAATCAAACGATATGTAAACAATTTATGTTAGTTAGCTCAATTTTTTTCTTATTTTATTAAAGTAGGCTTTTTAATTTTTAATTTAATTAAATCTCATAAACTGATTTGGATTTTAGATTAATATACTATTTTATAAGTTTAAAAAAAGATTTTCCATTAATAAAATTTTCAAAAGTAAATCTCCTCAGTTTTTGGGTTTACCACTACTATAAATACTGGATTGGAGTAATTCGTAAGCCATGATATTTAAGCCAATCGTTCAAACATCGCTGGAGGCTGTCTCTCGCCAAATGGTTTACAAGCCCAGTCAGTCGGCTTATGAGAATAAGGCGCAGTCTTACACTGAGTTTTCTATTAATTTAGCCTCATATATTAAACTATATTTAGGCTCCTGTAATTTAAGAAATATAAACGCAGACCTTTAAACTTTATCTAAACAAAAGCATACAATTTGCATAAAGGAACTATCGGTCCTTACTTATAGAACACTCTGTACCACCTCTCGCCCTAAAACGTGTTTCAATGACCTTAGCTAGCCACTTTCAAGGTCTCCCCGTAGACATACCAGTAATCTAAACTGTGTTCAGATATAGCGCTCAAAATCAAAACTCAAACAAACTAAGCGTTCAGATTGTCCCACTAACAAATTTGTAATTGTTAAAAACTCAATACAGTGTTTTCAAATGTAATTCCTAATGTTTCAGTCATTTGGAACCTTTAGTGAAGTTGTAATCATCTCAAAACTAAGATGGTAAGTAATGTCACACTCTATATCAAAATATTAGTTAAAATAGACCATACGCCATACAAAACTGGCTTTTTAAAAAAAATAACATAAAAATCAATATAGAAATGAATCGTAGTTTGAATCACCTGTTATGGAAATCCATTGACCAATACCGAAAATCTGAAGTACGCAGTTTAAATTGACAAATAGCATTATTTTAGTTACTGTATACAATTGTTTTTTAAATTATTATCAAATTTCCATAGGAAAGATGAGCTATTGCAGTTACTCTTATGGTGAGACCTAAGGTCAAGAGTAGTAAATGAGCACCGATCATGGTCCCCAGAACACGTTTTGAGAAGTCATTAAAAATGTTATATATATATGCCGTTATATATATATGTTGTACATAAAAATGTTATATATAACATTATATGCCGTGTTCATTATCTAACGGCCGCATTTTAAGGCCGATGTGGTCTAAATTTGGTACACACGTTGGTTGTCCAAGTCGCTCGGACAAGTTCGTTAACCAACAATATCAACAACCGGAAGAACGTTTTTTAACCAGAAGTAACTTTTTTTAAACATTTTATTAGAATAAACACTTTTTAAGGATTTTTATACAAAAATAAATGTAGGATATTATTCTGCATATTTTTTTTTTTTTTACACGACCTTATAGCTTGTTTTGATGCCCCAAAATCGATCAAAACGTAAAATACCATAAAAGTACCCGGTTAAAATTCACGTGTGGGCATCTTCTAATCCGAGCCCGAGGCCGTCGGCCAAGTTTTTACTTGGAGTCCATAACCGAAAGGTCCGCTGCAAATGGAACGAAGCAACGCTTGAGCCGGGGCTAAAGGCGAAGCGAGTTTTTCCGCTGCGAGCTAAGTAAAGCACTTCATAATCCGAGGCCGCAAGGTCGAAATGCAAACTCGCGAAGCCAGTCTGTGAGCGGAACGAAGCAGCGCGTGAGCCGTAACTGAAGTGCAAACAAATTCTACTAATATATTTTCTTACGCATAGGCAGCTATTCATCGCCTTCGAGAGTAGACCAATTTCACAAATTGTTGGGTGAAACCCTAAAACATATAAATGTATTTTGTAAATTTGCTAAACTTACGTCAGCGGTTCAGCTGCGTGATCGAATTATTTTAACATTTAGATACTTTTCCCTCAACACAACCTTGCGTAACATAATATAATATTATAACAAAAGTATTCGATGTTTGAAAACATCGATGTTTAATCGATGCATCTTTACGCCCCGTTATATGCGCTTCCTTCGAAAATTTGTTTTTCACCTTTTAACCCCATAACTATTCCCCCAAGGTCACGAAAGAGGTGTTCAAGGTCTCAAAGTATAGGTGATGTCATAAACTACAATTTCCGAAAAAAAAATGCATTTACGATTTTTTGTATTCCAATTTTTTTGTTGATAAAGCACTATTTTCTTTTTAAACCCCTGTGGGAAAAGATCTCCCTGGGTATATTAATTCTAATGAAAATGCAATTTTACCTGTACTAGTTGTTAATATTCGGTTTGCCGCAGTCAGTGAACAGAATAGTTGCAATATATTTAAAGGAAAAAGTTATGTTTTGTTTCTTTCCTTTTGAACTGATGGTATAGCTCCATTATACCCAAAATGATCTATATCGACCCTCCAGGGGTCGACGACGACCTGTAAGGGGTCCATGTTAACGAAAAAAATTAGAGTCTATGACATGTAAATGGAGGTCCACAATAGTGGGTCTCATTTAAGCAATCCTGACTTAATTTTGGAATAATCCCTTTACACAGATAGATTTGTTGCTTAGTCTTTACGTGTAAACATAACAAACAGACCAGACCGAAAGCACCCTACAAACTTATTTTCCCAATTATAATACTGTATTATTAGTATCGAAGTAGGAATTTTATAATACACTATTTTATTCTATTTACTACACCAAATTACATATTAATTAAATTATTATATTTGTGTAAGTATTAGGCTATTCGCTTTGTGGTCACTTTGAACTTGTAAAAACTTAAGCCGGTTCTACATGATGCTACGAACACCTTCCAACGTTGGACGTTGGATGGTTCGTCACATCGTGTGGCCGTTGTTCAAACCTACGAGCGTCCAATGGCGAGCGTCGAACATTCGCATTTGACCATGTTCGGGCCGATGTCGGTATTTTTGCACCGAGTCAAAGGGATGCCTCCAACGTTTGAAGGAAAATGTTCGTTGGTTCGATTCAACGGCTACACGACTCGTTCATATGAAGCACTATTTACTCTCTATACACCAAAGACCCGTCTTGTTTATGTTTATCTCTGTGTTTAATATTTTTAATCAGAATAATATTATTCATTTAAATTTTTACAGGTAGCCTAAGTAGGCTACAATTTATATTTCATACTTGATGCTAGTAAGTTCCCGTGAAAAATCAGAAACAGATTACCGGTAATTAGATACTATACATTTAAAACATATAATTTAAAAAATTTACTATTTTAAAAACAAATTTTATTTAGGCCTGCCTAAATATGATGTGGGGATTTTTAACCCGTTAAATGTGTACAATTAAAACATATATTATTATAGACTGTCATCCTCATCCATTTTTGCAACGTTTGAACCAAACAGTTTTCTTAAATATTGGATCAAACATTCGATTCACCGTGTAGCAGGAACATTCGCTGTACCATCTGTCGAACTTACTTGTCCCAAACGTTCGGTCCAACATTGGAGCTAGCGTTCGTAGCATCGTGTAGAAACCGCTTTACACATAAAGATACTAATATCATCATGTTACCCGTATACGCGCAGTAGAAATTCTTGTTCATTCTTGTCTCAAAGTTTCGCAAAGACAGCTCAGTAAGACTCGTACTGTTTACTACATTTAATGAGGTTAACTTTCAGTTACAAGGTGACAGCCTAAATTTGAGTAAAACAAAGGCTATCAGTTCAACGTTTCTTGGCAGAATTAAGTTAATGAAGCAAAAACATTGGACTGCGAGAATTTTCCTAGTTTCCCAATTTGACAAACTGCCAGGAAGATTACGTTCAACATTTAAATGCCCACTATTCAGATTTTGAAACTAGGTTTGAGGATGGTTTGACTTTGGTAAAGCCACAGTGGATAATCAACCCATATGGTGACATTAAAGAAACTGATGTCACATAACAAGACGAACCGATCGGAATAAGCAGTAATGAAGGACTTATGGTACAGTTTAGAAACGGATATCAGCAATTCTGGCTTCAAAAAGACATACCTGTTGCTTATCCCGTATTATGGAATATCTCGAGAAAGTTATTGTTTGTCCATCCTTATATCTAGTGGAAAGGGGCTTCAGCTCGGTTGCCAATCTCCTAACAAAAAAAGAAACAGACTGGACATCACTAACCGAAATGATTTGAGATTAAACCTAACTAAATTGATGCCAAATGTTGAAAATGTATTATTAAAGCATCAGGTTCATCCCTCCCACCAAAAATATTTGTTTTTGCTTAGTTTTTTTTATGTAACAGATACCTAAATTTTAATTTGATTCGTTTTAATTTGAATTTAATTCATAAATTTATAAAACTTTACATGTGTTTTTTTTAAATTTTTTACACTACACTTAACTACAGTTAGAAATGTAAATCTTTAAAAGTGATTATCACTATATCAGCTGTCAAAAAACACATTTGAACTTGCTGAATTTGCAAAAAAAATCAATATTAGGTAAGCGGGAGGTCTAACCGAAACAGAAAAACATGGCAAAGGGTCTACGAAACAAAAACGTTTGGAAAAAACTGGTCTAGCTCATCTGTACTAGTACACCAAATCATATTTCAGACTTGTTTATTTAAAGAAAACCTACAAACTAAACCTTCATTTTTAGTGACATTTATTTACGTTATAATTCAAAGACTTGGAAACAATTAAAAATTTTGAGCCAGGCTCTAAAAATTATGCTCGTGAGATACTTTTCCCATTTTAAAATAATACACACACACACACACACACATTTGACTAAATTTTAAGGCAAGGGTGGTACTGGGCCCAAAGATGCGGGGTCCTGCTAAAAAGTATTATACTACTTTGTGCACACTATACCGTATATCAACTCCCGTTAAACTATTTTCCATATTTTCAATGCATACCTTATTTTATGGACACACTGTATACTATGTAGAACATGACAAAACAACGATCATGTTTACCAGATTAAATGTATGACAGATTGTGCAAGTCTTGTGGTCAGGTTGCGGACAACGCTGTTGACTCAATTAACAAAACATGCTGACGCGACAAGACGACCCTGGCTTTTTGTTATTAGGACATTGCTTCACATTAACATTGTGACAGTTAGATATGTTACACTTGTTTGTTTACATAACACAATTAATTGTGCATGCGGACGTACGAAATTAATGGCTGCGACCACAAAAAATTAAATTCGTCATACAAGATTACCTGTCTATTCAAGTTTTGGTGTGTACGTCTTTGTGTATTTAATAAAAAATCAATTAGAGAAATAAACCTGGTTACGTAAAACGCATACTTAAACGGCCTAACGCTAATGCACGTTTTCCAACTCTTGCTTCCTGGCAAGCAGCACGGCCATACTTGCGTGTTTTCAAGCTGTTATTGTAATTTGTTTTTTCACTCGGCTGAACAATTTTCTATAGTCATATTTTAGTGTTTTCCCGCTAGTACTAATACTCATACATGTGGCAAATCATTGTAATTTTGATGTTGCACAGCAGCGGATCCAAGTGATGGTTTCCGTGCTGAAGCCCTCAAAACCCAATTAACAAAAGGAAGGCAGCATTATTACCATTCTTGAGCCTGAACCTCAGGATACTATTATTCTGGGCTATGCGAGATAGCGAAAACACTTATAGAATCAATCTTGCGCAATATTTTGTCATAGATAAAATAAAACCTGAACACAAAATCTCACAATAAAGTTACTTTCTCACAAGTCAAGCTCATTAGTTATTTATTAATATTTTGTCAGTTTTAATTTTGTATAGAACAATCTTATCTCTAGAACTCATCGTTTTTGAGATATAGGGGAAAACCCGAAAAATTGGTCTTTCTACATGCCCGCCTGAACCCCGCTCACTTCCTAGGATTGGGGACTTTTAGTATGTTTACCGCCTAGCTAGTCCAAAAAAAGTCCAAAAGTCAAAAATTGTGTTCCTTCCATTTCCTCTATAATCTTTCATTGACTGGACTAATTGGGATCTCAGTTTCTCGAAAAAATTTAAATTGGAAACCTTCCCTGGATTTATACGTACATTAAAATTACGCTGTTACTGTATTTTTAATCTTCCCCATTTTTCCAATATGACCGTCATCTTAAATTTTTTAAATACAAATACCATATTTCTATTGCATTTTTGGTAGAACATATTATTTTATGAATACTTTTGTTCTTTTGTATTTTTCTCTAAACGCAGCCGTTACGGAGCTACGGGCTGTCATATGTAAAAACAATTTCAATTATTTATAATGTAAATTATCGTAATGTATTGCGTAACAAATGTAATGTAATGTATTTATCAATCAGCTGTTATTTTGGCATTGTTGGAAAACTGCTTTTAACACTGCAAGTGTAAAATTTCTGTTCCGTCATCATTCAGTAGTGATTTAAAGTGTTTCAAGAATATTTTCGTTTTTAATATTCGTTTATTGCTTTTTAAGCGATCAACTATCAGCTCTTGTTTAATTTTTATTTAAATAATGGAGTTCGATAATAATTAAAAAGTGGATAGGTATGCTGGAAATTTATTTTTTAAGTAATAGAAATTCCGCATTAATTGTACATACGTACAAACAGCGTTACCCCTATAGGCATCCACCTCATCGTAAATTATTTAAAAGATTAGTCGAAAGTTTACAGGCTCCTGGATCATTTCAGAAAAAACGTCATTGCCAGAGAGATCGATATTCTGGGTTTCTGCGGAGCATTTCCTACAGCTTCCACAAAGGAAGCAACACAAATGTTTCCAGTATCTTATGGCTCAATATTGGTGTATTGCACAAATACAATGCATTCAAACCTGTGTATCTTCACGCTATGATGCCTGGTGACGAAAAAAGAAGGCCTAATATAAATTCAGCAGTTGGACTGTAGAACAGGTGGTAAATTATCCTAATAATTTGTGTAACATTTTTAGGTTAACCGTTACTGAAAACCAACCATTACTGGCCAAATGAAAATCCGTTAATTGTTAAATAAGGTCACAATCAAGTCAAATTTTCAATAAACTGCTGGGTGCGCTATCTTAAGCAATCAAATTTTAGCTGTGCATTTCTTACTGGTGCTCTATACTGTGAATTGCTGGAAGATATTCTGCTGCCATCTATTGATGAATTACCTTTAAGTAAGCGAATGCAAATTTATTTTCAACAAGATGGAGCAAACAAATTTGACAGGGTAAGGGAACTTTTAAACGCACATTACCAAAATAGGTGGATCGCTAACCAAGGCTCTACTATTTTGCCAGCGAGAAGTCCAGATCTTTCTCCGTTAGATTACTTTCTGTGGGGCTACATAAAATACCAGTTGTATGCTTCCGTGGAAGAAATTACTATTAAGGTAGAAAAGATTTTACACAACACATTATTGAAATCTGTTAACGATGTTTTCAGAAGAGCGAATACTTGCATTTACACTGATGGGGGACACTTAGAAGATCTATTACAATTAGCATTGTAAATTCTCACTGATGAAAGCAATAATTAATAAAAACAACTTTGTTAAAGGTAAAGGTCTTAATTTTATACTGTATTTACTTTTAGTTTTAAAATTATGTATTACAACAAGTTTCGCAATACATTACGTTAATTGCTATTAAAAATAATTTATATAGCAGCCATATTTGATTTTACACATGACATCCCGTCAAAACGGCTGCGTTTAGAGAAAAATACCAAAGAACAAAAGTATCACAAAATAATATGTTCTACCAAACATTGCAATAAAAATATGGTGTTTATATTTTTTTTTAATTTATGATGGCGGCCATATTGGGGTACCTAGTTTATGTTGTTAAAATTTAAAGTTAAATTATTACATGTTTTCAATTCTGCAACATATTTACATGTACATATTGTGAACGAGTGGACTAAATCAATCTAAATTATTGTTAGTTCGTTCCTTGGAGATAATTTTGACTTTATCAGTCAACTTAACTTCTCGAAAATCAGTCAATATACATCAACAAAAACAATTGTGTTAAAAACAACCAAATAACGTAGGCCTACTTCGTATTTCTACTACTTTAAGGAATTAAATTGAATCTTTACGTTACAGACACACTCTAAGAAGTACACTACGTATGCAAATTAATTGTGTTCTTTATATACATTAATTTTGTCGTTAAACATCATTGGGTTTTTGTCATTTGGTTTTTATGTTTGCCTTTTTTGTGTGTTCTTATTGTTCAAAGTCGTTTTTATTGCGATCCAAGAATTAAGTTCTCCTTTAAAACGACAACAAAACGTTAAACAAACTGCGTAAATCCATTGATAATTATCTTCTTCTACGTACCAGAGCGCGTCATGTGGATAAACCAATAGTTATATAATAAGTCTATAGTACAGTGTCACGAAGGCAACAGTTGCTTCCTTGACGAAATTCTTAGATGTTATGACTGATGTTTTAGGCCTTATTTGATGTTTTGTTAGTTTTTGTACTAGCCCGTTTTAACAATACAAGAGGTTTTGCGATGACAAGAAAAGGAAAATCTTTTGTCATTAATGGAAAAATGATTTAAAATTAAATTTACCTTGACCTTTTTGTCTTTTTTGCAATTCTTTAGTAGGCTACACTAGTTCAATTCTGACTCTACTCCGGGTCATTCCCTTTGGAGTTAAAGTTTTGTGCGATCGGTGGCTAGCTTACCTGTTAACCTTCTTATTCCTAGAGCACTTTATGAATTTAAGATATAAAATTTTATTTGTAAATAATGTAGTCTAGATTAGAAAAAACAAAAATTATTTATTCAATCAAAAAACAAAAAATTTTATTTAACGCAAAGGCGTTTTCAAACAAAATAAAATCTAATGATAAACTTGGACAATCGTATAAATATATTTTACATTCATTGATTAACCATTGTGAGTAATGAATTTAAATTATTTTACTTTAATTAAAAATCCCCTGAATTTAATTTATTTTAAAATATTAAGTTTGAGATTGCAAATGGAAATTATTTTATTTATTAGGCTAATGTAAAACTTGATTGCCTAAGATGTTCAATGTTAATTATCGACTCCTCCTTAGGTGTGAGTCTTCTTAAAGATGTCTTCTTCTCGATTCCATATTGGTGTTGACTCCCTCTTCTTAAAGCTGTCTTCTGCTCGACTGCTCCGACGTTGATAACGCCTTTTCTTTAAAGATGTTTTCTCCTCAAATCATTTGTATCTTTTGGCAAGACAGGCCTTATTCTTACTTCTCGCGACGAATTTACTGCCCGCTAACTACCGACCGAAGTCAGGACTAAACGATCACCGAATCTTCTATGTACTCCCACGTATCTCGTCACTATTTCCTTAAACTGAGTCGTGTGCACGCCGTGCTGGTCTATACATAACTAACTTTAGACACCGCGTTCGCAAACTCTCTGGGTTGTTTTCAGTTAAACGAGTCTCTTCCGTTAAATTTTAAAAAAATTCTTATTTCTTAAGTTATAAATATATTTCTTGGGTCTAATATATTTGTTGAATTATTTCATGAATTTTGGTGTAATCATCTTCTCTTAATTAGGCATCGTTTAATTGATTTCGACATATTATCAACAATGGTTTTGATTTTACTTGAGTAGTCAATCCAAAATTCCTTTAATAATATTTTGAAAATTTATCGTTCTTATCTTCTTTGCTTTGTCTTGAAACGCGCTAAACTGTTTTTGGATGTTTTGCAACTTAATTAGTTCCTGAGATATGTTCCTTATTTATTGTTCTAATTACTGTACTCGCTTTTGTTTTTTTATTTTTCATTCCCCCTATTTAACTTTTTTTTTCTCACATGGGTTTACAATACATTACTTACACCTTGTAAATAATCTATCGATTTACTCCCCCTTTTAACTTTACTTTACCTTTATTTTAATTAGTAAAGTTTTTTGTTAATTTATTTTATTTCACAAAAACTATTTATTATTTTTTAATGAAACTTGACTTGATTATTCAATATTACTTGTTCTATTTATTATTTCTAATTTTCATTGTTTAATTACCTTTTGATATTTTACGTTATTAGCTTTTTTAAGCCCCAGAATACTTTAAAATCTCATTTTTTGCTAGAAATTTTTATAAATCTGAAATTATTTTTATTCAATCTTTATTAACCCTTCCT
This sequence comes from Philaenus spumarius, assembly GCA_018207615.1. Taxonomy (NCBI): domain Eukaryota; kingdom Metazoa; phylum Arthropoda; class Insecta; order Hemiptera; family Aphrophoridae; genus Philaenus; species Philaenus spumarius. Next base: position 544,918 of record JAGFPH010000169.1, on the reverse strand, counting down.
GCTTTACAACTGACTCTATTCAGTTTGTTGTAACAATTAAAATCTTAAAAGTGTTTCTTTTTCTCTTTTACATTTATGCTAATAACTTCCAAACAAAATATCCGAATAAAATTCCTTCTCATCTTTATATCTAGCTAAAATTAACAACTAATTTTACAATTTTATATTTTAACATGCATACTAATACTAGAAGTAAACGGACAAAATCGTGCCAGTCTGAACAAGACTGATCCTGTTAGGTCCTGCCTTTATTTGGTCTGAACCTGTCACCAACGCTTACGTCATCATACTCCTATTCAATTAACTTTTTTCGTTCCTTTTTTAAAATAAACTCTTAAAACTCTATTTTAACTTTAAAATGCTTTTTTAATTTTCATCATTCTTAATTTGGACGATTTTTAACCCCTTTTTACTCCAATTAATTAATTGACTTTCTCTAATTAATTTTAATTAATTTCACTAACTGTTGCCATTGAAATAGGGAAATTAGATGTTGGAAGACGTATATTTTTGTATAGTATTTTAGAATTATTAGTGTTAATAATTTTGCAAAAAATTGCCATCAACATTTGTATTGCTAACTAAATACAAATTTAACTCCTCCTGACATTGTTAACTGCAAATTAAAATAAGGTTCTGGCCATGAAAGGTTTTCCTTTATCTACCATTGTTAATTACACACTTGACTTGGCTACGCTAATACTGTCGTAACACGTGAACCTTCACAATAATTGTTATACTCTCAATCTGTATAGAGAATTTATGCGTCAGTAAACTCGGTGATTCACAGATACTAATATAAAAAAGTGTCTAATGCCAAGTTTTGTTTAGTTTGCAGTTTGCAGTAAATAAAATTATTCTTAAAAGAAATACGATATCATCAAATACATGTATTTACATTAAAGATACGAAAATGTTTTACGCCTTAAATGGATTGCGCTTTTTAAGCAGCAACAATTCAATGAATCATTATATTCATACGTGAACATCAAAAATAGAAGTATCTTTTTTAAGTTTTTATTATAAAAAGTGAAACATAATGCAATTTATATCATTCTAAAGGTACTGTACCGTAGATGTTCAAAAAAAATCATGCGTAAAAGTTTTTTTACAGATGTTTTTTCACTTGTAATTTAATTAATTTAACCCTTGCTGAGGAAGCGTGTAAACAGGTAATTTATTAAAAATAAAAATAAAAAAGTGACTTTATTGAACGTATTGAACGTTTATTGATTAAATTTTGAATAAATTTTGTGTGAGAACGAGATGGTGAATCTATGGAATACGCTGGGGTTGGCTACGAAAGTGTGTGGTGTTTTTAAGAATTGTGCTTGGGTTTTTGGATACTTATAGCAGTTCGTAAACCAGACATAAGGGACGTTTTCTTCTGACCTGCGGAGGTGCAGGATCAGTGATGATTTGTTGGATGTGTGTGAGTATCGAGCCCCTTCGGCTCTGTGTTTGACTCTATTTGTCAATTTCAGGATGAAGTACTCGAGTGTGGGGATTTTGTGCCCTTGAGAGATTGTGACGTTCGATACGTACCACGGGGAGTTAGTGATCAAACGGAGAGTTTTGTTTTGGAAGGAGCCCAACTTTTTCTTCCAAGAAACAGGTAGTAGAGAGTACCAAGCTGGAGCTGCGTACATAAGTACTGGTCTGATGTATGTTTTGTACATGGACAATCTGATACGAAGTGGTAGAGGGCTCTTGGCGTGTATGACTGGAAGGAGTCTGCCACGGACAGATTTAAACCTTGACAGAGTTTGCTTGACGTGACGGGACAGGTTTCATTTAGAGTCAAGGGTGATTCTAAGGTATCTGACTTGGCGGGTCCATGCTATGGGTGATTTGTTAAGAATTAATTGGATTTAAGGAAATCTACGTAGTGGAGAAAATTGGATGGCTTGCGTTTTTTCTATGTTCACTGCAGTTCTCCACTTCCTGAGCCATGGCTGTAGGGCATCCAACTGTTGTTGAATGACCGACGAACCATATTCCAGGTTCAGAGTTCTGTAGTAGAACATAGCGTCATCAGCAAAGAGTCGCAGTGATACTTTGGGGATGACTGGAATATCGTTAGTGTACAGAAGGTACAGGCAACGGACCAAGAACTGAGCCTTGGGGAACTCCTGTCTCGATGGGTCTAGAAGTGGAAAGTGTACCTTCGACAGCAACCTGGAACCATCTACTGTCGAGGTATGAGCTTATGAGGTACATAGCATGGAGTAACTGGGCTGCGGGCTAGTTTGTAAAGCATCGTGCCATACTTTATCAAAAGCTTTTGGTATGTCCAGGAACACTGCAATAGATTGGTTTTTATTGTTGAAGCCATCAGAAAGGTCGTTGAAAACTTTTACAAGTTGGAGTGTTGTGGAATGGTGTTTGGCGTTCATGAAGAGGGTGATTGGGTGTTTTTGTTGCCAGGAGCTGGCGATTTAGTTTGCATAAGGTCCTGTTCTCTGGAGTTACTGTAGATAGGAATAGGTCCCATTCATCCTCAGTATGGGTGGCTAGTAGCGACTTTACTAGTTGGGTTTGGGCATTGAACAGCCTCTTGTCAGAGGGTGCTCGTGAGAATTGCCAATTTCGGCGAAGTTTTCTTTTCTTGGCCAGCTCCTCTTTGATGTGAGAAGGGAGTCCAGCCTTAGTCCCAGTTGTAGGGGAAGTGTAAGCACTGGAGTTTAGTGCTGCAGTTATGATGGTTTGGAGATGGGTGACCTGATTTTCGATATCAGCGGGGGAGTTGATGTCTGCAGAGAGATTACGGGTATGCCTGAGAAGGCATTCAGAGTACTTCCTCCAGTTAACTCGTTTACCCTCCTTTTTAGGAGGTAGACGTTGATAAGGAGATATGCCAACAGTTAAGATGGTGGGGTTATGATCTGAGATGAGATCGTCAATGTCTGCATTGAGATCTTGTCTGCAGGATCGTGGGAGAATTGAAGATTTTTTACCACGGCAATGTCAAGAATATCTGGTAAGCAATTATTTTGCGCGGGATAATGAGTCGGTTCACTGAGACCGATCGCTTTAATGTTTGGGTGATTTTTCAGGAACCTTTGCAGCACTTTACCGTGTGGATTTGCGATATGACAGTTCCAGTCGGGATGTTTGGAGTTTCGATCGCCCATTATGATGGTTGGATCATCCGGTGAGAGAAACATTTTAAATGTTCTTGGTGTGAGATCGTGGTTTTATGACCGAGGCAACGCACATAAAAAAGCAACAAAAAGCACTTTAGGTACAAGTTATGAACGGTACTTTGTATCATACTGCACTAGAATCACAGTAATTACATTAGTTAAATTACATTACTAATTTTTCTACGTATTTTAAACGCGATTTAACCGATGCGCTACAGTGCTGCTACTAGTTGTAAAACAGCTGAACCTTTTAAAGTTACAGCTGTTGTAATTTTAAAGCACAGCAATGGATTGTTTAAGTACAATATTTTTGGTCCTTGCACAAAAAAAATTGTTTTATCATACTGCACAAAAAACAACTGTTTTTAATCCTGAAATTGATCCGTAAAGTCGACGTTTTTCGTCACCTTATAATAGCACACCTAAAAACGGGAGAGTTATTACCAACTACCAAGTAAATCAAAAGGTATGTATGAAACTGAATATGAAAGGTTTGTAAAGTGGAAAAATTACTTTACGACTTTATGACTTTTGATCAATTTCAGGATCAAAAACAGCTGTTATTTGTACAGTATGATAAAAATAAAATAAAATTTAAGAACATTAATTTGATTTTCAGTATGATAAAAAAACGTTGTTCATCATGCGGAGCAAAGGTTGCGGAGTTGCAATGATTTTGTCGGTACTTAATCGAGTTTCCAACACTATTACGCACCGAAAACAATCACTTTTGCACCTTGTGATAAAAACTACTATATGGTCCTAATACCAAATAGACTTTTTGAGCAAGTAGTGGATGACTACAATAAAGAGTCACTTTATGGACGTAACGCATGCATTAAAAACATCAGTTTATAATGCAGTACGATAGAAATGTATTTTTGTAGGTCATGCTTTATATGTTTCATATACAAACAAATACTAAGCGTTATTGACAAATTAAATTATCACTTATCTTTATTTATTTGTCAAATTATCCTAACGTTCAATAGTTGAACTATTTACTTTTAAGGAATTCCATGTTTACTAAATTAGTTATCATTAATTCCATCAAACTTCCTCTTTGCCCGTTTCCACTATTTTCCTCATATTGAAAATGTGTGTTCTAATAACATCCAATTAATTATGCGAAAATCAAGTTGAATTACGTTACTTTACAAATACTACTAGCCGAATTTCAAACACAGGAGATACTAGTTTAATATAATGGTTTCGCTTAGCTTTATTTCGCTATGCCTCTATATGAAAAGTTTTTCCATTTTTTGTCTTAAGTCGTTTTAAGATAAATCACATTTAAGTGTTTTCGACATTTTGATGTATTAGTTTAGTAGATTGAAAAGTTTTAGGGACGTCTAGATACCATGGCAACCTGGATATTTGTTCTACGAACTGATAAAATCGTTTATCATCAGTATTTCAGAAGGATTCATCACCGGAAAAAGATCATGGAGGCCGTTTTACCAATTAGCCTACTGCGTCTACAAATAAAAGTCAAGGTTAGACAATAGAAAACAACAAACCAAAGTACTCACGTTTCCAAGCTTGTTCGAAAAGTTCAAGAAAGCTAAGTAATTTATTACTGAGTGAGCAGCACTTTTATAAAAAAAATTTAAAATGGCCCGTCTTTTCCCAGAATTGATCGGTGTGAGGACCGCCACTCTATTTTAAATAAAAGTGGGTCGAACTAACATCCAAGTCAATCGATGACAGTAACATTGATGTAAATTAAATTGAATACGGCTATGTATGAGGTACGAAAATATTTCTAAGTACCACTTTTGTAATGAATTTATCTTTTCTTTACCAGTTTATTCCACCTCACTTGTGACGTCTCAAGTAATAAAAAACTGTATGAGATGCCTCCATAAAGATCATTAACGAGTCGTTTATATGAACGCTCGGGTATGGATAGTGTCTACGAACTACTTGAACCTAAAATATCAACTCCTACAGAAGCGATTGTACTCCGTACTACGTGAGGAATACAATTAATTTTATAGCGCATGCACATGGTTATAGGCCTATTGTTTGATTTATTCGTTAACATGTAACAGCTGATTGCGTCCATCAGCTGAAATGGGGTCAACTACTATGTTATGGGATCCATTTAAGATTATTTTTACAACTTTTAGGTTTCTTTTTGTATTACAGGAATAATAATTCGATAACGCAGTTGAGCCGCTGACGTGAGTTGAGCGAATTTCCAAAATTAAGTACACTGAATGTATATATGTTTTAAGGTTTCAACCAAATATTTGGGAAATTGGTCTACTCACGAAGGCGCTAAATAGTAGAATACTAAATAGCGCTAATGTACGAAATATATTAGTGGATTTTGGTTGCTCGTCAGCCTACAGCCTCACCTCACACGCTGCTTCGTTCCGGCAGCGGAAAATTAGCTACGCTAGTTTGTACCTCGACCTTGCGGCATCGGATTATGGACTAGCAAATACTAGCTTAGACATATTTATATTTTTGGCAGTACATTGTACTTCCTCTACTGTAAAGAAGTTCTTACACTCTTACATTTAAAAACGTATATACAATTATTTTAATTGTATAAACATACTTACTTCACTCAATTACACTATTTTTATTAGTGAACCTAATTATAAAATATGAACAGAAAATAAAGGCTTAAGTTAGAAAGTTTTAAGATATTCCATCATAATTATTCATTACTAGCATTTCAATATGTTTACTATTTTGAGCAATTTCCCCAAGTAATTCACTTTATACCTCACTTATTTTCTATGAAACCACCATTAATTAATTTGTACAAAATTTCACATTGGAAATATATTACAATTATAGACTTTCTCAGACAGAACTACATCTTTGTAACATTTCATAAGAACCATTATTTTTTATTTGACAAAAATACGTGTTCTTTTCCCGATCATGGCAACCTATAAATTTTCAAATTAATTCTATTATGTAATTTACCTTCTGAGATTCTGTTTTTAAGCTCTTTTCAAAGATTATTTCTTGAAGTTACGAATCAGAGTATATGTGCAGGCCTACACAACGCCGATAACGCGTACGTCACAGGGAAACATCTTCATATAACCTAACCGCTTCCGTGAAAATACATGATTTCGATGTGGTTAAGTTACTAAATTTCTGTGTGAAACTTAATGCTTAATATAGATTCAAAATCCCAAGAAATAGCCTTGCGGCTGAAATTGCAGTTTGATGAGCGACTGTATAAAATAATCACTCAATATAATTTAAATAAACTCAATTATAGCGAGTGATCCAGACCGGTGGTAAATAGAACAAGAATGCAAATTTTCACCAAGCAACGCCTCACTGAAATAACAAGCTAAGAAAAGACGGATTTAGTTTTTGGCAAATAATTCCAAACTCGAATTTTGATCACATTTTCCACGACGTTCCTTGTTAAGGCTCAGTGGAATACAACTGTGCATGGAACATTACATGTGAAATTTCCTCGTAATGAATGTGCCGTTTACTATCGAAGAATCATAATTTTACTCACATTTTTAATAATTTAAAAAATATATAATACATATTTCTAATACATTTCACTTTTATTATTTCTTTCAAAATGGTAGATAAGTTTTAAAAATTCACGTTTTAAATTTTTTTTAAATAATCCGCTAGTAAAAGTCAAAAACTACAATTTCAAACGGCATGCGTTGCAATCTGTTTTAAGAAACTTCATTATATTTTCAAGTGAAAATTATTGCGGTAGGGCAAATTGGCCTAGATAAGACGAAAAATAAAACGCTCCGACTTCAAAAGGCAGTTGAAAGTAATATAAGAGAATCGTTTCTCTGCCAAATGCTTCATACGCAAGGGGATGTGCGTATTCTCTGCCTACGTGGCATTTTCTTTATGCACGATAGCATGAGTTGACCTGATCGAGACGAGAATTGAAACGGTTCTCTTTCTCCGCTCCAACCGGCAATTGAGAAGAAAGGGTGGAAAATTTATTTCCGTCGCATACGTCATAGACAGTCTAGGCACACGCGCTGCGTGTACTGTATTAATAAGTAGCATAGAGAACCAGTAGATGCTTGCGTACTATACTGTACATTATCTGAACACGTTTTAATAGGCTATTTATTAAATTTTTGTTGAAATATTAAAGAAAATTTACGAAATAAGCTGTTATACGTTTGAATCGTTGTTTATTATATTGTTTTCAATTCTTTTTGTTCACTTCGTTCTTCAAAATAAATTAGTTAGGCCTACAAACAACAAACTGCAGTACATAAAATCAACTGTTTCTAGAACCTAAGAAGTTTTACTTCTAACGCGCAAGAGTCTCACGTACCTTTTTAAAAAGTAAATACAACATTTTGAACTGATAAAGACTGTAGATGTTTGCATAGTAGGAAAGTTTATTTTCAGGCATTATAGCTTTTCGCCTTAAAGAAAAAAACACAATTTAGTGAGGCCATCTGGCCACATCGCGGAAGACAACACGTGTTGAACTTTTATAACAGCAACATCATACCTAATTTATTCCCGAAGTGTATGGCAGACAATCACAACTGTTAGATCCGAAAGTACAACAAAAACTTTTAACATGTCTTTATGTCCCGGCAGGTATATTGGGAGAGGGCCTAGAAACTGTATACAAGGCAAGCGAGGAAGTGCGGCGTATATAATAAATAGTTGTAAATGCATAGTAAAAAACACCGAGTTTTGACACACAATCAAAACTTTGTTGACTCATATTACTGTCAACTCTTAGCAGCAAACTTCTTAGTAGAAGTTTGTTTTCAAGGTGTGTGATGTATCATGGTCTTCCCCAAAAATATCATGGCGATACCTATAGTTTCTAAGGTTCGTTCGATAATCCCTTGAAAGGCTATGAATTTCTTGCCTTGTTTTATAATAAATGAATTGAAAGAAGCACGTATTTATAAAGAAGTTTAAATCGAAAAGTTCACGAATTTTCCTGTGTAGCAGTGTGCAGCTAGATTTGTCTTCTACAGAGGACGATACACTTCTAAGAGATTTATTATGTTTCTATAGCAATACGGGTGCCTCCAGTGGTTTTGTCTCTTACAGAGGACTTATATCCTCTAAGTTAGTGCTGTCATCTGCTTTTCAATTTACAAACTTGGGCAAGGCATCAAGAACCATGTGTTTTTCACTTTCTCGAGTCAGCTGTGCACAAGATATTTTTAGATTTATAGCTTATAATAATTTTGGAAGTAAAAGTGCTAAATATTTTGTTTTATATAAAACATTGTTAAAATTTATCAATTATATTTTTACACTGTTTTTTGGACATTGCTTATTGTATAAAATGTAATTGAATTATCGTCCTCTGTAAGAGACAACACCATTGGTAGATAATTATGTATTGTTGTATGACTATATCTAGTTCCTCGCGAGAGGTTTATAATTTAAAAATTTGGGAGACATAAATAATGCATCTATACTGCCCACCAGTCCCTTCTTCTCCCGCTGTTAGGCCTATATTATAATATACAAACAAAATTATATTATTGTGAACATGCCTGTTGTTATTTATTCTTGAAATACTCTTGTTTTGGGTTTTTAAATTTGAAAATAAGGTTATACCCATTAGTAATAAAAATTTAAATAAAACTGTATATTTTAGTACTAAAAGAGTTTATGTGTCTCTTACACTTTATAAAATTATTGTATTGTTGTTACTTTTGATTTCCTAGAACACATGACTCCCTAGTAGTGTTGTCCTCCGTAGAGGACGATTCATAATCTTGAGCCAGTGTAATCAAATATTATTTTTTTTACTATCAAAAAAATAGTTTAGTTCAGATACCAAATTTTATAAATTTCTGACTAGAAAATCATAATGTGCCACTGAAAGGGTTAAAACAATACATCACTTATCAAGAACCGGCTAAAGAAATAAATTACAATAATAAAGCCAATTTATCATACACCTACTGTATCTCTAGAAAATATGCAAATAACCGAAACAGTTGCGATTTATAAAACACAAATAATACATGAATTTATTCAATTTAACTAGACTTAATAAAATTGTTAAAGAATTAATACACGCCGGTAGATTTTCTAAAATATGGCTAGAACAGATTTAACAAATGTTTCGCCGATATTTGAAACACAAAAAGGCCAATTTCAGGCAGAATTCTCTCGTAACGTAAACATCTGTAGGGCTATGTTTTCTTTCTTTGCATTTAAAGTCCACCAATTTTGTTAGTTTAGGTCAGTTGATTGAGACATGACAACACTACTAGTTAGTTGATAACAATCATATTACATACTTCGCAGTTTTGTTTAGACAAATGATTAGTCCTCCAAAGATATATCTCTATTATACTAAACATCCTGTCACTATCGTAAAACCTCTGGCCCTACTGAGCATGCGTCATAGCAGGACCCATGTCACAGGTCAAGTGACTCTGACCTAATGAATGCCCTTTCTGTAATAATATCAGAGTATACAATCATCTGTTTGCAGTTGCTTCGCCGCGGGGATTATTGAGAGAAGCGAACAGAGGGCTGATCCCCTAGTTTTAAATAATTGAATTATAGGTCGTCTTGTGTGTTCGCCTGTGTATAAAAATCATGAGCTCCATTTCACCGCTTTTAAAATTATTCTACAGCAAACTTTCATGCATAATGAAGAACAATTTTTCAATATTTGAATTCAAAGTTTGAATTTTTTCCAAACACAATACAAAGTTAATAATAAAAAATAATTTGCAAGCCGGATCCGAAATTTTATAAAGCAAATTCTTTTTTTTCAACACTCAATTACAAAATATAGACTTATAAAATGGTTTGAAATTAGGCAATGTCAAAAAGTTCAGCTGCAAAAAAAGCACTGTTTAGATAGGGATACAGTAAGAAGCGGTTGCGTTTCCGGTTGCTTTCTCGTTTACTGGAGCAGACCCTTAAATAAGTATTTCCCTTGAAAACAGTAGGTGTTTCGGAAATGTAGAACAATCTACTTTTATACTTATTTGTATAGGATCAAACTCGTTTCATTATAATGCCGTCATCTTTATAATTATAAATGTTATCTAGTTAAAATTTGCTTATTATTATGTATCTTAAACAACCAAAGATGGCGATGGTGTTATTGAAACCTACTATTTGTCAAAGTTAGTTGTATATAAGAAATATTGTATCGAGTGTATTATTATCTCACAATTAAAACGCAATACTTATGAATAGCCTTGCTTTGTAATAACTATTGTTTACAACTAAACCAATGTAATTTTTTCCTGATACAACTTTACAGGATGCCGCCTACACACCGCTATTCACCGGGAAGCAGAATATATTTAGAAGTTTTATTTGGCATTTTCACTAACAATTTAGAGTAAATAACATGAGTTATCTACATTTAAGGATTTTGATTCTGTGAAACCCCTTCTTTATTATTGCGTTTACAATACCAACTTGGGTAGGTTTAGTGAAAGATTTGAGTTAGGAACACTGTATTTGAGTTCACATTTAACAATAATTGGATCTCAAATTGTCAACGTGAAATTAAAACAGGCCCCGCGTAATGCTATGTGACAGCTGTTTACAACTTTGCTCTGGGCATTCCAACTCATTGCCCAACGCTGACTTGGTTTTGTGCAATCTCCTGGGTGTTTAACCTTTCAAGATTAAGGACACATTTATAGTAAACCGAAGACCCATTTGCATGCCTAATCTACTTTTTATTGAACATTTACGAAATAACCTACCAGCTGATATTGTGTCGAAAGAAATACTTTCGGAAAGAATTCACATACTAGACCTTATCAAATTAGGTTAGGTTGTTTATTCAAATATAATATAAGAAAGCAGCAGAGTGTTTATAATTAATTTGAATGTGGTACGTCTCTCTTTCAGTAGAAATAATTCGATCACGCAGCTGAACCGCTGACGTGAGTTGCGCCAATTTCCAAAATTAAGTTTATATGTTTTATGGTTTCAAGGCGTTCAATAGCTGCCTGCGTGTAAGAAATATATTAGTAGAATTGTGTGCACCTCAGCCTCCAGCCCCGGCTCGCAGTTGGGATCCCGCCCTTCAGCCTCGGATCAGACGCTGAACGCACGGTAAAATTTACCACGTAGATTTGAACCGGGTACTTTTATGGTATTTTAAGTTTTCTACCGATTTTGGGGAACCAGACGAGTTATTATGTCGTGTAAAAGAATCAGTTTCATTATAGTACGAAGTATCTTTAAAAATGTACTTAAAAAAACGTGTTTCCACTTGATGGTTTCTTTCTGCTAACCATCTCGTCCGATGGACTTAAAAAACCAACGTGGACCAAATTGGAAGTAAAACGAAGCCGTTAGAGATAAAACATACAAATACATATAGCCTATAGGCCTATATAATTTTTAGTGATATCCCAAAACATGTTGTGTTGACCATGAACGGTGCTCATTGACCACTCCCGACCTTAGGTTTCACCTTAAGAGTCACTACATAGTTCATCTTTGCTATGGAAATTCGCTAATAATAATCAGAACACAGTTTCTCACAAAAAAAGTTTAGTACTCAAACGCGTTTCTTAAGTCATGATCATCAGTGATAGCTACAGTTACAAACTTTATAACAGACCGCACATCTATGTTACATTACATGGTTGTGATATATATGTAACTAACTGATGATGACTTGGTTATTGAAACACGTATTAAACGATTTTTTTTAGAAACTGTATTTTACTTATTATTTATATAGCGTTCTTTCTTTTAAGTCCAGTTCAAGCTTAAATTTAATCTAATAAATCTCTCAAACGATTTAACAATTTCGTTTATCGATTAATTTAACAAGATTATTATAATGTCAAAAGGCTTACAAAATATCGTCCGTGATTTGTCAAAAAATATATTTTTATCGACATCAACTAAAAACACATTTAATTTAAACATATTAAAAATAAAACCATCTCAAAAGCTCTCGTACAATGTTACGTTTGCTATTTAATTTCAAAGTATTAAGGCGACCTTTACATGCACGTAAGCCTAAAGATAATGTCAGAGGGTGCTCTTATTTAATAATGCTAGACTTAATTACAGACAAAAGATACGCTGAATTAACCGTTAAACAAACTAAAACACGATTACTAGCCTACATGCATCGAGAATCTATTTTATTTAGTTGCAGCGTTTACATAGGTTTTTTTTATAGGCGAAAAATAAACAAATTGGAATTAGAATAAAACTTTTAGAATTTGATGAATTGAGCTGGGATTTTATGCACATACATAACAGATAGTGGTTGGGCTTTTTTCAACATAAGAAAAATTATATGTCAGGAGTCAAAGGGTTTTGAAAAAGCCTCAATTTCAAACTCTGGAAATCGATCAAAATTTTGTGTTTTTTGTTACAGACGTGCTGTTATTTCATGTTATTAAAACAATTATTTCCCCCGTCTCTTCCGACGTCAAAAGAATTGACTACAGATTATAGGACTAGCTAAAATATGTTCACGGTAGTCCCAGTAGGCCTATAAATCCAACCAGCTGTTATCGAGCGGTAGGTTTAAGCGTTATGTTATTATCCTAAACATCGCTTTTTAATTCACAAATCTACACAATATTGTTGTTTGCGATAAATGTAGTTTAATGTTTTCAATACTTATTTCTGCATAATATAATCTAACTATAAAATAAATTTAAAAAAGTGCTAGGAAGTCTTTTTCGTATAACTACCTAATTTGTTTCGTATTTTTCATAATTTGTAATAGAAAACTAACTACCTAATTTGTTTCGTATTTTTTCATAATTTGTAATAGAAAACTACTTGCATATAAGTATATTTAGAAGCAGTCCGCTAATTTTTTTATAACTTCAAGTTATAGAATGTATACCGGTAGTTATAGTTGTAGAATGTTATAGTTATACATAATGTATTTTCCTTATGTTTAATAATGTATCGATACAGGCAATAGCGGTAATCCTAATTTAAATATTGATTACAGCAAATAATTAAATATATTAAAATATAGAAATCAACATTCCAATAAAACTGTATTTAATAAAAAAATCCCATTAAATTATAAAAATGTCCACATTATTACCAATTTTTTGACATACGATAGTAACATTTTAGTGTTTAAGGTTAATTAAAAATACATTTTAAACCTAGGTTAAACACTTCAATTAATTGTTATTAAATATACATATATTTGTTGAAAATGTATTTAAGAAATTTCATAAATTTACCTGATTCTGCGTATCTCTAATTATGGTCACACGTTGAAAAATATACCATTACAAAATGCCAAACAAATAACTGCCGGTCTTGACCTAGCTCACTTTCCGTTTCGCAGACCTACAACACACTGCGCCATGTTTCACTCAATGTATTGATCGTGTTTTAGTTAATACGATAGGATCATAGGTGTCGCTAGTGAAGAACGTGTTTGGTAATAATTAACAAATAATAAACAGTATTGGATAATCCCGGCTTTTTAAAAATAACTGTGGTAATCTAGTGGTATTATTGATTGAGTATTGTGTATTTTTTTAAATTTTATAAATATTTGGTTAGAAAATGATAACCTGGCTTTTGAAATTTCTCGTGACAAAACCTTGACATGCTCAACCTTCACACGACGGAAAACGCGATGTCAACAAATTTTGTTATTCAGTTAGCAGAGTGCTTTGCTGCTTGAATGATTAACTTAGTCCTATTATTTTATCAGCTCATTTGTTGTAAAGCTACGACTTAATACTTACCTACATTTGGTATTTATCATTAGCTAACAGAAAGACTATGTAATATGTTTTACATCATATTAATGTTGCGAAAACTTGTTTACTTCATTACGGCAACAGCTATGATTAAAAATAATTCCTACTGCTAAAAAACTCAATTTTCTGATCAGGTTTACTTTCATTGCCTTTACGAACGGACTATACAATATTGAATAGGCCAAGCCAAATCTGACGTTTTAAAGATGATTGGTTAGAGCCTAAAGCCTTTGCACCCTTTTTTAAGCACGCGATTTGTACAAACACCAATGAATACAGAACTTATAAGAAGCTAAGCTTGCCAGATTCAAATAAAACTAGGCTGAATCTTTAATATGGGCGTTGCGCTTCTTATAAGTTCTGTATTCATTGCAAACATAATGTGAACTATTTCTTGGAAATTGGGATTCAGGTAGTATTTATAACCTTCTTCAAAATCTACCCTGTGCCAAAGCGGGCTTTTACTCTAGGGGTGACATCAACCCCTTCTAGGGGGTGAAACATTTTTTAATCAAAATTAACTGGGAAAGTTCTAGCCTATAAAGTGTTTTGTAAAGTTGATACTTTCCGAGATATTAAGGATTGAAAAACGCATGTTTTTTAACAGTTTTTCACGAATAACTTTAAAAGTTTTCATTTTATTGAAAAAATCGTTAACACAAAAATGTAGCTAATAAAAAAACAAAGAGAATCGTTTTTTAATGACTTATGTAAACCCAATACGAACTGAGTTATTGCTCGTTGAAGGACGGTTATTTTTCGAGAAACCCGAAATTAAAAACCTTCAACCTTAAATAACTTGAAAATGGTGAATTTTTTGGGGAAACTCAAGATACCTTTTTAAAGTACATAAAAAAAACCTTTTAAATGAGCACTGATAAAGTATTTTGCATAAGAATTGACTGACTTATAACGAAAATAAAGTAACTTCTTTAAAAAAAAAAACGAACAAACATTTAACAATTACACCCTTCCCATTACCACCCTAATTGAAATTAATCGTAAACCACTTGCAATTAACTTCATGTAGGTGTTATTGGTATGATCCAAGTGATTTGACAGGTTTAGAATGCTTATTTTAGAAAAAATAATTAATTAAAAAAAAAAATTAAATTTTTGTAATTTTGAAAAAAAATTCTGAAATAAACCAAAAACTACTCATGATATGAAAAAAAATGTCAAGTGTTAATTGTAGGGTTTTTCTTACTGAAAATTTTGATTTTTTTTTTTTATCTTTGTATCGTAAAACTTTACTGAGACATGGCACTTCAAAGTTTGCATACGCGTACTATTTGTAGCTTATCCAAGCCCTTTGAACTCAACCCTTTTCAAAAATAAGGGTTGACAAAAATTGACTCATATGACGTTAAAGCACTTGAAATTCTCTACAAAATGTATTTTTTTTAAGTTTATAGCTTAAAATAAGGGAATTATCGTCGAAAAACCAACTGCTTTTTAGCGAATTTCCATAGGAAAAATAAGCTATTGCAGTGACCCTTATGGTGAGACCCAAGGTCGGGAGTAGCAAATGAGCACCGATCATGGTCCCCAGAACACGTTTTGGGGTGTCATTAAAATTCATATATATATATTTATATATGTGTGTGTGTGTGTGTGTGTTCGCTCTCTAGCGGCCGCATTTTAAGTCCGATTGGTCCAAATTTGGTAAACGTGTTGTTTGTCTATGTCGCTCGGGTGAAAAATCCAACAACCGGAAGTACGTTTTTTGACCGGAAGTAACAATTTTTGAGATTTTACTACGAGAATGAAATTTTTTTAGAGTTTTTTCTAAAAATATAAATGTAAGGTGTTATTCTGCACATTTTGTTTTTTTACGCGACCTTATAGCTCGCTTCATTCCCCCAAAATCTATCAAAACGTAAAATACTATAAAAGAACCCAGTTCGAAGCCAAGTGGTGCAAACTCGCGAGGCCACTAGGAGGAAACAAATTCTACTAATATATTGCGTACACACAGACAGCTGTTCAACGCCTTCGTGAGTAGGCCTATTTCCCAAATTGTTGGTTGAAACCCTAAAACACAGGCATATAAACTTAATTTTGGAAATTTACTCAACTCACGTCAGCGGTCCAGTAGCGGGTCGAATTATTTTTTAATTTCGGAGCACGAATTTTGGAGCATAGGGACAAAGACAGAAAAATGGAGCATACAATCGAGCAACAGCTGGCACATGGTTAAAGTATTATAAAGGTATTTTCTAATCTAAGTGTGTGTATTTATATTTATATATATATATATGTACAAATATGTGTATATATAAGTATGTATTGTGTCGTATGTGTTGAATGATGCCACTCGTTTTGGCCAGTATACTGTTAATATCGAAAAAATATACAAGTGGTCTTAGTTTGTTCTTCATCTTGTTGTATTATGTCTTAAAAATCATTAATTATGTGTATTAAATGTTATGTTATGTGTATCAAAAAAATTAAACTGTAAGTACACAATTTTTAATAATATTCCTAAATTCATTATTACTGTAATTTTCAATTAGTAGGTTAGTAAGGGTAATTTTAAGACTTAAAGTTGCAATATTTAAAAAAATTATAGCAATTTGTATATTGTTTGTCGCAAGGGGACTTTTATAAAGATTGAAGTGTTTATAAAACAACAAATTTTATAACACCAGTGAAATATTCTTAATGCAATATAAATTCACTTTTAAATAATTTTTAATTTTTAAAAAAATCTTTGAAATTAATTTTTAATAATTAATTTTCTCAGGGATGATTTATACGGGTTGAAGCGTCTCACAAATAATAATTTCATTCAAATAAAATACAATAATTTAAATTTAATATGACGCACTTTTAAACCATTATTTCAAGTTATAATAAATATAAAACTAGTTTTGAAAATTACTACCCTCAAGGGATAATTTACAGAGGTTGAATCTTTCTGATTAATCATAAACTTGTTTGAGAATGTCAAGAGATCAACAAATAATTAATTTAAACTTTATTTAAACCAATTACGTGATAGAATCTACGATTTTTAAATTTTTTTCAATAAGGGGTAGTTTTCACCCCTAAGAAGGTAGTTCGGCACAAGGTAGATTTTAAAATAGAGGGTAAGTAGAGTTAAAATCCAAATTTTTACGAAAATCGATGTTGATTCCCAAAAATGACTGGACTACCAGAAAAGATCGACGAGCTGCAGAAAACACATGCATTAAAGTGACCTAGTTACCAGGACCGTTTATATTTATCTAATTTGTTTAATTATTAGCATATTTTATAATTTTTTAAATTGTGCCTTGAAATGATGGAGAAAATACATTTAAGTTCCCTTTTGGTCTCACACAGGCCTAACATTATGGTAAGTATATACTTTTGAATATTGTGTCATCAAGTTTTCTCTCGGTATGGGCCTACAAATAAAATTATAATTCTTTTTAAAATTGCTATTTTATAAAATAGTATCTCATATATAATATACTTTTACAAAAAAATTACGTGTGCTCGAAGACTTATATTATAATTAAATAATTCGATCACGAACCGCTGACGGGAGTTGAGCAAATTTCCAAAATTAACTTTATATGTTTTAGAGTTTGAACCAACTATAGGGTACAATAAGAGCTACAAACAAGCTAAATTGTATCAAAATCGTTAGAGCCGTTTTTTTATAAAAAAATAATAACTGATTTTCTGGAGGATGTTTGTCCAACAAGGGGGTTGTTTTTCAAAATTTGTCAAAGCCTTTTTTCGTGCATCTACACAGGCCTAATTGACATGTCTGGTGCAAATTTGTTCGAAATCGATCGAATAGTTTTCTCTCTAGCTTTGTATGCATACAGACATACAGACAGACATACAGAGATACAGACAGACATTTTGTAAAAACCACTTTTTTGGGCTCAGGGTGTCCCAAAACAGATATTTCACAAAAATCTCAACTTCGAATTTTTTTTGCGATCACTATACTTTCTTTATACTATAGGATAGTGAGAAAGTAAATAAACGGTACCAGAAACTGGCACATACTTTCTCACAAACATATATAAATTATTAAACAGATTCACTGTGATTTCATAATAGGAGAGTAACTAATAAATATTATTATTATTAGCTAGAAAGAAAACTATTCGATCGATTTCGAACAAATTTACACCAAACACGTCAATTAGGCCTGTATAGATGCACGAAAAAATATTTGAAAATTTTGGGAAAAAAACCCCCTTTTGGAAAAAAACCCAAAATTAGTTATTATTATTATTAGCTAAACGAGAATTTTTAGAAAGATTCTGTTTTTTCTGTTTTTTAGCATATGGCAGGGTACATTAAGAGCTACAAATAAGCTAAATTGTATCAAAATCGTTAGAGCCGTTTTTTTATAAAAAAATAATAACTGATTTTCTGGGTTTTTTTTGTCCAACAAGGGGTTTGTTTTTCAAAATTTGTCAAAGCCTTTTTTCGTGCATCTACACAGGCCTAATTGACATGTCTGGTGCAAATTTGTTCGAAATCGATCGAATAGTTTTCTCTCTACCTTTGTATACATTCAGACAGACATTTTGTAAAAACCACTTTTTTGGTCTCAGAGGGTCCCAAAACGAATATTTCCAAAAAATATCAACATCGATTTTTTTTGCGATCACTATACTTTCTCTTTACTACAGTATAGTGAGAAAGTAAAATGAATGATTCTTTGCCCTCTGAAGACTCAAAAGCTATCGACCGAATAGCTATCTATAAATATTTCACATTTTATCCATATAATTGCCAGGAGTGTTTAGATGTTACAATTACTACAGTCTAATGGGTTGAATTGGGGCTGCTACCACTCACTATACAATAAATATAAATTAAACTAACTTCTACAAGCTATAAAGCTAAAATTGTGTAATATTATTTTTAAGCGATATAAAAACTGTTTGCAATTTGATAACTAAAGTCAAAGAATGAAATGGAATAACTACCCTTAAAATTAAATAATAATCCATACACTAACTTTTTCTATATGCTCAAAAACTGCTTGGAAAAAATCTTAGGTTAGGCCTATTATCACGTGTATTTAAATTTATTACTATAGCAACCAATTGAATAAAATAACAGATAAAACAACTGATTTGAAACTTTGAAGCAATTATTTAAATTTCAAACTTTTAGGTTAGGTTTTGATTAAAGTGTAGACCTGAGCCTAGCTGGTTCTTTTAACCTTTATTATAACTGCTGTTATAAAATGTACGAAATAATTTGATTTGAGCATTTAACATTATTTACCATCTTAGTTTTGGGGTTATTATTAATAATATTACAAAGAGGTAAAATGTTTTTGGTTATTTGTTTGTAGTTAGGGGGTAATCTCTGGAACTACTGAACCGATTGAAAAAATTGTTTTACTAGTAAAATACTACACTATCCTTGAGTAAAGATTAATTTTGATTTAAGGGTTACAACAACCCCTAAAACAATAAATATTAATTTTATACTTTTCTTAAAGCTAGAGAGCTGAAATTTTGTACATTTATTTCTTACAAGATACATAGAAAAATAAATAAAACCCGTAAGCAGCACTGCCGCATTACTATAGCCGAATTTTCTTATCAAGGAATAACTAGTATTTTATAATGAGAGTTTACTATGAGTTTTGTTCCTTGTTCCGGAAACTGTTCAAAATATACCTTTGCACAGGATTATAGTAAATTTAATTGCCTTTCGAATGATATAGCTCATAAATTGCACTGGGGTTTATTAGTGGGAGAAATTGCTTATTAATTACCTTACATTGATAATGAAAAAACATTTATCGGGATTTTCTTATCAATTTTGATCCTTGTTCCGGAAACTGCACCTGAATTACCTTTGCACAGGATTGTACTAAATTTAATTATCTTTCGAACGATATAGTTCAAAAATTGCACACCGGCTTTTGAGTCGGAGAAATTGCGCAAAAACCTTACACAGATAATGAAAAAATCATTTATCAGGAGATTCCTATCAATTTTGTTCCTTGTTCCGGGGACTGTACCTGAATTACTTTTGCACAGGATTGTAGGAAATTTAATTGCCTTTCGAACGATATAGCTCAAAAATTGTACGCGGGCTTATGAGTGGGAGAAATTGCGCAAAAACCTGACGTGGATAATGAAAAAATCATTTATCGGGAGCTTCCCATCAATTTTGTTCCTTGTTCCGTGGACTGTACCTGATGAACTTTTGCACAGTATTGTAGTAAATTTAATTACCTTTCGAACGATATAGCTAAAAAATTGTACACAAGCTTATGAGTGGGAGAAATTGCGCAAAAACCTTACGTGGATAATAAAAAAATCATTTATCGGGAGTTTCCTATCAATTTTGTTCCTTTTTCCGGGGACTGAACCTGAATTACTTTTGCACAGGATTGTAGTACATTTAATTACCTTTCGAACGATATAGCTCAAAAATTGCACAGGATTGTAGTACATTTAATTACCTTTCGAACGATATAGCTCAAAAATTGCACACGGGCTTATGAGTGGGAGAAATCGCGCAATAACCTGACATTTATAATGAAAAAATCGTTTATCGGGAGCTTTCTATCAATTTTGTTCCTTGTTCCGGGGACTGTAACTGAAATACCTTTGCACAGGATTGTAGGAAATTTAATTACCTTTCGAACGATATAGCTCAAAAATTGCACACGGGCTCATGAGTGGGAGAAATTGCGCTAAAACCTGACGTGGATAATGAAAAAATCATTTATCGGGAGATTCCTATCAATTTTGTTCCTTGTTCCGGGGACTGTACCTGAATTACTTTTGCACAGAATTGTGGTAAATTTAACTACCTTTCGAACGATATAGCTCAAAATCTGCACAAGGGCTTATGGGTAGGAGTAATAATGCAATTTCCTCGCTCTAACTTTGCCATTTTGGTTTAAATCAAACAAGCAGCCATTTTGTGTAAAATCGAAAAATGAAAATATCAGTGTCTGAGACATCCTACAAGGACCCTTCCACTAAAATTTCAGCTATTTTGAAGCATATTTACTACCATTTTATCAAGGTGGGAAAAATCCATATACTTATATACCCTTAAATCCCTACCCAAAAACGATTAATCGGTATAACTCCGCCATTTTGAATCGGATCGAAAAACAAAAAAAAAGTGTATCTGAAGAATCCTACTAGGACCCTTTCACAAAAAAATCAGCAATTTTGAAGCATATTTACTACCACTTATCGATCCGGGAATAAAA
The DNA here is from genome assembly GCA_018207615.1 of Philaenus spumarius. Classification (NCBI taxonomy): domain Eukaryota; kingdom Metazoa; phylum Arthropoda; class Insecta; order Hemiptera; family Aphrophoridae; genus Philaenus; species Philaenus spumarius. Next base: position 523,862 of record JAGFPH010000169.1, on the reverse strand, counting down.
CAGATATATATTTATATAAAGTAATTTTCAAATTGGGTCGAGTGTAAGAGCTCTTATTTTCTTCAAAAATTCGGCTAACTAGATTTGCATTTTGTCGCGTGCTATTAAGGTGTGAAAATGTGGTAACAACCTTTAAAACAATACAAATTAATTGTTATATTTTCCTAAGTTAGGGAGCTGAAAATTTGTGCATGTATCATAGATTGACATTTTGTTGCGTGCTGCTAAGGGGTGAAAATGTAGTACAAATTTTGATTGTTATACTTTCCTTAAAACTAGATAATAAACCCTTAATAAACGAAGGAATTTAAAAATAAAAAACCACTATGTTACATCCTAATTAAAATAACTTAAATAAGACATAT
>JAGFPH010000169.1:507565-518497 GCA_018207615.1 Philaenus spumarius | reverse complement strand
ATATAAAAATAATGGTAGTATGTCCAATAATGCAATTATATACAATTTATGTGTAAAAACTTCATTAGGCCACCAACAATTTGAAGCACTTGGGTTCTGCTGCACCATCCTCGTAATCGTCGTCGTAGTTTTGAAAGTTGTCGGGGTCTATGAATCACTCAATTAACACTGGTGACTTTGTTACAAGATTGAATAATAATGAGGGGGGTTTTTAAAATAAAAATTGTACTTCTTCAGGATGACGAGAATAATAATATCCACCTTGTTTGGTAATTTACCATCCCCAAGCAGATGGCAACTTCTCGTAGACCCCTTGGCTTCCCATCCACGTCTGGACTTGTTGGTAAGTCCTGAATGAATGGTACTTAGCGACATCTCTGGTTGGTGGCAGTTTGGTAAGTTGGCAGCTCGGCTTTGCCACGACAGTGGTGAAAATGCGGTAAGTCCTGAGTGAATGGTACTTAGCGGCATCTCTGGTTGGTGGCAGCCTGGCAAGTTGGCAGCTCGGCTTTGCCACGACAGTGGTAAAATGCGGTATCTCAGGTCATCGAGGTTGTCATGTCCAATGTTCCCGCCATACAGTTTCACCAAGAACTTCTCTCCAACGTCAGCAATTTGAGCTGGAGTTGCCTCGGGGTCCTTGAAAATCTCAAACATCTCAGAGAGGCCGGGGTTCTTCTGATACGTCTGTATCACCTTCTTCTTCAAAATTCCAAAGGGTGCTGAAGACACGTGGTGTCGAAGCTATCGGTGGTGTCGCAGAACACCTGTGGCCCGTGTTTGAAAGAGTGGGAAGAATAAAGGACGGTTGGGGAAGTAGCCCCTTCCCACTCTTTTGGAAGTAGCCGTTTTTCTTTGAAAACCCCAAAGTATTCAGCAGCACCAGAAGATCAATGTCCTCCCCTGTAATGACAACACTGTCGTAATCCTCGGCAACTGAGACATCCATCTGTACGATCAGCACATCAGCGTCTTCTCTCCCTACTTGACTTGGATCCCCTTGGCTTCCAGTTCACCCTTCAGCATCGTTATGAAATTCATCTTGTTTGTGTCGTTGGAGAGAAATGTTTTCCTGCGTGATGGTGCTGACTGCTGTTGTCTTGGAGAACACAAACTTAGTAGAGGGGTTCAGCAAGGAACGCCGATACTGTTCTACTGCCTTGGTGCTTTGGTAGCTTATCCCACTAGGATAACCATCAAAAACGACTATGGCATTGCTCCCAAAGTGCCTTTTGATGTAGTCCATGTAGTTTTGGCAGACTACCTGGAATTTGCTTCGCTTGACTTCGTCCAAACCTCCCAATTTAGCAGGAACCCTCCATCAATGATATTGCATTTTCTGTGGGTTTAGTTTCCAGTCCCCTGTCCTTTCAGCTCTGATGAAGTTCTTCATAAGAGTGCACATACGGAAATATTGAATCCAAAATGCTGCAGTTGGTACTCAACAGTCTTCAGAAGACTGGACAGCTTTTCGTCACACATTTTAGAGAAGGGTCCTCTGCATCAATTCTCGAATTGTAAGAAGCATAAATAACGATGTCCAGCGCGAACAGGTCTCCTTCTTCCAACCCGCAACAGATCAATGATGAGTCCACCTAAGGCTGCGTATGCAAGGCTATGCCCGCGAACTGCTCTGGCATAAGCATACCAAAACATTGAAATTATAAGAGAGACGAAAATTTTGAAGGCAAATTCTTCAAGACTAGATGTTTACGTCAATGGTATAAAGTTATTCTGTTCAAAACAGGTTTGTCTAACCATTATACGATTTAGAAATATGACAAAAAGTGATTTGTTTCACCGAGTTTTGTCACGCGCATCAGCGGTTTAGAAAAAAATGTCTAAACAATGATTACACAAGTAAATATACGTTTTAGAAAGAAATTGTAAATAAAAAAAATGAATTTTGAAACATAAAATTTCCAATGGTATTTGTTTTTTTGAGATTGGAAGGTTTTTAGTAGTTGAAATATTCCATACAATCACGCGTTACAAATGTATTGTCGCGGCATGGAGTGACTGCACTATAGTGAAGTCTGCCGGTTGTAGGGTTAAAGAGGTCTGCACCACTCAGAGGACCCCCCCCCCCCCGCGTGTTCCAACATGTTGATATTGATGAGTGATTAGCATAATTACTGTAGAACCGATGGTAATTGATAGTTAGAGGGCCAAAAACGAAGGTTTTGGCCAATTTTGGTCATTTTGAGAAAATGTCTCTAACTTTGATCGGCTGTATCTCGGTTAATATTATGTTTAGGAAGAAGTTTAAAGATACCAAATTGTAGCAAATTTACTGCTCTACAACTTTTAAAATAAATGTTTTGGTCGAAAACCGCTTAGTTTAGAAGTTATAAGTGAAAAACCGACCAAAATCCGAAATTTTTTAAGTTTTTGCCCCCCCCCCCCTCCCAAATTAGCACAGGGTCCTCGAGTTGGAAAACTTGACAGAGTCATCCCACAGCACCCCCGAACAACCTGTAAAAGTTTCATTAACTTTGGAATTTTTTCCAGCAGACCCCACTTTTTTTGCTCTGTCTACTGGATTAGTAAGTCAGATTAGTGGAACCTTCGCAGATGAGAAGAAAGTTTAGTTTTACAGTACATAATAATATAATTTAAAAGCGGCACGAACTTAATTCTTATGAAAATCTATTAAGAAATCGCCATTCGCAGCATTAAGTGGCATTAATTATGTTAAATAATATAATACCGATTGAAATTAAAACTTAGAGTAATTTAGTTGCTCACAAAATTAAAAATCGCCGTCAGCTGAATGTTTGTGGAATAAATATTGTCAGTCCATTACTCTAAGTGACTATGCAACGATCAGATGCACTGAGCGCGCAGCTGACTGACGGTCTTTCCCCAGGTATACACACAGCTGACAATTATCTTTATTATTTAAAATGTCTCAAAATTTAGCTGTATAAATTTCATAAGGTATAAAATGACTTTATGTTTTTTAATTTTCTGACATTTTTGTATACGTGACTGACGTATAATCCCCTCTTATTTCTGAAACTGATTTTCATTTTTTGGTTGTAAATGATCTAAAAAATTATCGCATAAATTTTGGTAAGGTATAAAATCACTCGGAGCAAAAATTTTGTTGACAACTTTCACATGCTGACATTTTGAGTTCCACTTCGGGTGCGGCAACTGACATTCATTTTGCTCAATGTTGAATATTAATCAACTGTTAGAAATTAAATTTATTCGGTATAAAATTCCTTGAAAAAATGCAACGCTACCTCCAGTATTATGATTGTGTTGTAAAGCTTATGATGCTGCCGTGTCGGTCTCAGTCTCTTACTACGATTGTCAACGGGTGGTTGTTATAGAGTTTTCGTTTAGCGTTATTGTGTTGTGTGTGTGCGTGTGATATGAATGATGAGTGATGGACGTATAAGACTAAGTGGTTCGGAGTATCGGAAACGTGCTAAAATAAAAACTATGGAACAAGACCGAGTAATAAATAAAACCATCAAAATCGACACTTTGTTTAAAAGTATGTTTCAAAACAAGACTCTCCACACTGTTCACTGCAACCCCATATAAATGAAAATATAAAATCAGAAGACATGACTTTAAGTGACTTTAAGTGACATAGTGAGATAGAAAAACACTTTCAAAAATTACATAAAGAAAATAAAAACAATAAAGATTGAATTGAATACAAATTTACATGTTGAAGAAACAAAAAACGTAGAAGAAATTAAGGAGTCTACAGTGTATCCAATAACGGGCGGGGTTTCCGTAGCGACCGTAGCCAACGAAAAAACCCATATAATTGAAGAACAAAACAATGAAGTTCTAAGCAAATATCCTGAATTAAGGATATTAAATTACACTACCAGAGATTTGATCGCAAAATATGGGTTTGATCAAAATAATAAAGGCGATTTCCAAGGGAGCAAAACAATTTATTCAGATCGAAATTGATTTTTATCAAGAGCTCTTTTCGATCGAAAGCTTATGAATGGTGAAACAAGTAAGGGTGCAGTTTTCTGTGGTCCATGCTTGGCATTCGGGAAAAAACATATTTCCCAATTCGATAGCAAAGATGGCTTCAATGATTGGAAAAATTCCGACACCTGAGTCAGTCTCCACGAGAACTCCCCCGCTCACAAATCGTCAATAATTGATCTCAAAGCAAGAATCATGGCCCTCAATGGTTTTAGAATAAATCGCTGAATTTGACCCTTTTTTGGCAAAACATATTTCAAGATATGGAAATTCTGGCTCTGGTCACACAAACTATCTATCAGCTGTTATTTGTTATGAAATAATAACTTACACTAGATGGCTGACATAGTCAAAAGTAAAATATGTGAGGAGTTGAAGCAGGCTAAATATTTCAGTATTGTAGTTGACTCTACTCCTGACATATCGCATATTGACCAGCTGACACTTGCCGTTAAATATGTTCTGTCTGATGGTACTCCATATGAAAGATTTTTGACATTTATTCCCTCCGTTGGACACAAAGCCGACCAAATGTTTAGTGCTGTAATAAAAGAATTGGATTGTTTGAATATCAACATCAAAGATTGTCAGAGACAGTCGTACGACAATGCTTCAAATATGGCTGGAATATACAACGGATTACAAGCAAAAATAAAAAAGCTTGCTCCATTAGCAATTTTGATCCCTTGTGCTGCACATTTGTTGAATTTAGTTGGGTCATCAGTAGCTGAATCTTGTAGTGAGGCCTGTCACTTTTTCATGTTACTTCAAGAGTTATATGTGTTTTTTACAAACTAGACAAAGAGATGGGAACGTTTGATGTTTGAAATCGACAAAGGAAAAACGCTAAAGAAGCTGTCAGGTACTCGATGGTCGGCAAGAGACGATGCTTGCCAAAGCCTTAGAGAGTCTTGGGATGAAACTCTATTAGTTTTGACTTCCATAGAGAACGACTCCACTGAAAAACCTACCACAAGATGCAAGGCTAAAGGAATAACAAAAAGTTGGAAAGATTTGAGATGGCATTTATGGTTTGTTTTTGGAGCACAATTTTATATAGACTTCCTAAAGTATCAAAGAAAATACAGTCCCAGACAATAGATGTTTTAACTGTTACAGAACTTTATGCCTCCCTTGTTGAGTTTTTCTCTTCTGAAAGAAACAGGTTTGGTTACTATGAGTCACTTGCTCTAAACCCTAAACATTTCTCTAAGTAAGTGTTTTGAGAAAGACTGTAGGAGGAATATCAAAAGAAACAAAAAGTATGATGATCTGATGATGTCCAATTTGATGGCACACAAAGTTTTAAAATCAATACATTTTTAATCATCATTGATCAGTTCATAGTTGAATTTAAAAGGAGGTATAAAGCATTTAACGAGTACCAAGAAAATTCAATTTCCTGTCTCAAATTGTAAAACCATCTGGAAAATTAGAAGACGATGTTTTGAGATTGAAAGCTCAAAATCTTATAGAATATTACGGAAATGATCTTGGAGAAGACTTTATCGATGAATGCTCCACTTCCAAGCTTATTGTGGAGCATTGGTAGAAAAGTGTGAGGATAGTTCCTTGATAGGCATTTCAAATTTCCTTAGATATCATTCACTTCAAGATGTCTACCCGAATATCGACATAGTATTACGAATCTGTATCTCGATTCCTGCTAAAAACTGCTCTGGTGGAAGGAGTTTTTCCTGTTTGAAGAGGGTGAAAAACTATTTAAGATCGACAATAAATGAAGAGAAACTAAACAGCCTGTCAATTTTGTGTATAGAGTCTCAAGTTTCTGCGAATATAGATTACAGGTCAGTGATAGAAGACTTTGCACGAAAAAGGACGGCGGAAATTTTTTTAGTGCAAGGTAAAAAAATAATTAATTAATACCTTTTATACAAAGTGTTTATGTGTTTTATACAAAAGAGCATTTATGTTACAAGCAAATGTAAAACAGTCATAAATAATTCCAACCAATTTACAATTTAAAAAAAAAGTATTTTTGCTTTAGAGATGCTGCCATCGGTGTCTGCTATAAATAAAAACATTTCTTTTGTTTTAATCTTTGAAAGTGGGAGAAATGGAGGGCGGAAAATTGTAGGGTGGCCTTAGGGCTGCATAAAGCTAAATACGGTTCTGCAATCTGCACAATGGAGAATGTGCAAAATGTGTCTCATATTGATTCTGTATTTGATGGGCCCATAGAAACATCAGTGGGCTCAATGGTTTCTTCGATGGTATCTTCGTGTAATTTTTACTTGTAACTTTGTTATTTTTGAATACCTGTCTTTTGATTTTCTTGGCAGCAAATTCGCAGTTATTTCTTGTGCTTGTTTTAAAATATTATCTGGAATATACTTTGGAACTAGCCCCTCATAATTAAATGTGTTATTGTTAAAATCAGCTGTTTACATAAAACTTATATATGTTTATTCTTATTTGTAAAATCAGCTGGTGCCCAGAAAATTTTCTGTCTAGTGCACGGAAAATAAAGACTTATTTGTCTATGAACAGATATAGAAAACAGCTGTTTTCGGTGTAGTATAATCAACTCCTATAAAAGCGAGTGTACGAGCTGCAACGGGTAATTAGCATGTTGCAAGCCTAGCTAATTAAAGCATAAGAAAACCATTTTAATAAATTCAAATTTTGAAAGAATGTGTCAGAATCAGCAAAACAAGACAAAATTAAAAGAAATAATAAGTATTTGATGAAATTTGTATATTTTTAAAGTTATTAAGGAAATTAGAAAAGTTTTTATTAATTGTAAAAATAGCAAGCAGAAGAGATCTGAAACATGCTAAGTTAAATCAACAAGATAGGACAGGAAAATTCTTGTCGAAGATTGCAAGAGTTTGTCCGCGTCTATCTGTTGCCAGGGTAATCTAAACCAATTTTAAATTTTATAGTTGTAAATTTTGTAAATAGTTTTAGTTAGTTAAAAAGAGAAGAAAAAACTAATTAAAAAGGTATTAAAAGAAATTTAGTAAAGTCATTAGTTAAAAAATTACAAAACAAAAAGTAAGAGAAAAAATAGAAAATTTTTAAGTTTTAAATAAATTCAAAAAACCAAATAGGCCTAACACAGACCTAACAGGAGATAATAATAATTAGCTAAATTCAATTTTAAAATAATAACAACTTAATAGGAAAAAGGGGATTTTAAAGTCATTCTTAGACCAAAAAAGGCCTATAATTTTAAAACTAAAAAGAAATTCAAATAAGAGAAAATAGGGGAAAATAACTATACTAATAAAGAATAATTATGCAAGGTTTCGACAAAAAGTCATTATTAGAATCAGAGTAATTAAATAATAAAAACAAAAAACTTTCAAATCAACTAAAAGGGGAAAAAATGATAAAATTGTATGTTAAAATACATCACATGTTAGATAATAGTTAAAGATATTGTGATATCGTGTGAGATGTGAGAAAAGTCAAAATGGGGGGAACAAAAAATCAAAGTGGGGAGAGAAAAGTTAGGCTTCAGAAAACAGACGATATCTGGAGAACCAATACAGCTACAGAAGATTTGAAGTCAGTTTCGCTCATTTAGGAACAATATAAAGAGGATAGAAGAAAGAAAAATCAAAATTTAATAAATTCCAGGAAAATTAATTTCAAAATTTAACAAAAACTTTCAGAGTGGATAACATGGTGAATAATGGGAGTACGGCTTCAATTCAAAGAGCTAAGTGAGCAGAAGGTCGTCACGAACAATATGAGACCATCAAATCCAAAATTGGTCCAAGGAGGAAAGATTTATGGCGGTTTTGGAAATCCAAAGCAGGAACATAGGAATTTCAAGAACAGGCAGGAAAGGTTAAAGTCAACAAACGAGAAGCCGGCTTAGCAAGAGAGAGATAAGATGTTACGCGGGAAGACAAGGGTAGGACTAATTATAGAAAATTAAAACAATGCAATATAAAACAATTCAGCACCGATTTACAAATTTTAAAAAATACAGGAGGTGAAAGAAAAAATCAAGGAATATTTTAAACATAAACAAAAGAATTAAAACGGTCAAAATAGAGTTGCCGCCAAATTATAACGAAGTAAATCTTTTGACCAAGAGAGAAACCTAAAGTCAGAGATTTATCCAGTTAGTTGAGATTGAGATACTTTACCGACACCACGTACTTCACACTTAAGAAGGGTTTTTCAGAGGCTAGCTGAGGGAACGACTACCTTGGAAAACATGCAAAAGGAGTGGACTTGGAGCATCATCAACATAAGCCAGTGAAAGTAAATCTTGAAGAAAATCGGTGTGCGGGCTTTTCGAAACTAAACTCCGGTAAAGAGTAACGGGCCTTAAAAATCGTTCTACTTTTCAAATTTTAGAACTTCCCAGAACTTGGGAGAGTTTCGGAAGACCGATACCACCAGGATAAGGATCCAGGACAAAGGACCGAAGCCAGAACATCTTGTTTTCCTGTAAGTAACAAATTATCAAGTTGTTTTCGATCCTAGGGAAATTTTAAAAAATGTAATAAATAAATACAAATTAAGAAATAAAGTAAATTCGGGGGGAAGTTATAAAAAGTTAAAATCATTTTTAATTAAAAGCAACTCACATCTCACAGTGGTAAATATCGACTTAAAAAGTAATAATTGTAAAAATATATATTCTTTTATACATTCTGTTTTGTAGTTAATACACCGTTGCGTATAATTTAAATAATTAGTTTTGTTCAGTAAATTATTTTATTCTTAAAAAAGTTGCTAAAATTATTTATAGAATTAATAGAATACCTCCATCAAGTGCTCTAATTATAAGTATTCAGGTAAGGCGAAAGTATTTTCTGACCGTAACAAATATAGCTCCACAGGGAACGACCTCGAGATCGGAGTTAAAAATAGAGCTAATGTACAATAAAACAAGCAAAATAAAAAATGATCACTTCTTAAGGAAGAACTTGAAATTAAAAAAACAATTTCCAATTCTTGCCATCACATCAACCTCTCAACAAGGGTCATACGGGCAGGTACGAGTTGACCGAATTTCCTAAAGGGTTTAAATTTAGCTTTGGAGGCGAGCGACACGCGAAAAAGTGTGTGTGAGAGCCGCGAGGGGTTTGCGGGTGGCAGAGCGTACTCCTATAAAAGCGAGTGTACGAGCATACGTATGTATGTGAGTAACATATAATATAACAGCTGATTTCACCCATCATCTGTAAACCCAGTGTAGATTACAGTTTGGGGTTATGTTTACACCTTCAATAGTTATAATTTCTAGTGAAGTTGATTTTTTTTAATATGAGTTATAGAACTAATGAATACTATAATATACGTTATAATATTTGCTTTGAGGTTATAAACTATATATAAATATAACCTTTTATCATCAATATATTTGTTTATACAAATTTAAAGAAGAAATAGGCCTACCTATTCGTTTAACAGCTGATTTCACCTATCATCTGTAATACTTAAACAAACCTAGTGTAAATTATAGTTTGAGGTTATGTTTAGGTAGGTCTAGATAAGTAGGCCTTAATGTTGTTTGTAAATAGTTTGTTTTTTTAAATTGGGTATTTCTGATGTGCATCTAATTAATCAGCCTATGATTTTTCACAGGGGTTTACTAGTGAAAATAATAATAAAAGAAGTGTAATTTAACAACATAATGTAAAAGTATAACTTTTTAACCAAACATTTACAAGCATTAAAGGTTATAATTTCTACATTTTTAACTTTATTTATTTATTGACAATTTACTAATGAATGAAAGTTTATATGAATAATGAATATTGCAGTTTTTATAGTTACTTATGTTTATTCCTTTGTTGGGCAATTTATTCTGTAGGATCTGAGATTTTTGTAATTGCTGAGTTTCCATTGCATTACTTTTCAAATCCCTACATTAATAAGAATTATTACATTCTAGTTAAATTAATAGGAACAGCTGATTTCAAATACATAACTATTACTTAAAAAATATGAATATATTTTTTTGATGTTGGTACAATATCAGCTGTTTACTCTAATGTCCATATGTAGTCTATTTATCACTACATATTAACAGCTGATTTCATACTTTAAAGTTTTTCTTTGCTTTTACTTTCTCACTATAATATAGTATAGAGAAAGTATAGTGATCGCAAAAAAAATCGATGTTGAGATTTTTGTGGAAATATCCGTTTTGGGACCCCCTGAGTCCAAAAAAGTGGTTTTTACAAAATGTCTGTCTGTATGTCTGTCTGTATGTATGTCTGTATGTCTGTATGTATACAAAGCTAGAGAGAAAACTATTCGATCGATTTCAACCAACTTTGCACCAGACATGTCCAGTACGCCTGTATAGATGCACGAAAAAGGGTTTTGAACAATTTTGAAAAGCAACCCCCTTTTTGGCCAGAAAACCCCCAAAAAATCAGTTATTTTTTTTATAAAAAAACGGCTCTAACGATTTTGATAAAATTTGGCTTATTTGTAGCTTTTAATGTGCCCTACCATATACAAAAACCCGCATCTTTCTAAAAATTCTCGTTTAGCTAATAATAATAATAACTGATTTTTGGGGGTTTTTTGGCCATAAAGGGGGTTGTTTTTCAAAATTTTTCAAAACCTTTTTACGTGCATCTATAAAGACCTAATTGACGTGTTTGGTGCAAATTTGTTCGAAATCGATCGAATAGTTTTCTCTCTAGCTAATAATAATAATATTTATTAGTTAATCGCCTACTTTAATAAAAGTATACAAAGCTAGAGACAAAACTATTCGATCGATTTCAACCAAATTTGCACCAGACATGTCCAGTAGGCCTGTATAGATGCACGAAAAAAGGTTTTGAAAATTTTTGAAAAACAACCTCCTTTTTGGCCAAAACCCCCCCCCCAAAAATCAGTTATTATTTTTTTATAAAAAAACGGCTCTAACAATTTTGATAAAATTTGGCTTATTTGTAGCCTTTAATGTGCCGTACCATATAAAAAAACCCGCATCTTTCTAAAAATTCTCGTTTAGCT
>JAGFPH010000169.1:491277-507465 GCA_018207615.1 Philaenus spumarius | reverse complement strand
ATATGAAAAAAACCGCATCTTTCTAAAAATTCTCGTTTAGCTAATAATAATAATAATAATAATAATAACTGATTTTGGGGGGTTTTTTGGCCATAAAGGGGGTTGTTTTTCAAAATGTTTCAAAACCTTTTTTCGTGCATCTATAAAGACCTAATTGACGTGTTTGGTGCAAATTTGTTCGAAATCGATTGAATAGTTTTCTCTCTAGATAATAATAATAATATTTATTAGTTAATCTCCAACTTTAATAAAAAACTCTCCTACCCCACCCTACAAGTCACAGTGAATCTGTTTAGTAATCTAAATGTATTTGTGAGAAAGTATGTGCCAGTTCCTGGTACCGTTTATTTTATGTTAAGTTTGTATTTAAGAGTAGGCGTAAAATTAAAATTTTTTTTAATAAACAAAGAAAATTCTACTGACTAGTGAGAAGAAACTCTAATAACTGTTCAGAAAATTTGAGTTTACTGGTCATTAGTCCGACGATAATACAATACACTAACAAGAAACTGTGAACGGGTTGTTTCATATAGAGAATCTGATGCGTAACCGGTGGCACAGTGGATGCACTTCTGGTAGTACAAATGATAAAAGCTCCATTTATTTTATTGACGATCAAATCCGTCCATTGAGCCAAAAACCTAAACTCCATCATGAATATATGTTTGTTTTAATCTGTAAATCTGAAACTACGGTTCGGTGTACATATGTTTTCATTGCATAATCTTAATAAAAATACAACAGACCTCTGACCAATTTTATTATTAGCCAATTTCCATAAGAAAAGTTAACTATTGGAGTGACTAGTATGGTGAAACCTAAGAACGGGAAATGGTCAATGAGCACCGATCATGGACCCAAGAACACGTTTTCTAAGTCACTCAGACGAGTTTGTTAGCCAAAGAAATCCAATCCAACCAGAAAAACATTTTTTGACCTGGAGTAACTATATTTTGAGATTTTTTTAATAGAATGAAACTTTTTGGGATACAGTAGAGCGTCGATAATCCGAAACGTCAAAAATCCGAACGCGTTCTGAGTCAGTCCCTGCAAAAATTTTGTTTTCGTTTTCGTAAATTTCAATTATTGCGTTGTTAAAAATTTCAAAAAAACTTCATCGCAGTTTGACATTATTATCTATTTTTAAACACTTCTTAATACCTGCTCTCACACACCCTCACAGCAGACTGGCTGTCAGTATTTTCACTGTCACGCTAATAAGCTGCTTTAGCGCTAGCAGTAAACATACAGAAAGTTTATTCATTTCTCGTTGTGTAATCATTATAACAGTGTGTCGTACATAGAGTAGTGTACTATACAGTATTTTTTTTTTATTTTTCGTTTGTGTTAGCTACAATATACAAGTGAACTTTTAATTATGTACTGTACTTTAATTGAGAGTGACGTGTGTAATCAATCATGTTGACCCTACTGTGTACGTGCAGGTTCTTCTAAATCATTATATGTAAGTAGTCTTACATACTGTATTTTAATTACATTACCTCTTGTACTGTTTAACCACTTTAATCGATTAAAGGGCATATATTTTAGCCTAAATGGCTTTTTCTTGGTTGATTTCAAAAATCCGAACCCCCCTAGGTCCCAATTAGTTCGGATTTTCAACGCTCTACTGTATTATCTAAAACAATAAATATAGGATATTATTCTGCACATTTTGTTTGTTTGCACGACCTTATAGCCCGTCTAGTTCTCCCTAAATCGAGCAAAACGTAAAATTCCATAAAAGTGCCCGGTTCAAATCCACGTGGGGGAGGCTTCTGATCCGATGCCGACGGCTGGGATGCAAACTCGCGAATTGAAGTTTTCCGCTGCGAATGAAGGAACAAGAAAAGCACTTCATAATCCAAGACCGCAAGATCGACCTGCAATCTCGCAAAGCCAGTTTTTCTTCTGTGAGCGGAACGAACCAGCGCGTGAGCAGTGGCTGAAGTGCAAACAAATTCTACTACTGTAATATATTTCAAACAAGCAGATATCTTTGCAACGTCATTTGCCTTTAAAATGTTTATTTTTTTTTTATTAATTATTCTTGGAAATTTTTTTTTTCCAAGTATCTCAATAGAATTAATTGGTTTGTTGTGAATTATACCTTTATCTACGTCTATTGCTGAATATGTTTATAAAGAGAATTTAAAAACTTATTGAAGAGTTGTGGCGTAAAAGGGTATAAAGATCAAATGGTTTCAAATCTAATTTGTTAAATTTAGTAACACAAAATTTAAAATTATTATTCGAAGATAACAATGATTACAAAAACGAAATGTCAAAAACATGAATTCATGAAAAATTCCTATTTCCTGATTTACTTGCATAGGAAATGCGAAGATAATAGTCAAAATGACGGTTAAAATAAGTTATAACCTCCAAATTCATTCAGAAAAGACCGATTTTCATTAAAAAATTTGGAATTCAGCTCGTTTTACATTCTGCTTCAAAAGTGACCTCATTTTTACGTGGGTTATTGCTTTTTAGGGGTGAAACAACCCCTTGTTGCAAAACTCGGTTTAATTGTTTAATAGATTGATGTGTTGATTAAAGATTGTTTTTTGTTCTGGAACTTGATTTACACTTAGAAAGTTTTAACCTATACAAACCACCCATTGGATTTTTCTTTTTTTATAGGCGAAAAACCTGGGAGGTTATCATCGCCTCCCACCCCTTGGAGTACAGTAGTTATTATTAATATATTTTTCAACAGCTTAAAACGTTTTAATAGTATATTTATACGAAACTAAAATCCCTTTACTGTTTCTAATTTATTATTTATTGCAACATTTCAACACTTAAAAACCACCCCTTATGAAAAATGTGAAAATTATTTATAGCCCAATCGGTATAGGTTACAACTACCAGTAATTTGCAATACGGCTGAATTTTTTTTTATAAGTACATTAAAGTATGTAGATTAACATAAAAAAAAGTTTACCAGTCTATCGATTTCCCAAAGTCGAAAAAAAAAATCTATTATCATTTTTTTTCGATTATCCTTAATATTTCGAGCTGGGATGAAGATAGAGGAAAATAAAAAATACCACCGTGTAGGGGAGGTATTTTTCAACAAAAAAGGTAATATGTATTTAGCAATGGTTTGTCTGGAAAAAAATCGATAATGCAGGTATGTATTTTGCAGCAGGGGAAATCACTAAAAGGGGACATCTTATTCATATATGAAGCGTTGGCTCATTCTAAATTGGCCGAATTTTAATATATCGAATTGAAACTTGACATAGGAGTTAAAATATATATTTTAAACATTTATGCTGAGTCTCAGCTTGTTATCTTGAAAATGACCCGATCTAGGAGTCGATTTCGATTATCGATTTTAGGAGTACCGTACCCACCAATTCATTTTAAACAGCTCCAGTTTAGAAACTTTTTGGAATATCAACATCAAATTTGTTTTACAAGTTGAGTACACCAGTATAAATATTCTTAGTAAGTATGAACGATTTTTTTCTTGTTATTTTTAAAAACGAGGCGCTTGAAAATAGTCTTCTGTTTTACCTATCTCGTTTTAACTATAACACTTTCGGATTCAACGACTCCATTTTCGATATTTTTGAACATATCGATTTAAAAATTGGTACAGAAGTTAAAAATACAATTGTTTTTTGCTATACTTATTTTAAAAACTATATTTTAAAAAATGACTAATCTGCAGCTGATCAACTCAAGCGTTTTGATGAAAAATCTAAAAAGGTCTAAAATTATACTTTTTTAATTTACTTGTGCTTTTTAAAAGTAAATAATGAAAAAGGTTTATACTCCTTGAACTTGTTTGAATATATATATTTAACTTGTAAAAAAACTTTCAGGTTGATATTTTGAAAATTTTCTAAACTGGAGCTGTTTAAAATGAATTGGTTGGTCCGGTACTCCTAAAATCGAGAAACCCATTAATAAGTCAAGTGGCTCTAGATCGGGTAATTTTCAAGATAACAAGCTGAGACTCAGCATAAATGTTTAAAATATATATTTTAACTCCTATGTCAAGTTTCAATTCGATATATTAAAATTCGGCCAATTTAGAATGAGCCAACGCTTCATATATGAATAAGATGTCCCCTTTTAGTGATTTCCCCTGCTGCAAAATACATACCTGCATTATCGATTTTTTCCAGACAAACCATTGCTCGGACGAAATAAATACATATGACCTTTTTTGTTGAAAAATACCTCCCCTACACGGTGGTATTTTTTATTTTCCTCTATCTTCATCCCAGCTCGAAATATTAAGGATAATCGAAAAAAAAATGATAATCGATTTTTTTTTTCGACTTTGGGAAATCGATAGACTGGTAAACTTTTTTTTATGATAATCTACATACTTTAATGTACTTATAAAAAAAAATCAGCCGTATTGCAAATTACTGGTACTTTTGGTCTAAATTGACCTTTACCGACTGGCCTTATTATCTAAGTTTTTTAACTTGACATCATTTTAGTATTTTAGTATTTACGAGTAGAATAAACATTCTGGAACATAATTTTAGATGAGGTATAACCTTTTAACCCTTAAAAACCATCCCTTACAAAAAAAAAAAGAAACACCAATATTTTTAAATAGCGTTAAATGTTGCATGTGTGTGTAAATATGTAGTATACGAGAATATACTATTACATATTAATAATACGGGCTATGTGTTCACTGGTATTCATCAATGCTCCAAATTTACACGTATTGAAAAGTCAATTTTTTGCAGGAAATTTCAAGGGCTATGAGGGATGCAACATTGAACTTCCCTGAACTTTTCATTTTAGATATTTTTAGTTTAAAGGGCTCAGGGAAGCTGGTTCTAGCACTCAAACGCAAACTTTAAACGCTCATATCTCAATTAATTTTCGTCCTAGAGAAATTCAGAAATAAAAATGAAACTATAAATATTAAATAAACACAACGCTATATATTTGTACTCTTGCATTTTTTAGACATCTGTTTGTTTCCGAATTATTTCGAAAAAAAGACAATTGGTTTAAAAATGAAAAAAGTATTTTTTGTATTTCAATCAAACTTTTTTTCAAATGCAAGATTCTAAACTGACCAAACTTCTGAAACATATTATTAGTACTTAAAAAAAAGTAAATTATAAATGGATTATGATCAATTTCAATCCATGTGATATTCAATTCAATTCAAGCCCGTTCATCATTGCCGACATTTTCTCCAAAAAAGCGAGCAACCCATTTTATTTTAATCATAATTCCCTTAGTTTTTATGCTAGAAACTTTTATAAAAACTAATTTAAAGGGTCTTCTCTGATACTTTGAAAAATTACTTAGCCTCCGTACATGTTTCCTCCAAAATTTTTTTAGTTTTCCCGTTATTGAACGTTTTGACCAATTTGACCAATTTTCGCCGAACAAGAAGTCACCTTCAACCAGCTATAACTCTGACCGTATTACAACTACAAAAATTTAAAAAAAAGAACAATATTCTTGATTTTGTGTAAGCTTAATTTTTTTCCATTACAATTAATTTATTTGATAAGGTTTTTGAGTTATTTATGAAAAATCGTTCAAAAACATGATTTTTGATGAAAAACCAACATATTCAATGCATGTTGACATGCAACATATAATACATAATGCGTATTATAAGGAAGGAAAAAGCGAGAAGGATCAAACTAAATAACAAAAGCATTTTTTAGAATTAATTTATTTTATCACAAATTATTATTGATACTGTAATATTAATTTGCCTCCAAATGCAATATCTACAAAATAATTGACAACAATAATAATGTAAAACACTAAGACTGCCTTAACCGGTAATAGAAGATGTTATTTTATATCTTAATTGCTAAACGATACTATGGTATATGACTAGTAGTTATACAGGAAACAGATAACTGATAAAGAAATGCAAACAGTTGTTTGTAATAACTGACTAGGTAAATTTAATAATTTGTCATACTAACAAATATTTTACAATTGTTAACTTACACAGGCCTCAAGAATCAAGATTCAGTTTTGTATTCTAAATTTAAAATTACTCCTTTAAAGAAACAGAAAAAATTAAACTTTAAGCGTCTTAAATACTCTTGATCTATTCAGATTACCTACTTTGGTGTCAATAATTCTTGGTTACTTTATATCAATATAATTTGAGAATTATAATTGGGAAAATTCAACTTTGGGACAGGTAATTTGCTTAAATATAGGGGATGAAATGCTCAGGCAAGCTATAGGCCTGTACCAGAGTGATGCAGAATATCGGAGAAAACTGCCAAGCATGCAGTATAATTTCATTCTTAACACTGTCATTCACGTAGCAAAGAATCAATGGACATCGTAGAGTCTATTTTCAGGAGACTAAAAGTAGGTCTTACAGTCTAAGTTTTTACAATAATAGCTGATGTGCTTTGGGGATGTAAACATTCCACTCTATTATAAGAGAATGACCTAATTCACAAGATCCATAAAAGTCTGAGTCAAAGGTATGTCACAAGAGCATACCAATAATTGTCTGAAATATGTCTACTCATTTCTAACAATCGAGAACCAATATAATGATATCAATCCATTTTTTTTTTTATTAATCATAACAGAAACTGTATGGGAATTTTCTTTATGGTATAGAATTAAGAAGAAAACATTATTGCTACAAAAACCTGCAAATCTGAGGTTACTGATGATTTAAGTATGGAAGAACGCTAGTGCCATTCTGATCGATTGCAATGTATACCTCCAGTGATAAATTTTAGTTTTTGTTAAGGAGAGCATTATCTGGCACCCAAACATAGGGTCTGCCATACATGATTAAATTTAATCAAATAAGTTCCTATAAAAAAGAGCCATCTTGGAACTATAAATTGATATAGGTTTGTTTTTCACATGCTCTAGGACTTATATCAGACGTGGCAGATAATGTTTTTATCATTAATATCCATATGTAGGACTTGACTAATTTATTGTTTAGTGTTACTTTCAAATTTAGGGTTGTATAGCTATTGGGAATTTTTATATTTTTGTCCCAACAGCCCATAGCCTCATAGGCCTTCATTGCACAATCATTTTGATAAAATTTTACAGGGTACAGTTTTTGTATTTAGATTCAACAAATGTTAGAATCTTCCACATATTGAAAGTGAAAAATTTGGATTTTGCATACATTTGTAAATTTAGTATTATTGAATAGATCTTTTAAAAGCCATCAAGCGAATCATGTAACATTTTATATTTTGTCGCTTCAGTTGCAAGATATGAACTTACAATTTTAAAGAATTAACAGCTTTTGTTGGCCCCTTCATTGTTGCATTTCTAACATACACTTAGATTTTTTTAAGTATGACAAATTATTTAACATTATAGAAAACAAACAACATTAAACAAAGAAGGCAGAATATAATTCCTGCTGCATATATAATATTCAATAACAAAATGGAAATGGACAGTTTAAATAACCAGACAATTAATGGAAAATTGTGTAACTAACAAATCGTCGCTTAGCTAACAATACCGCCTAACATTTTAGCAGTAACCTTCACAAGGGACAAAAAAATGCTTATTTTCAAGTACAAATACAGTAGAACATCGATAATCCGAACGTCAATAATCCGAAACGTCAAAAATCCGAACGCGTTCTGAGGCAGCCCCTGCAAAAATTTCGTTTTCGTTTTAGCAAATTCCAATTATTGCGTCGTTCACAAAATTCTTCATCGCAGTTTGACATTACTATCTCTTTTTAAACACTTCTTAATACCTGCTCTCACACGCCCTCACAACAGACTGGTTGTTAGTATTTTCACTGTCGCGCTAATAAGCTGCTTTAGCGATAGCAGTAAACATACAGAAAATTCATTAATTTCTCTTTGTGTAATCATTATAACAGTGTGTCGTACATACAGTAGTGTACTATACAGATTTTTTTTTTTAGTTTGTGTTAACTATAATGTACAAGTGAACTTTTAATTGTGTACTCTACTGTAATTGAGAGTTACAAGTGTAATCATGTTAGCCCTACTGTGTACGTGCAGGTTCTTCTAAATCATAATATGTAAGTTGTCTTACATTTTGTATTGTAATTACATTACTGCTTGTACTCTTTAGCCACTTTAATCGATTAAAGGGCTTACATTTTATTCTAAATGGCATTTTCTTGGTTGTTTTCAAAAATCCAAACAAATTGATAATCCGAACCCCCCTCGGTCCCAATTAGTTCGGATTTTCGACGCTCTACTGTAATGTCGATTTAATATAAAGCTATTTTTATTTTTGACATTTTAGATATTTGTTTACTATTGAAGAGAAGAAATATAAGTTAATAAATTTATGACGTTAGTTAGGCAGTATAGGTCTTAACTAATTACAGGTGGACAGTATTAGTCTGTAAATAAATTTAGTTAGAGAGTATTGTCTTCATAGAGACTTAGTAGTTTGGCAGTTTCGTATAAATGCTCTGTAGATAGGCGGTATTGTTTCTTGGCAGTCTGCTTTCTGTATTTAGGCAGTTTTGTTTTTGTGCAATGGTAATGCTATTTCTGGGATTTTTGTTGTAAACATTGTATTGGTCGATGCAAAATGTCCACCAGAATGCGTTGGAACCAAAAAGTAATTTTTTTAAATGTCAGGTAGTATTGTTCGCTAAGCGACGAAATATAAAAATTGAAAAGGTACCCTTAAATAGTTACAATATTGTACTTTAAAGTTATGGATAAATTTCTAACTCGAACGCCCAGGTCGCTCAAATCAGCAGAAAATGACAGCTTCATTAACAATAGAACTGTGGAGTATTAAATTTACAAATGCTGGATCGGAAACATTTAGTTTGGTTGATAGAGATAGTTAGTTTTCACTTCTGAAATAAACTGTGTTATTTGACCACTTCTAAAGCCAGTTTTGTCTCGGAAAATGTATTATTTTTTAACTATTGTTACATTTTATTAAGTTTTATAAATTCTGTTTTTTAAATTTTAGGGTCAGTAAACCATCAATCAAATAAATTATTTCACTTGTACTAATTTAAACATAAAAGCACTATTTCATGAACCACTGTTATTTTGAGTTTATCAAAGTTAACAAACCACTAAATTTATAACAAGAGTGATATACACTACACAAACATAATCTATGATCAAGCTATGTATTACAGAAGTAAAGAACGGAAGAGCAGAAGAGTTTATTCACTGTGTGCCAGAAATATAGTAACTATTAATGCCAAAGGAAGGAAATGTCTTATTTATACCACACACAAGTATACATAGATTTTATCATCTTTACTACGAACTTGCCAATTTATTTGATAAGCTTCAACATCTTTTATCAATTTACACGTTTACAGCAATGCCTAGTGAAATTTATTTTATTTTAATAATAACAGTAAATTATGTAAAGTTAGGGAGAAAATGTAGCTTATACATTTTCTCCTAAATTCAACGCAAGTCAGAGAAAAATATGAAAACCGAGATTCTCTGTCACTTTCATATTTTTATAAATTGTTTGAGTCTCAACTTCAGAGCTAAAATTAAAAAAGTTAATACAATGCCGATAGCTTTACATTACTGAATAACAAAATCCATCTGCTTATCTACTCTTAAAGATAATTCTTAAACTATTGAATTTAGAAATTTACCCACATATATGTATGTTTTGTAATAAACTAATTTTATTGTTTGGTCATAGTATTAAATGCATGTAAGCTGTACAATAAATTTGAGCATTAAACTGATATTGTCTTATTGTGAACACATTATACATTCCTGCTACACAGCCATTCTTTCATACCATTTACCACAAACAAAACAAAGTAATTCATCCCGTGATGGCAATTTTTTGATGCTGTCATGAATAAATTTAACCCTTTGACTCAAAATTAAGGCGGTATTTATTCATAACGAAACAGTTCATTTCAATTACTACTATTATTAGAAATGTCTTTGTGAAAAGCTGCTGCTCTTTTGCATATTCCATAACAATTCTAAAGTGCGGCATCAATAGGAATAAATGTTCCCTTCAGGTACAATGAACTATAATTAGTAGTTTTTGTCAAATTAAGAGAACAATAAAATTTCTCTGAATGTGATACTTATCACAAACGTTACTTACATTTGTCACATAAATTGCAGCAAAGGAAACTTTTTACCAATAGCAGTGATAATTTTAAATTCAATCTTATATTCTAAAATAGATAAGTTGAACCAACAAAAATACAATAGTTTTCTTTTCTTAGAAATATTTAACAGAATTATGCATTGATAAATCTATAGTCAGATCTCGATTTAACAAATAGTGTTTAACAGATTTCATTAAACAATAAAAGTAACATTCCCAAGGGTTTTGCTGCATATAACGAATTTGGGATGTACATATTTAACAAACTATTTTTCAGGAAGCTGATCGCAATTTAACGAATAATGGGCCTAAGTACCCATAATAATGAACTGTTAGTATAATTAATTATGAACTGTTAAAGAATGTGGAGGGAATTACAATCCGTCAGGATTTGGAAACATTGATAACAATGATGATTGGTTATTCAAAGGTTAAAAATTCTATGAAGAATTACATTGTCCATGCAGTTCTTGTTCAGTAGTGTTCAACAATGCTTCAGACTCCAACAAAAAGAAGTGCATTTACTGTTAAGGATAAATTAAGGATTATTGAACTGGTGGAACAGGTGAACAATGTAAACGTAAGATCGTGAGTGAGTTTAAAATCGCATGAAATACACTCTCAACGTTTTTAAAGTTAAACTGCATTTTCTCGAAGATAAGACACATTCTACTTATCATGTCCAAAACAGGCAAACAAGCTGTTTGATTAAATAGTTCAAGGAGTCTCGAAATAAACATCCCAATCAGTTACTGAAAGAAAAACCTCCCGAGTTTGCAAAGTTACTTGTAAGTTCATCGCAAACAGTAGTTGGCTTCATAAATTTAAAAAAAGATATGATACAAATACTAAAACTATTGGCAGGGAAAGTAGAGGTGTAGATCAAGGGTTTTATGATGACTCAAAAGACAATTTACCCACTTTTTTTAAGTTTATTCTGCAGAAGAAATCTTTAATGCAGATGAGACTGGGTTGTTCTACAGATGTCTGCCTAATACATTTTTCAAACCTATTACGTACATATTTTTGTAATGTTCTAATACACATTTTATAATTATCTAATGTTTAACAAACTCTTTTTTTTTTCTTAATTTACTTTTTTTACAGTTTTCATCAACATTTTACTCAAATGTAAATTTAATAAATTTCTCAGTCACTGACTTTGATAAAATGAATTCGCGATTAACGGATTTAGATTTAACAAACATTTGGCTGAACATTTAACCCATTAGTTCACTAAATCGAGGTCCGACTGTATTTGGAAGGTGGGTAACATTCACTCAAAATAAAAATTAATAAATCTATACCAATTAAACGTCACACATATCTAAGTAAGGATTCGAAAAACGGAGCTAAATATAAAAAACCTTATATATTATTTAAATGTATAATGAAAAGTGTTAAGTCCAATACAAAATAATGCCTTTTATAAAGATTTACATTCTGGAAGTGTATACAAAAAATGGAAATTAAACATTTGCTCATAAAAAAATTAGGCTATTTCTAAATATTTAATCACAAAAATGAACACATAAAATCAATCTTATTCAAGACTGCCTTTGTAATGTATTAAAGCTCTTTAGTAGGGAAGAAAAGTGTATAAATCCCATGTAAAAGTCATGTTGAACCTAAACACTTGTACCATTCAATTTAAAACGTGTATTTTCTGATTTTTGTAAACAACATCAAAAAAGTTCAAATTTTCACCATTAAACTGGCAAATGCTTGTTACTTATTATTATAACAGAGTCATTATTAGTCAAATGTAATTAAATTTGGTTAAAATAAAATGTTTTACTCGAATTTTGTGTTTTCAACAGATTTATTTTACTGTACCTGTGACTTGTCTATGTGCAATAAAAAATCCTAGTTGATTATTAAAGTATGAAGTTCAGATAAGGTTAATTCAACAATATTAGCAAATTTTAAAATAAATAAGACATCAGTAAGTGGTAGCGATTAAAAAGTTACAGCTGAAAATACC
This sequence comes from Philaenus spumarius, assembly GCA_018207615.1. Taxonomy (NCBI): domain Eukaryota; kingdom Metazoa; phylum Arthropoda; class Insecta; order Hemiptera; family Aphrophoridae; genus Philaenus; species Philaenus spumarius. Next base: position 495,410 of record JAGFPH010000169.1, on the reverse strand, counting down.
TTAAAGCAAAACTACTACCAAAAACTATCTAATGTTTCTTTGCATTTTTGACCCCTTAACCCTTCGGTACTCGCGCTATTTTTTTTACACCAATGCTCGCGTGGGCTACAGTTGTAGCCCAGCGAGTAATTTTTTTTTTTTGTACTTTCTACAAGGTACACAGATACCATAAATTCTAATATACTTCTTTGCACCTTTTTATGTACTATTATATTTGTTTTTATATTGAAAACATTTTTAAATGAAAGTAAAAAAATATTTTTAATAGACCCGTTTTTTTGTTTTTGACTGTACAAAAAACAAGCAAAGTTTAAGTTGGAATAGTCGAAAAAAATTTCATTACAACAATAGGACCAAATTTTATAATTTGTAAAACCATTTATTAGGAACATATTACAGGAAAGATTTTCATTTAAAAATCATTTTTTATAGTAAAAAAGTACAAAAAACAAGAACAAGGTTTTTTTTAAAACTGAAATCAGTTGTGAAATCCTCACAAAAAAAATTATTTACAATTTATGCTTATGTATATATTATCACCTAGTTGTAAGTTGACTAATCAGCAGTTGTTCCGTTGATACAGCATCGGCAGACCAGGCAAGAATGTTCTGGACAGATCTTTTGGCCGCAAAGTTGGCAGCACTTTCTTGTTGACTTGTCTCGTGCTCTACCACACAGGAAGCAACGCCCCACTTTATTGTCTTGTGGCAAAGGCTTACACGGATTTTCTTCGATTCCCAGAAGCTTCTTAGCTCGGGTTTTCAAATCCACAGGTAGAAAGGGAGACTCTATACGCTTCCTTATTTGTGGATGAATTAGTTCCCATGATAAATGCTCCAGGAATTTTCGTCTTGGCAAAGGCGAATGCTCAATGTTGTTGAAACTATGAATACGAGATCCATTTATAGCAGCAATATTTATTAGGTCAAAGAATACCACCATAGGCCACCTTTTAGAGTTCCTTGATACGTCATATTTTGCACACATTTGGTCCAACACATCTACTCCCACCTTAGTTTTATTATAAAATGTGACTATTTCAGGTTTTTTCAAGTCTCCACTCTCATTATCAATTCTTTGGTCATTGTGCATAGTGGATAGCAAAATGACTGCTTTGTTCCGCTTTGGGCAATATGATACAAGTGTCTTATTTTTATGGTGAGCAAATATCGATGAACGAACTTCACGCTCCTTGTCAGCCTTAAAATCTTTAGGCACGCCTATTCTGTTGGCCTTTATTGTTCCTACCAATGTCAATTTCTTTTCTTCAAGCAGTGCCTCGGCTAAAGGAATCGACGTGAACCAATTGTCAGTGGTCACGTTACGATTTGTACCAGCAATTGGTTCACATAACCTAATCGTAACATCTGCTGAAGATGATGAAAGCTTAAAAGGTCCGTTAGGTTGCTGTCCAGGGTACACTTCTAAATTTAAGGCATACATTGTCTTAGCACAACACAGGGCAAACACTTTGACACCGTACTTTGCCGGTTTATCCGGCATATATATTCTAAAAGGGCACCTTCCCCTAAATTTCACTAACTGTTCATCGACAGTGCAATATTCGCTAGGAGTATAGAACCTCTGAAAGTTCCGTACCACAAGTTCAAACATCTCTCTAACAGCAGCTAAGCGGTCTAACTCCTTCCTTTGAGGGCGATCTCTGATGTCATCGAATCTGAGGCACCTAAGGAGAAAATGAAATCGGTTTTCACTCATGGCCAAGTAGCAAGACTCAACTCCAGTTCCCCGAGAATTATCCCATATATTTTTGGTATTAGTCCTTCCACTACCTAGATATCCTGACAGAAGTAATATGCCAATCAGGGCACGAATTTCAGTGTCATCTGTGTCTTTGGCATCCCTATCCCTAGCAAAAGAACGTCTTATTTGTGAAATATAAATATTTGTTCCAGTTACAATCATTCGAATCACCGTATTGTCAATAGAAAGGTTAAAGCATTCAAGTTCAGTTTTTACAATTTTGGCTTCACCTTTTGGTCCATACGTAACACAATATTGCTGGCTCTAGTACGAACATTAGGTGGGTCAGGAGGAAGTTTCCTCCACTTCATAACGTTCTTATGTTGGTCTCTAGAGAAATATATATTTCCCAACGGTGTTTCGTCGCAGTCACTGTCAGATAACGGTACAGCTTCATTTGAGTTGTCATTAGCACTTTGGACCTCTTCTTCGTCCTCGGAATGAACTTCTACTTCTAAGTTATCCTCTTCACCATCATCACTATCACCCTCTGCAAACTCCTCCTCATCAGAACTAATGGGATGCTGTAATTGCTCCAAAATATCCGTATCCATCAAACGCGCACGTTTAGAATCACTCATTGCAACAACACTCGCGCGGGCTACAGTTGTAGCCCAAACAACTTTGAACGTAAAATCAATGCAAATCCACTCTCCTAGACGTGCCAACTCACACTGACCCGATAGAACAAATATTGATTTGAAGGTACTGAGGCCCCGCCCTTTCCCCCACCACGGTATTCCGAGGTGTGTGCAAAACAACACAGCTGGGCTACACATGTAGCCCGCGCGAGTACCGAAGGGTTAAATCGCATCAGAGAAAAGTGTCAAATATGAAAGTTATAGAGACTTAGATTTCCAATCGCCATGGTGGTGTCAGAAGTTTCCCAAAACATACTGTTAAAAAGCTATATCTGTTTAAAAAGTCTGTAAACCAAAACGTTTAAGAAAACAAACGCTTTGTCTTGTACCCCTAAACTATGTAACCTACAGAATCGGCTCATTGACCATGGAAAGAACAGTATCTCAAATTGAATATAGGTGCTACCGGAGTAAATTTATAAGCAGAAACATGCTCAAATAGTTGTGTTTGGTCACTAATGACGAACTTTTGAACAAATGGACTTTTTTAATAAGGTTTCCCCTAAACCTTTCTGAAGAAATGCTGCGTTTATTGGCTCAAACCCCAGCTTTATACATTCAGCCATTCTCAGTTGATGCCACCAAAGACAGCGAGACAGACACAATTTTATTGCATGTATAGATAGAAACTAAATTAGCAGTCCAATCAAGCTATCTTCGCAAAATAATTATAGGAGAGATAAATAAAAACTACGTTACAACGAACAATTTAAAAAAATTGTGAAACAAAATGTTTGGCGAAAGTTTTTTCAAGGATGACGATGAAGTTGTAATTTATTACAGTCGAACTTCTATTTAACGAAAATCATCATCCAGAAAAAAAAATGTGTTATTAGGAAGTATTTATTACTGGGAGGTTACAGCCTCCAATCAATTTATACAGTATATCACCTACAGATACAGTAAATTATATCACTTAAATTATATATAAAATACACTGAAGCATTAAGCATCAGCCTATGGATTCAGAAATCTCAGGTTCGGGTCTCCAGATCGGGTTGCCGTAAATTTTTGTAGCTTGAAGGCTACATTCAGTCTGAAAAATCTTTAAAATCGTATTAAATATGAATAAATTCAACAGATATAAGTTGAATGAAATTTTAGGGTTGTTATTGCAATACTGTATTATGTATGCTTGTACGTTAATCCATAAACAAACAAAAATGAGCCCTAAAAATGCACAAATACTGTACTATGTATGTACAGTAAGACATCCAAGACTACCACATTTTAGAAGATTACTAAATTACAGTACATTACAGGAATAAATAATATGTCAGATGAATAAGCAAGTTAGACACTAAACACTTTTTTAAAGTAAGTGTCACTTAAAAAATTTTAAAAGTACAATATTTTTGACTGTTTTTGCAACCGCAAGTAGAGTGAAATTTGAGGAACGTAACAAACAAACATTACAAATGAAACAGAAAACTGAAAACAAAACTGTAGGCAGCCTATAGAGTACAAATTCGTGGAAACTAAACAGTCAGTCGAAGGCAGATAAAATTCTTGGAAGCTAAACAGTCAGTTGAAGGCACATAAAATTCTTAGAAGCTAAACAGTCAGTCGAAGGCAGATAAAATTCTTGGAAACTTAACAGTCAGTTGAAGGCAGATAAAATTCTTGAAAACTAAACAGTCAGTCAAAGACAGATAAAATTCTTGGAAACTAAATAGTCAGCCGAAGGCAGATAAAATTCTTGGAAACTAAACAGTCAGTCGAAGGCAG
>JAGFPH010000169.1:452055-491267 GCA_018207615.1 Philaenus spumarius | reverse complement strand
AATTTTTGGAAGCTAACAAGTCAGTCGAAGGCAGAGAACATTCTTGGAAGCTAAACGGTCAGACAGATAAAATTAGTAGAAACTTAACAGTCAGTCGAAGGCAGATAAAATTCTTGGAAGATAAACAGTCAGTCGAAGGCAGATAAAATTCTTGGAAGCCTAACCCAAGTGTTGTTTGTTTAGGAGACAGCACCCGACTGCTGACTAGTCAGAATTCTTAGAATATAAACGGAAGCCAGGCCAAGCAGCACATAAACTTTATAAATGTCCAAAACTTTCTATGTTTAGCCCACTGACTCTTGTTCCATAGAATCGGAATAACCTATTGCTAAACTTTTTCCTTTTAACTTCGTTATCAGGAAGTCTAAATGTCTTTACATTGAGACACTTACACATATATTATTCTTAAATGTCATGCGTTGAGATCAAATCTATTATTTTGGACAATTTTGTTAATACGAAGTTCGACTATATTATTAAATGCAATAATTAAAGGCACTTATTAACATGGAATATCTTTTACAATAACTGCATTGCATAGTTTAATGAGTTTAATTTGTTGATAAAGTATAGAATTTATAAAATCAGAAACATATACAATTATAATAAACTCTATAGTCATGGATTGTTCAAAAATAGTAAATTTAATTTGCCTTGCATTCATCGCATGTTTCCAAGTTATTAATATATACAACTGTTCCAAATTAAAAAATCAACATCACAACCTCTAGAAACTCACAAATATCCTGGTTACAATAATTTAACACATTCTTGAGTCTATATACGAAATGTATATAAAAAAAACTACAAATGTCCTATACCAAACAATTTCAAAAATTGTTCTTTGGTCATCTTAAAAGTTTTAAACAATTATATTTTGGAAGACAGATATTCTCTAAATCACTAAAATATTTTACACACCTATGTTTTAATCAACTAACGTATGTAGAAATTTCTTTGTGTTCTCATAGACGAGGAATAAAATTGCCGTAGCTGGAATTGTTCTGATCAATGTAGGCCTAAGTCCACTATATAGTGCCAACACACCTACAATATAGAAACATTTATTATTACAATAAAAATATAATACTAAAAATATAATCTATATTATAAATGTACAAGAAACAAATAATCACAAAATCTTCAGAACCACAATGCATTCAAATAGGAAATTTGATAAGTAGGTTTCTCTTGGAGAGGGGAGGGGGTCCTGGCTAAAAAGGATTTTCGCCAAGCCCATGTCCAAAATACCTATGAACTTAAAATTCAATTTATATGTACTTCTCAGGTGTAAAGTTTCCTCCCAGGATAGACAAGTTTTTAACAATAACCTATGTATCAGAGAAATCATAAAAACAGACAGACTAAAACACATTATTTTCCTATTTATATATAGGAAAATCTATATAATATATAGTTGTATATTATATATAAAACAACCATATAATCACAAAATCTTTGGAACCATAATATATACAGACCTAAAATTTGGTAGGTAGGTCATCCTTAGATGGTTAGGATGAAAAAACTAGCTAGGAATACGCAAATTTTTTGCCAATCCTAAGTCCTAATTGTGAAAAATAGCAAAAAGTAGAGTGAATGTTTTATTGCTCCTATTATACATCTTTACATTTGTTCAAATCATAATTATTATACATACTTTATAACTAAAAAATAATAAAAAAGGCTTTATTTATTTACAATAAAAAATATAAGCAAAAAATTTACCTACTTTGATGATTTAAATAAAACAATGTTTGAGGTAGTGAGTAGCACAGATGAAATAGAATTTTTATTTAAAACATAAAAAACATAGAAAAAAATATTTTTTGATAAATATGAAGTAATGAAGACTTTGTATTGTATTTGAACGAGTGAGATTGACTATGTCTCTATAAATATTTGAGACAAGCGTGGCAGTATAGATGGTTGTTGGTAAGTGAATTTAATTATAATGAGACTGATGCTTAAATAAACAACTATAAGTTTTGTAGCACTACTTTTGGTTAGGGTAAGAACTGAAACTATTTCAGTTTCAGGTTAATTGTGGTTTTATTGTTTCATTTTATAAGTATTGTGGATTTCCACCAAAAAACATTAATGAATGGCGACATTTCATTAGTCCAGCTTACACACTTATTGCTCTTTCAATGTTGTTAGTGCTATTATTGACGATATAAAAGTTTATTTTAAACAACAAACTATTAATAACTTTCACGAATACTTTTTTCATTATTTACGATTAGGGCTATTGACATTTTCACAAAGATGATAAGTCCATAAATATTTACATTGATTTATCTTTTAAATACAAAATGTATATTCTAAAAATTTTATTTACTTATTTTGTTTTTTATATGTATATAAATTGAGTTATTATTATTTTTTGGTTATGATAGTTAACTTTCTAATTGCAAACAAAAAAAGAAAAGTAAGTTAAGTAAGTAACTTTTGGTTACGTTTATAGTACCGTAAGTTTTAAATTAAGCTTATTTATTTACCGAATTTTAGTTATTATTTAAATATTTATTTCTAGTTATTATTTGTAATAGTTAATAAGATTCTTTACACATTTTCCACGGTAATCTGACTAATTTGAATTTTGAGGTTACTGTAGGCTATTTCAACTTTCTATGTTTAGGCTTGGTGATCTCTTTAATAAATTTGTAGATTTTATTATGTTCCAATTTACTTTTATTCATAGCCGATATAAATATAGCTTTAGGTTATTAAATTATTAACATTTATACTTGTTTTTATCTCTTTCCCTGGCACTTTACTTTCGATACCATCCAAATGCTACATTTTGTTATGCTTTGCGTCTTGTAAATAGTGTTAAATGGTAAAAATTGTAGAGGAAAAATAATTTTCATTATATAATACTAACATAGCTTACAAAATACTTGCTATTATTACATACCTAGTAAGCCCCTGTGAAAATCACAGGCGTATTATTTGACGGAGATTTTCAACTCAGTAAATGTGTACAATAATAAGGATTATAAAACTGTAGGTATATTTGTTAAATATTTTTATTTACATAGTCTACGTTATTATATATTTAAAGAAAGATAAAAATACTATCTTTTAATTGCTTGTTATTTCATATTGACAGTAAAAATAAAAATGAACACAATTCTCACAAAAATACGTTTATTAGCCAACATAAATTATTAGCCAAAATTAATTATTAGCCAACATTTATTTCGGCTAATAAACGTATTTTTTGTGAGAGTTGTGTTTATTTTTATATTTACTTTTAGAAATAATATTTTTCACAAGTCAAGCTCGATACATTTATCATATTGATAGATCAAATTATTTAGAAGTTATTAATGTTATAGCAAAGAAAGTAATAATCGAATATGTTTAAATGTTATTCGAAGATGTACGAATGTTTCCGAAGTTAAACGAATATATCTCTTCTTTAAATTTGTATATTGATAAAAGGTTATAACGATTGAAGTTGTAATAGTTGTTTACAAACTATTATCGTTGTTAAAACGATAATAGTTTGTAAACCCAAACTATTATCTACACTGGGTTTGTGTATTACAGATGATGTGTGAAATCAGCTGTTTTTAGATGTAGGAATGTTTCCGAAGTTAAAGGAATAGGTATCTTTTCTTTAAATGTGTATAAAAAATGTATTGATGATAAAAGGTTGTATTTATATATAGTTTATAACCTCAAAGCAAATATTATAACATATATTATAGCATTAGTTATTTAGCTCATATTTAAAAAAATCAACTTCACAAGACATTATAATGATTGAAGTTGTAAACATAACCTCAAACTGTATAATATACACTGGATTTGTTTAAATGTTACAGATGATGGGTGAAATCAGCTGTTATATTAAATGTTACTCATGTACATACGTATGTATGTACGAACGGATGCACGTATGTATTGTACCACTCTACTTTAAAATTCGCCACCATAATTCGAAAATACATAATTTAGATACACCCGCGCGATCTTGCAGACAGTAACATAACTAATACAACTAGCGAATAATGTCTCTTTTCGTCACCGCAAATAGAAAGCGCTAGCACCGGGCGGTTCTTGCTTAGAAGCCTGCAATCGTCCATTTTTAATTCTGATTTACAGCTAAGCACACGTAATCTTTGTGCTGCGACAACCCACGCTAGAGATGTCGCCTAGATAATTTATACCAGGAACTTCCAGGAATAACCTGGATCAAGTAGCACCACGTAACACCATGTAACATTTTTTGAACTAGGCTACAGAAGCATTATGAATCCTAAGAAAATATCATTAAGCGATGAGTTAGAGAACAGAACTTCTTAGTGACCAGAAGCAGTGTCCATCAAAGTGTGTGACTGGATTGCAGGTTTAATTTCTGAAATACTTTTCTTCTCCGTCTTCAAGTAGGCCTAAAGTGGCTTAATATTGAAAACAAAAAGAAATTTAATATTTACACCAGCTATAAACTTCAATGATTAAGTTAATGTCACTGTGATTGACTTCCTTTTTTTATATACATGTATTAAACTGTGCAAATTTCGTAAGGGTGTGTAAAACTTTTAAGTCCATGGCAAATATATATATAATTGTTAGTTTTTAAGGAAATTGTGTATTAAATTAGGTTACTTGTATTTATAATTGGATGGGATTCTGCAGACTAGAGTTTAGGCTACGGTCTTCAAGAGACTAGCCTAAATTCTAAAATTAGGTAACGTTACCGCATTTTATTAGTCCTTTATTTTTTTTTTTTTTTTTCCAAATTATTTTACTTTAAATTATTTTAATAATACTTTTTTTATAATAAATCTACATAAGTTAATAATAATAAAAATTAACCTTAATAATCTTATTTTCTTTTAATTGTAACAACTATTTCTTCAACTGAAACTTTGGTACTAATTTTGATATGAATTGTAATTTTTTTAAATGTTATTTTTTGTCCTAAAACAAAATTAAATTGAATAGTTGATTATTGTCAATGGGTGTACTGAGTTATTGAACATACCGTTTTATTTGAATATATATATAGTGTATAATTGTGCATATTGTGACAGTAATTTTTAGGCAGCTTTCAGTGGTGCATGTGAGTATTTCCCCTTTTATTTTTTTTTACTTTATTAAGGCGTCGAAACTTGCTTGTGCTGTTCTCGCTTTAACCTTCGTCGACCACGGACCGCAGCTTCCAAATTTTTGTAGACGCCTGCGAGAACGGTACAGTATGTACGAACGGATGTATACTCGGTTTTATACTAGTTAATAACTAACTATCCTTATTTAAACATTTTATCTTATGTACCTTCTTTGCGGACTATACTTAGAGTTGTATTGATGAAAGATGTGTCTAAACTGCTGACTTGTATCCGTGACTTGACCAAGTCTGCAGGGAAAATAACAGTCCACAGAGCAATTCCTCCGACTGCACCTCCCGCCATAGTCGCTAGAGCTCCTATACATAATAAAATCAAAAGTGCATTATGAAAAAGATTCCGCTTATTTAATAACTAGAGTCTTGAACAAGGTAAAATAATAATCAGAAATCACTCATAAAACAAAATGCCAGAAAAATTACTTTCTGAAATTTATTGTAACCTTAAACCATAAAATTCCACGACTTCTACAGGGTGTCTACTAGACCACAACAATTTACTTTCTTGGTTGACTTTTTGGGGACTTTTAGGAGACCTCAAAAAGTGAAATTATCTTTAAGCAAATCGTAATATACATTGAACTGTTACGAAAATGAACAGATATAAAAATAAAAATCTTTAAATCATACTGGCTAGGTACCCAAAAGGAAATAATTTGTTTTATAACACACAAAACACGCCTCATTAAATAAGTATGAACTGGAACATTGTTCTTGAAACTGAACAAATTATCCGGATCCGAGTTTCAAAAGATTTGTTTTTTCCCACTCCGGTATTAGAAAAGCTCGTTTGCTAGGTAACAGTTTAAGAACTGGTTTATTACTATTTGCAGAACCTTTAATATTTATCTATACTAATATTATAAAGAGGTAAAGTTTGTTTGTTTGTTTGTTTGTATGTATGTATGGGGTAATCTCTGGAACTACTGAACCGATTGAAAAAATAGTTTTACTAATAAAAAGCTACACTATCCCTGAGTAACATAGGCTATAATTCATTTTGATAAAAACCTTTTTTTATTTCAATATTTGTAAATTTAGTCGGAAAAAATTCTTAGGTTAGGCATAGAATGATAAACCAACACATGTATTTACATTTATTACCATAGCAACCAATTGAATATGTAAAGTTTCACAATTGATACTAATATAAATAAAGGAATAATTGTACTCTGTTGAACCGTAAAAGCATTGGAACGCGCCTAGCGGGAGAATAAGCAATTCACGGTTATAGGCCTAGATATTACGTGTAAAATCAGTGGACCTAGTACCAAACATAATTTTATTAAATCATTTAAGATTAATGCATGACCAAAACAAGGTATTCAATCGATGTACCAATATCATACCCATCCATCATAAGTTTACGAAAAAGCACCTTTGAAATTAGTAAAAAATATTTTGACTTAAACTGGACCAAATCGAGTTAAATATAATAAAATCTACACATCATCGCACCGAATTTAACAAGTTTTAGTATATTAAACGAACCTACAAAAATAAACAAAACCTATCAAAACACGCATCGAAAAATCGTTAATTCAGAACACATTATCAAATATCCCGGAAAATTCATATGAATAAATACCAGCCAATTTATCTCGGCTTACACCTCGAATGCAAGTCCGCCATTCCGACCATCGTCTTGCTTACGTCATTGATTACGTATCTTACGAATTCTTAGATTAAATCGTCAAAGATCAGATCCGCCATTAATAACACAGCTTAAATTACTCAGTGTATGTACACCAAATTTATTTATTTGAGTTCAAGTTATTAAAAGAGTTTGTTTCTCCAATATAATTTTAAAAATTGTATAGATTATGAAAACATTGTAAATTAATTTATAAGTTCACCTCATTCATAATACTTCATTTTAATTTTCGGAGTGATCATTAAAAGTGCATTTAAGCTAATGTTAAATACAAGCCTAAAAAATTTTGGGTTCGAGATTATTTGGGATTCAAAAAAAAAAAAAGACGCTAACTCAATTGTAGCGTTACTTGGACATTATTAATACAGCTACCTAAGAGGGCAGACGTGTTAAATTCTTAGATTACTTGAAAACTATAAAAATAAAGGAAAAACAACCTACCTGGACCTCAGAAGTGGACTCAAATCAACCTTAAATTATCCATACAAAACTACTAAACTGGTGAGACCCATCCAGGGTATAATTAAACATTAATTAACCTGAATCCAAAATTAACATTTTTACAAAACTAACAATCCGAACTTGGACTAAAGTTTCATCGATTCTAATTCATGGTGTTCATGTATCACATTATTTCATATAGGTTATGATTAATTTAAATAAGTTTGTAACCGTAAATAAGATAGAGATATATATATAGGCAATATTTAATTTAATTGTGGTGAGGCCGGCGAGAACCATAAACCCCAGATAGAGACATATTTCATAATTTGTTAACCTAATGAAGTTGTAATTATTAATTGTGTAAATGTAGTAATAATGAATCGTTATTGAACAATGTATAAATTTTAATGGACAATTTAAACCATCCCTATACATAAACATTTTAGTGAAAGGGATTAATATATGTTTTTGAATGTAACCAAGTGGACATTGGCTTGTGTATTTAATTGTGTGCATTGGTGAATAATATGTACATCATTTTTGTTTAATTCTATTAATTAACTTTGAATTATAATAAATATCAAATATTTTTGTTACCCTGAACTCAATTGAATTTTATTTCAAAGTTAATTTGGTGATTTGATTCAGGACTTTAATCATTAAAATTATTACTAGATACTAATGTATTAAAGATTACAATAATCACTGATTGGACTAAATTCGTTATTATTTAATTTGATTTTGAATTTATGAAATATACCAGACATAATTTATGTTAACCCATGAGTAGGCCCTATATGGTCTGGAAATCTTAAAATGTTGTAATCAAAATAAATTTAAATATCACTTTTAAAATTAATCGTGATATTAATATTATTCAAATTATTTTCTCCAAATTTTGTTAACACATTTGTCAAGAATATATTAATATATATATTAACCAAAGGATAACTTATTACAAATAAAATAACAGATAATATAGCTGCTGTTAGCTCCAATATTTCCATTAACAGCTGATTTCAAAATTTGAAGCAATTATTTTTATATTTTTAGCTTTTAGGTTAGGGTTTTAAAGTATAGACCTGAGCCTTGCTGGTTCTTTTAACCATTATTATAACTGCTGTTATAAAATATAATAAATAATTAAATTTGAACATTTAACATTATTTACAATCTTAGTTTTGAGGTTATTATTAATCCTACACCTTTATTATAAATAAAATATAACATATATTTTTAGAAGGTTCGATTGGGGGTTGGCGTGCGGAGCACGCAGGGGTCTCCCCTAGTTATACATATACATATTGATCAAATGAATGTCTCTATCAAGGGAACTAGATGAATGAACCGAATCTTTAAATAGATTTGAACTTTGAAGCAGAGTTGCCACTTGTTTTACAAGAGTGACTACGATGCAGTACAAACTTTGGGGCATAGGAAATTCAGTTTCATATAGGAAAAAATTATGACCTCAGACTACAAATTGTTACTTTTAGGAGACTTCCATGAATTTTAGGGACTTTTGTGACTTATTGGGGCTGGTGACATCCTGTTCCATGCACTTTCCTTCCAAGTTTTAGCAGCGTTAGAGTTTGTCTGTTTTTATTCACCAGTATTTTACAATAATTCGATCACGCAGCTGAACCGCTGACGTTTATATGTTTTAGGATTTCAACCAACTATTTGGGAAATTGGTCTCCTAACGAAGGCGCTGAATAGCTGCCTAAGTGTACGAAATATATTAGTAGAATTTATTTGCACTTCAGCCTCAAGCCCTGGCTCACGCACTGATTTGTTTCGTTTGATTTTAGAATTTGCACCTCGACTTTGCAGCTTCAGATCAGAAGCTGAGTACAAGGTAAATCCCCCACATGGATTTCAACCAGGTGCTTTTATGGTATTTTACACTTTGATCATTTTTGGGGGAACCAGACGGGTTATAAGGTCGTGTAACAAAACAAAATGTGCAAAATAATCTAATACGTTAATTTTGTTAGATAACCTCCCAAAAAAATTATTAAAGTACGATAATATAAAAAAAAAATTACTTCCAGTTAAAAATTATGCTTCCGGTTGTTGGATTTTTTGGCTAACTAACTCGTCCGAGCGACTTAGAAAACCAACGTGTGTACCAAATTTGGATATAAAATGTGGCCGTTAATATGCGAACACATAATTGCACATATATATATATATATAACATTTTTAATGACACCTCAAAACGTGTTCTCTGGGGACCATAACCGATGCTCATTGACCACTCCTGATCTAGGTCTCACCATTAGCAATAGCTCATCTTTCCTATGGAAATTCGCTAATAATACATGCCTTAATAATGTGTTCTATACTGCCTTGATAATCTAACACTTAATGAATTGGGACTCTTAGTAGTTCAGCAAGCTACTCCATCGACCTTCCATGGACCTTCTCCGTCGGCTTCATTCATGGAATAAAGCTAAAATATGGGCTAAAACTCATTTAGAGTAAAACAAAAATGTTCTACATAAATTCCCAATATTGTTATTTATTTTTGTTTTTAGGGCTAAATATTGCACATAAAAAATATGCAACAAATTTAAAAACACAATTTTCAATTTTTTTACAAATTTAAAAACATTATAACTTTTCAAATATTTTTTGTATTTAGTAAATAATGAATAAAATGTCCTACATAAACATCTTACCACAATCATCTTTAGACTTTCCTTCAGGAGTAAGAAGGATTCTGGTCCCTTCATATCCACCAAAGAACACAAAATATCCAGGCATCTCTCGAGCTATTGTTGATGAAAGCCCTCGAAACATGCCTTGCACACCTTCCTCTCTGAGGATGCGACGAGTCAGATTGAACGCACCTAACCTAATCTGTAGGAAAGTTCAAACACATACATTCATCGGCCAGTTTAGAGAAAAACTTAAACAAATTATAATAACTGATGTCTAATAGAAGTTCTACTGTTGAAAATTTGAATGAGGTATTTTTTCTTAGGCATAGTAATTTTGATGCACTGAAATTTTGAAATAAACTGAATTCTAATTCTTTCTTTAGTCTTATTACCTCTTCTGCTGTACTTTTTAAAATTTGTACAAATTGTCTCTGTTATGGTTTTTATGAGAACAGAATCTTTTTAAACTGCAGGACATCTATATAAATAAAAATGGAATGCTGTTCGTTGGTAAGCGCAACACTTGAGAATAAATGGCTAGACCAATTTGACTAGTTTTTATTTGAAAATGTTCGTAATAAAAATTAGGTTTCCATGTAAAGAAAAATTTGAAAAGTTTTGCGGAAAAGTTACAAATTCGGGAAAACTGATCATCTTTTTTTATGGAGTTAGGTAAGACCATACCTAACTCACGAAAACAGCTGTTCAGACAAAAAGCTTAGCAACACATGTTTGTTTACATTCATCACCATAGCAACTTTACTTAGCAAATTTATAATCAGTTTATTATTCTTCAAAACCAACAGCTTTTTAGGTTAGATTAACAAACTAAAAGCAAACACAAATGAACGTCAACGAAAAATGTTTAATGTATTATAATTCAGTCCAAACATAGGTTGTTACATATTATAAATAAAACAGCTGATTTGGGTCAAAAACTGAATATAATTTTAGGTTAGGCCTACAATGAACCAAAATATGTTTATTTGCATTTGGCTAATGTAGAATCAGGTAATTATTCTTCAGAACTATATTTTTTTTTAAATTAGGTAAAAGCAAACAAAATATTTACTGTAGGCCTATTGTAAGTTAAATGCCTAGCTCAAAATGTCTTAACTTATGGATATGTAGTTAATGTAAATATCTGCCCCTGTTGGAAAACCATCAGCTTTGTTTGTTTACGTGCCAGACAACAAAACAAAAAATTTTGTGCATAAAGCATTGTAATTAAGGACACAGTGATGTCACATCAAACCACTTGAATTAAAGCATTTCTTTGATTTGACTGTTTACTTGAAATTCTGACTTAATTCAATTATAACTTAAATTTTGGAACAAATTTGCATGGTTTCAAGTCGATCACATTACAGGCACATCACATATTTCGAGCATTTCAGCGGTGTACTGCCGATAGAATTCAACTCGCATATAAAATTGTCAATCGGCGTTCTTCTGAATGTACTCTTCCTCAAATTTAATAGATACAATGATCATTCAAAAATACAATAGCTTACGATGAACCAAATTGAAGATAAAACAATGTAAATAAAACATTCACTTTTCAAAAATATAAATGGAGTTTCAAAAAAAAAATATGTTCACTGTCCACAGTTATATGGTCTGCATAAAAAAGTCAGTTTGATGTAGCCTATTTCTGTTTCTACGCAATATTCAAGGCATTACTCTATATCTCTAAATATCAAAATTAATGTTTGTTTCTTTGACCTCTATAGACTCAAAAACTATTCAACCGATTTCACTAAAAACTTCCTAGTTTATACATATAGGCAGGGCTCTATAACAAGGGCTAAACCGTTTCTTTCATCTCGGCACTGTGCCGCCAGTTTCACTCTGACGTCACTGTGCTGATAACTGCAAGATAGAGCAGTGGACTCCTTGTGCGCGCTGTCGTTAACTCGCTGTTGTAACTCGATGGAAAAGCTTCAGTAAAATAAAACTTAGATATTCTTAATCTACATAAAGTACGGATTCTAAAGGTATAAAAAACTTTTATTTTAACAGGTATTTCGAATTTTAATAACTGAAAATATTTGAGAATTATCACTGACTAACATGGAAAAGTTACTAAGCGAGGAATTTTATTTTATTTTTGGGTTACAAACAAACTTCCAGCGGGAAAGTTGTAGCCAATGAGTTGACCTAAGCGTTTCAATTCACCGATTTATGATAAAATGATTACATCATTATGAAATCGTTTTTAAATGAGCGTGAGGCGGTGACGCGTTGCCACTCCCGGTGTACTGTTGTTTGATACTGGAATATTTACATCCTTATCCATTACGTTTATGTACATATTGTTATTTTAAGGTAATATAGTAAATCACTTGTCCAGGTAATTATGCCAGCTAGAAAAAAGTAAGCATTTTATTTCAACATACCGTAAACTAATTATAATTTATAATTCTTTTAATTAAATATGAAACTCATTTTTTTACGTAATCACGATTTTCTTTTTCCATCATTGATCTCTAATTTTATTTCTTTGAATGTACTTATTATTATGTATGATATTATTTTTTAAACGTTAACCTACAACTTAACTTTTTGTGTCCACTTCAATAATATCAAATTTTAATTATAAATTATAATTAGTTTATGTTAAAACTAGTGGACATGGCAATGCTTCGCTATTGCTTGATTTACCTAACCTAAAATTATATTCAGTTTTTGATCCAAATCAGTTGTTGATCAAAATCAGCTGTTGATCAAAATCAGCTGTTTTAAGCTTTTCATACGAACAGCTGTTTTTTGTGCCCCTGATAAAATCAAAAGAAATCTTTCTTCTTCTTCCTTAAGATTGACCTTCCATAAGATTAACATGACAACTTTGAGGGCCACTGGGGCGAAGCCCTTAACATACATTGAGCTCATTTTAAGGGAAGCACAACTTCAGAGTGAGCTCTGTAAAATGACACCAAAAACATCAAAATCGGTTAAAAACTCTAGGAGGAGTTCTACTCACAAAATAACCCCTAGCAAATTAATTATGTATAGATAAAATGCTTACTTTTTTTCTAGCTGGCATAATTACTTGGGGACAAGTGATTTACTATACTACCTTAAAATAACAATATGTACATAAACGTAATGGATAAAGATTTAAATATTCCCGTATCAAACAACTGTACTACGGGAGTGGCAGCGCAAAAACGATTTCATAATGATGTAATCATTTTATCACAAATCGGTGAATTGAAAAGTTTAGATCAATTCATTGGCTACAACTTTCCCGCTGGAAGTTTGTTTATAAAACAAAAATAAAAAATTTCCTCGCTTAGTAACTATTCCATGTCAGTCAGTGAAAGTTCTCAAATATTTTCAATTATTAAAATTCGAAATTCCTGTTAAAATAAAAGTTTTTTATACTTTTAGAATCCGTACTTTATGTAGATTAAGAATATGTAAGTTTTATTTTACTGGAGCTTTTCCATCTAGTTACAACAGCGAGTTAATGATAGCGCGCACTTTACTGAAATATTACCAGCTGGTGTGTGTCAGCATGGTGACATCATAGGCTATCGATACTGGGTCACCGTAAATGGGAAAAATGGTATAGCCCTTGTTATAGAGCCCTACATATAGGTCTATAATGATACCTGGAGTGTTTGTACGTTACAATTACTACAGTTTAAGGGGTTTATGGGGTAGCTACAATACAATACAAATAAATTGCACTAACTTCCTACAAGCTATACATCTAAATTTGTGTAATATTATTCTTAAATGATATAATTTGCAATTCGTTTACCTAAGTAAAAGTAATGAAATGGAACAACTACCCCTAAAATTTAATCAAGCAATAGCGAAGCATTGCCGGGTCTACTAGTTATAAATAATAATACATTTTTATTCCACTTTTGATTTATACTGTTTTATGGAAAAGATAACCGCTTTTGCACAAATGACTTCCAGACTGATACATAAAATATGGAGTGGAAAATCTTAGTTGAATTCACAACGAAGCAAAAGTGTAGAAATATAGTGGTTTTTTCTCCAAAAACTGAAAAGTCGCTATCTATAGCTTTCTTAACCCTGGAACCGGCAGAAGGTCATTTATGCGACCGGGAAAGTTTCATAATCATTGATGTCATTTTGTTATTCAAATAAAGATAACTAAAACACTTTTGTGAATTAAGGAAAGACAAGTATACCGTTCTTTTCTTTGATTTATCCTCTAAACTTTGTTATAATAATATTTCTATTTTGGGCAAAGCATATATTAGTAAATTAAGTTTCAATCTTTTTTGTTAGCATCGTGTATTTGGAACATAAAACTGTGTTTTTCAAATAAGAAATTTGAAATTGATAAATGTTTTTATACAGTTCTATTTAGAACTAAATTACAACACTTTTTTACGCTTACGAAAAAAAGTTTTACTACTTGTTATGTAGGCCTAAAGTTGAACTTTTTCCTTTCGTTACTGAACATTGTTGTTTCTTGAGCTAATAAATTTTACAATTTTACATCAATAAATTTTTTAATTGCATAATATATGAATTCTTTGAACCTTTCTCTACAAAAAAGGTATAGAAAACTTTTGGATTGGGATAGAATTACTATTTTTGGCGAATTTTTTAAAATGTGCTTGCAAAACGCTAAAAACGGGCTGGCCAATTTTAGCTTTAACACTGCCAGTTGTAGGGTTAATATGAACAAATTATTGCATACGTAAAGAGTTATTATTCCCCCTAAGAGAAACACCAAAAAATATTGTTTGACAAAAACCAACCATTAGCTCAAGGGATGGAAAAAACAGAGGTTGAACGACAAAAAAAGTAGGCAAAGTATACATCTGTTTAAAGTTATTGTAAACCTTCTAAATGTACATTTGACTGACTACAAACTAAACCAATTTTTGATTTAATTAACACTTA
Organism: Philaenus spumarius; assembly: GCA_018207615.1. NCBI lineage: Eukaryota > Metazoa > Arthropoda > Insecta > Hemiptera > Aphrophoridae > Philaenus > Philaenus spumarius. Next base: position 476,467 of record JAGFPH010000169.1, on the reverse strand, counting down.
CTGCCATGGATGACCAAAATGAGGTTGCAGAACAAAAAATTCATTACTCTCTCATTAGACACAATATTAAAAACTTTCAAAATTGTTGTAAATCTTCTAATTATTATCAAAATTTTTGTCTGAAACTCTTTTTTATATGTGCAAACCTTAGCGCACAGGGTGAATAAATTTGTTTAATGCTTAACTTAAGAGAATTCATGGAAACTTAGAATTCTACCTATTCCTGTAGACCGAGCAAAAAATAATTTTTTAACATCATCGTTTAGGATCATATGATTTAGTCTTAAAATCCAATATCCTACTTGATTCTTTATGTAAAAAGATAAGAAAATTCAGTTTGTTCTATTATTAAAACAGCATTATAACAAACATGAAATGACATAGTTGTAAACAAGTATAAAATTCATAAAAGTTGAACTAATATTTATTTTGTAGTAGTTTTTTAATTAGCTCAGAGTATTTTAAATTGGATTGCAAAAATTGTGGCCCACAAATTAGTAGGTTTTACAAAAATGAATAACGTTTGCATACTCCATTTTTGAAAATTATATTTACAAATTATGTGAAATGTGCAACCACTGAGAGCAAAAGAAATGGTAAAGTATAGAAAGAGACTCATAGACAAGTTTAGCCATAATAAAATTTAGGCATAATATTGTGTGAGACGCAAAGGCTTAATAAATAAAACTAAAGTTAGATTAAATTAAAAAGGCTAATTTAATAAAAGATAAATAAATAGCTTAGTAACAGAAGACATAAATCTTATAAATAGAAAAGCAGACATAAATTATTAATGATGTACATTAATACATATATATTATCAAAGAAGAATTAGTGATGAGTATAATATATGAACAGTTAAAAGATATATGAACAATTAAAAGATAAAACTGCATATTCGTTAAAAAACAAAGTTATAAAAGACAGTTAGTCAATATTATTGGAACATAATTTATAAAATTCACATATATAATAATAATAATGATGCACGAGGAAATATCTGTAAACAAGTAAAAATAAAAATTCAAAGTTGCACCGCAGAAGTTATACACATGACGTCTGTGATGCAAATCAAGCGAGCATAGAGTCTGACACCATAAAGCATTGAATAAGTTCAAAGGTAAATAAATAACAAGTTTGAGGTTAGATTATTTTTTTGTAAAGTTTTGTTTTTTAAGTAAATAAAATACTAAAAAGTGTTTCTAATTGCATACAAATAAAGTGTAGAAAAATAAAATGTAATTGTGCTATCTTTTCAGCTCGAAGGCCATCATGACAGCTCCAGAGTTGAAGTAGACCAACGACAAAAAGCGTTCGCTCCGTAAAAACTTGTAATAGAAGCAAAAGCCTAGGGCCACATGGACCATAACCGCCTGCCTTTACTGCTATTTTCAAAATAAAAAAGTATTTATATGGTTAAGTTGCTTTGCTCAAACCTCCGAGTAGTTATTATTTAGAATGTAATTCCTAGTTACCTCTTGATTCTTTGACAGTGCTAACTCTCTTGCAGCTTGGAGTTGTACCTTAATTAACTCTGTGGGACACAATGTAAAAGAAGAAAAGAAAGCCGCCAAGAATCCAGCCGATGCATTAGACAACGTTCCTAATTCTTCAACTGTCTGAAATATATAAATAACAAACATCCAGATGAATATAGATTAAGGATACGGATATGCTTAATAACTTACGAATTTTAACTAATTAATGAAATAGATGTTCAATGAGTACTGTGGTGAATTTAAACAATAAGAAACACTGAAGCCCCAACCACAAGTTCGGTGAATAAAACTACAAAAATAAAATGAAACACATTTATTGATATAGCTATTCTAGTTCCCTGATGTACATTTCAGTAACCAAGTTACCATCATCGGAGGGTTCTAAATCTAAACTAAACCTAAAAAGAATGAAACATAAACTAAACAGACCAATACTCCTCCTTTCCCCACCTTAGGTAGATCAACCAATCATGAGTGACCACGTCAAGGACATTCCAAAAAGCCAGGTAGAAGCGGCTAACGGTACTTGTCCCTGTCCTTGGGAATGGCCCAAGGTTGAGAAATGGAGCGTGTTACATCGATAAAATAAGACTTCTTAAACTACTAGAAAAAAGTGTACAATATGTCTTACAACTTATTAAAATAACGAATAATACATTATAATTAACGGATAAAGTTAGAAAATAATGTAAAATTAACTAATCCACAAATTAAGATAATACATATCTTCAACGGATAAAATAAGAAAATTATATAAAACAAACTAAACAATAAATAAGCAAAAAGACTTACATACGAATAATATATAGATACAATAGAAACAGCAAAATACTGCGGCTGATAAATGGCAAGGTTTTACCTAGGTTTCAACAAAGAAAACAAACATGAATTAGGAATAGGACCTTTATCTGAGTTTAGAAGTAATTCGCTATCGGTTTTAGCAATGAACATACTTTCATAGCTGCTTAACAATTTATTGGAGGTCACGCTCTTAACCAGTTTAACATTTTGTATTCCCAATTCATGGTTGGTTTGAAGGATGTGCTCGGCTACACTAGATTTCTCAGGTTTTTTTTTTTAGGTTTACTACTTTTTACTTTCTCCCCCTATACCATAGTATATGGAGAAAGTATTGTATTCGTCAAAATTTTCGAGTTTGAGTTTTTGGTGGAAATATCCGTTTTGGGTCCCCCTGAACCTAAAAAAGTGGTTTTCGGAGTGATGTCTATGTGTGTGTCTGTATGTGTGTCTGTGTGTCTGTGTGTCTGTGTGTCTGTGTGTCTGTGTGGATGTTATCAGACCTAGAGCCTAAACCAGTCGTCCGATTTTGATGAAATTTGGTATGGAGGTACTAATCCACGGTATCTCCAGGCGTTTTTTTCGTTTTTGTGAATTTTTTATTTTTAAGGGTAATTTTCCCCAAAAAAACCCTTAAAATAACGGAAAAATCAACTTTTCTCAAAAACGGCTCTAACGATTTTGATTAAAATTTTATAGTTTATTAGGGACCTAAAGTACTATAAACTGTAAAATTTTAATCAAAATCGTTCGAGCCGTTTTTGAGAAAAGTTGGTTTTTCCGTTATTTTATTGATTTTTATGGGAAAATTACTCTTAAAAATAAAAAATTAAGTTCCTATAATGAGGGAGAAAGTATGTGTCAGTTTCCTGATACCGTTTATTAGGTTTAGTTTAGATTTAGAACCCTCCGATGATGGTAACTTGGTTACTGAAATGTACATCAGGGAACTAGAATAGCTATATCAATAAATGTGTTTCATTTTATTTTTGTAGTTTTATTCACCGAACTTGTGGTTGGGGCTTCAGTGTTTCTTATTAATTAATGAAAACTAAAAATAAGTTATTATACTTCCAGCATCCCACAGAAGACAGAATGTGCTGGAAATTTCAAGATTTGTTTGAAATAAAGATTTTTTTTGTTTCTACTTAATTAAGTTTATAAAATCCACCATTTACATCTTCTGACAAAAAATTAAGGTTTCTTCACACTATACTCAAAGGATAGTTAAGTTGCAGTTAAGGGATTTTTTATGCATCTCCAAAAATGAGGGTTTACCTGGCTAGAAATGATTTTGTAAATAATTGATGACAATAACTTTCAGGAATTAAATGGCTGTAATTTAAGAAAAAAGTAACTAATAAAATATGATTACATTTAACACTTTATAACTGTAACAAATAATTTCACAATAAACCTAACTATTAAAATTATAACAACTTTTGAACAATACCTTAACTAAGGTTTTATATTATAAGCCTAACTGTATCATGTAGATATTTAGTATAAAGCCTACACACATTTTTCATTATTACCTGATCACATGTCAAACATTTAATCGCATTAGATAATAAAATTTTCAAATTTGGTAATTTTGTATCTTATTGTTAATAAATAGTTTACCACTTAACAAATTCATAAACTTTAAAAACGAACACACTTATGCAGGTTTAATAAAAATTACATATTTAATAATGTCTACAAATCACAAATTTTTAACGATCTTTTGAATAATTAGTATCCAATAAGGAAATGGATAATTTAATAGATGTGAAAGTTTAATGGTACATTTATAATAGATTTACTGTACATAAATTATGTTAGTAATGTTTATAAGTTCCGAACTTTTAAGTTAGCTACTTTGAGCATTATTTTGTATTAACCAGGTGTGTTTTAAATTATTCATTACCTTTAAATTATATAATATTTATTTTGGTTGGTTATAAAATGAGAACAGAAATGGAACCCAAAAATATTTAATAACGTTTATAAATGTATATACATAGTTACTTTATTTTTCTACTTTGTCAGCATTTCGTTCCAATCATTTTTGATTTCGTAAAACAAGATTCTATAACTTCTCCGCATAAAATGTTACCTCCTGGGATTTCAACCAGTTTTACACTGATGGTTTCCACTCTTATAAACCATTGAGGCATGAGCCAGATTTTGATGTATAGGGAGGTACGGTATTCACTGGGCAGTGGGCACGAGATGAGGACTATAAGGTGGAAGTACAAAATCTTTCAGCCGACATGTCCAGACATTTGGTATCATGAAGGACAACATTTTTACTAGCATCAGCATTCCCCTCTGTCAGTTTTGAATGGCTTAGTAGCCTACAGTTTTAAAATGTTTCACAATAGACTTGAGAAACACAGTTGAAATAAACTAAAAGCACACCTTACAGAAGATAGTTGCAATAATTTTTCTTTGAGATTGGGTTTGCTTGAATTTTATTGGTTTGGGTCTCCAGTAATAAATAGGCACAATTTACTATCTCCTTAATTATTAAAAATGCATGTGCAGATGTGTATTCTCTGGACTTGGTGAACACTTGTCAAAATTTTGACAACCATAGTGCACACAATTTAAGATAGCCTTAAATTTCAGTCTTAATTCAGAACAATGTTGTTTCTTAAACACAGTAAAAAAAACCCCACTAATTGTAAAGTGACAATTTACTCTCACTTTCGCATTCACACATTCAGCGATATCGTCAGTCCAAATACTAGTCCTACATCTCTTCTGTTCATCATAAACCTTTGAACAGCATTCCCTAAATCCTTACCATTAATTTTGAAACATTCCTCATGTGTTATTTTTTCCTAGTGGCCCTCATAAACTATTCAGGAAGAGTTTTAAATTCTAGATTAATAAGTTTATAATAAAGTATAAAACATAAGACAAATCACGTTCACTAAGTCTCGATCACAAACACAAACATATAAACATATACAAATTTTGAATTACACATTTAAAATTTTACATATAAAAACAATTTGAGATTCATGTTTCTTTTCTTTCAGGATCCAAGTCACGGAAATAACAATTAAAATTAACTTACTTTTGCCCATCACTTGACTTCCTTTTCTTTGCTTTGGAGATTTACTCCATCTTCAGATTAAATAGATTTATAGCTCAACATTTAATAGACTATAACCACAGTTATTCGAATTTTGACGCCAATTTGACACTTCTTCATAATTGCGTAGAGAGAAGATTAATGAACGCTATAGAAGAATTCTAAATTTAAAAGGAATTCAGGCACAACCCCGATAATATATTAAATGATCAGCTGACATTTCAGTTCAACGACTTACATGATACAGCCCACGATTATCACGATAGAACTGGTCAATAACTACCGTACAAAGTAGGGTGTTTAGTTTAGTTCATCATAAACGACGCAATTGTGTACACCAGCTAAACATTTAGCGCTATAAATTATGTGTTGTGTATTTTTTGTTGTTAATGTGTTAGTGTTTGTGTTTTTATGAATATATGATGACCTGAAAAGTATACTCATATATACTTGAAAATGAGATTACGGTCTCGAAACGCATCATAAGTAGGACAGCATAACAAAGTCACACGACGGACTAAAAATCAGCTAAAATACTTTAGTAATTCCCTGTATTTATTTCATTTTAATATTCTTCTTCCGAGATTGTCAAAACATTTTTTAAAAACACATATTTATGACTTAGGCTGAGCCTTGTGTGGTTGTTAAAGGACAACTATTGTTGGACCCTTATATTTTTATTTGATAATTTATAAGTAATAATTGATAGCTGATACTATTTATAACCCTACGTCATAAATGAATATGTTTGTGTTTTTTTTTTTTTTTTATGTTTCGACAAACTCAGAAGAGAATATTAATCTGAAGATGGAGTAAACCTCTGAAATGTGCTAAACGAAGAAAAGGAAGTCACAAGATGGTCAGATAAAAGTAAGTTAATTTTAAATAAAAACAATGTTAAACATTTCACTACAAAATCAATAACAACTATGTGTGGTTGTAAATTTGTATATCTTTGTATCCATCCATGACATATATAAACTACATTTAATGATGCCTGCAGTTGATGCATAACTGCTGTAGGTAGCTATCAACAACAAAACTACTTTTGACATTCTGGAAAAATATGACAATTAATTAAACCCAATAGTTCAAAAGACTAAAATGGATTTATACATACAACTTACAGAAGTGTTGGTTGCAAAAGCCACTAATTTTTGACAACCACCATACGCGGCAAATAAAACAGAATTTTCAGCACAGTTAGCTACTAATGCTGGAACAGTCCCTGCGTAAAGCCCTTTACGAAATCCTTCAATGGCAAGCGTGTTCCGAATACAGTGAAACATACCACGGTACAAATGTGGAAAAGTCTGCATCTTGACTTTAACTGTGTCCAACGGCTGGCCTACATATACCAATGCCACCGCACCTTGAAAAAACATAAACGAAATGGTAGACACAGTATCAGTTAGAAAAAATTGGGGAAATTTTATGGTAAACACTGTGTTATTATATAAGATAAGTAACATAAATAAAAACCTTAAAAGAATTCATAGATTTCATATTAAATATGACTATAGTCAGTACTTGGTGAAATTCCACAATAAGGTAAAAAATAAAACCTGTAGTCAAATTAATTATAGTCATGATATCTACTTGATACAATAAAAATTGAACACAGAAGCTCATAAGTTATATGTTTATTAACTCATATGTGTTTCAATAGCAATGTCACCATCTTCAGTGTGCACGATGACAATAATCAAACTAAAGATAGGCCTAACCTTATTTTACTTAATTATGTATTTCAATGTGCAAGTATGAAATAATCACAGAAAATAAATTTTGGGGAGTAAATGCCACTTACTCAAAATGCCACTAAACAAAAAACCAAATGTTGATTAAAACCGACCAAATTCAACACAGTAGGTATTTAAAAAAAATTTTAGATTTTTAAAGAATGCAGTTTAAAATTGGCTTAGTTTCTACGTAGATTGAGTTGAGATAACAGACTATCTGTTTTATTGGGCCAACATTTAAAACCTAATGTCTCTTATCATATTGTGCCAATGTAGATCGCATGTCATGTTTCTTATGACAAGAACGAACTATACTTTGTCTGTCATACATTGGTCAAGGGTCAGACTTGTCTAATCTTTAATGTTGATAGAATATTCTAAATTATTTCAATGAAATTCATAACACAACAAACATATTCTCAATTTTGCATAGGCCTATAAGTAAATGTTTTGGATCAAAACAAAACTTCTTTTGCTATGGTAACAGTTTGGAAAAGGACTCTAATAATACTACCAATTATGTTAAATTTTGGTACATGACTTAATATTTGCACCAAATTATTAATAAAATTATTATGTATACGAAAATTGAAATTTTTATGTAAATGAAGGGAGTTGAGTTTAAGTTTTGTTCTTTTAAAAGTATATACAGTCTAATCATCTTAAAAAAACAAGTTCAATATTATGAGAAAGTTTAATTTCATTGGTTTTCTATTTTAATCTAATCAAATTTCTCTAATGTTTTGAAATACTGATAATTAGACAAAAGTCTAATTTTAGAACCAAAGACATTTCATTACCATTTCAAAAATAATTAATAAAAAGGAACTTACTTCCTAATTCAGAATAATTTCATATATATCGGACAAAACTTAATTTTTAAGAGTAAAAGGAAAACACATATACAGTAACTAGATGTTTTCATGATTGCTATATCTTTAATAGATATCTTAGCCTACCTACTATTATTTGAATGTAATATCACTTGATATTGTCCAATCAGTTAAGTTTTTTTAAAGTAATTTTAAATGCTAATAACTTACTTAATTAAATGATATACAATGATGGTAATTCAATGATATTAACTTACTATATTTTGTAATTTCTGCTTTGTTCATTATTTTTTTGATCAAATAAATAATAACAAAGGTCAAAATTTAGATAAAATATTTAAAATATTAGGGTACAAGTTTAAATTTTGAACAAGATAATTTAAACAACTAACATAGAAACCAAAGTGTTAACTTAAACAAAATTAGAACCAATTACATAACTGAATAATGATAATTGATGGAGCACGGCTCACACTTATAAATTCTACTAACTAGCTTGCAAATTGACTGGACTAGCTAATTTCAACTTACAAAAAGCATTGAGAACAACATTGCCTAACCTACCTCGAAAAGAGTAGAGGCCTAATAATTGGTAAAATAACAAATTAGCAAAATTTTGGCAAAATAGTGTGTCTTGAAATAAGGCACAACTATTGGATTGTTTTTATAGATACCTAAGTTCTCAGAACTGTAGAAAGGATCACAAAATAATGTTGAAAAATAATTAATATTATCACACTGAATTACTCTTTTTGTTCTGTATAGCAGTGGCGGCTGGTGAGTTATTAACTTGGTGGTTGCAATTATGTGGAGAGAAATTCCAGGGGGTATGGAATATGAACACAATTTAACACATTATTTTAGATGATAATTACACGTAGAATTATAAGTTTTTGTCTCAATTACAACAAATGTTAACTTAAATCCATTAAAATGGTTTGGTTGCCATTACGAACAAGTGAAAAATTTGTAGCTTTCAGTAAAGGTTACTACTAGCCACAATAAAATAGTAGGCCTAAATAAACTGAAAATAACAATTTAAATCATGCATAAAAGAACATAGAAATCAGGCACATTATATGTTTAAATATCACTAACTTCACTTAAAAAGAAAGTCCATCCGTCTGTTCTTCAGATGGGCAAACTTAACAGAATTTTAATTTTATAATAAACATAACATTAACATAATCGAATCTATGAACTCTCCCCATATCCTATTTAGGAACTTGGCCTATCCTTTTTTGTTCAAAAACTATTATTTGAATTATATAGATGTTTGAAAATAGATTTGGGATAATGGGTTCAAACATTTTGGTAATAGGATAAATGTTACCTTACAGAATTATAATTAAATCACGAATGGCACGAATATTAATTATGAAAAGAATATTAACAGCTTTTGTTTGGCGTCTAATCAACACTACACTTTTTGTCTAGGCCCACTCAAATTGCTACAAGTTATGAAGAATAATGTAAAAAGAACTATTTTAATGGATTTAACTATGTACCGTACTATACTACTTTACTCTTTACTCACTCCGCATTACTAGTATAATCCAGACACACACACTAAAATATATTAACACAATCTAAAACAAATACCAAACACAGCTAGCAAAAGTACGAGAACAACACATAAGCTCAAAATGTCTTTTATTATTCACTAGGCCTAAACAAAACATGAAATATGACAGAACAAAAAGGCATTATTCTAGCTGGCAAAAACCTAGCACCCCGGTGGCGGGTTGCAGAACTTTTACCTGATGGCTTTATGTGAGTTGTCATAGCAACGCATAAGTTACAAACCCCCACCAGTTTCCATACTAATAACTGCATAAGACTCTGGTTGCAGAAGCAGTGCATTCCCAAACGCTGCGCGCGAAGTTTGGACTGATGTTCTTCGGCTTTTCAACTGCTTGGGGACATTTTTGGAAGTATAATTTTGGATTGAAATGAGGTTGATATAGATAATGCACACTGATATTTAAAGAAATATTAATGTGATAAATTTTTTGTTTTATTTCTTGGGGGTTGTGCAACCAAACAACCACACAAGGAGCCGCCACTGCTGTACAGGCTACTTATTCATTTAGGTAACTCAATAATTTTACCTGTGAATGAACAAGTTTTTGACCAACTTTTCTAAAATGTTTGACTTAATTATTTTTTGAGTTAAAAAATAATTTTTCTTCAAATACTCAGCTGTCAATTTTTAATATTTACTTTAATAAAGCCTATATATTATATTAAACTAGCAGGTACCCATGGCTTCGCCCACAAAAAAGAAAAACTAATGAAATGAATATCGGGTACAATATTGTGTTTTAAATTTGGCATAAGTCTGAGTTTCCTGGCACAAAAATCCGCTGCGTAGTGAGTTCCTTCCGAATGTATCAACATTTTCATGTTTTGAAGAGCATATAATTATATAGTCCCCTTATGGTTTACTTTTTCTATGTACCTTGTAAAAAAAATTCAGCTCTCTAGCAGTAAGGAAAATATAACAACTAATCTTTATTGTTTTAGAGGTTTTTATCACATGATCCCCTTAACAGCACATGACAAAATGCATTTCATTCTGGTTTACTTTTTTTATGTCTCTTGTAAGAAATAATTGTAGGCCTAACAATTTTCTGATCTCCAGCTTTAAGGAAAGTATAATTAATATATTTTGTTTTAGGGGTTGTTACTACATTTTCACCCCTTAGCAGCTTGCAACAAAATGCAAACCTGGTTTACTTTTTCTATATTTAACCAGTATGAAATATGAAACATTAACACCAAGGCATTCTGGCGGGCAAAAACCTAGCGCCCCGGTGTCGAGTTGCAGAACTTTTGCGAACATGAAGGCTTTATGTGAGTTGTCATAGCAACTCATTAGTTACAAACTCCCACCAGTTTCAATGCTAATAACTGCATTAGGCTCTGGTTGCAGAAGCAGTGCGTTCCCAGACACTGAGTGCGAAGGTTGAGTTGATGTTCTTCAGCTTTTCAACCGTTTGGGGACATTCTTGGCCGTATAATTTTAGATTGAAATGAGGTTGATAGTGATAATGCACTGATATTTAAAGAAATATTAATGTGATTAATTATTTGTTTTCTTTCTTGGGGGTTGTGCAACCAAACAACCTCACATGGAGCCGCCACTGGCTGAATAGTTATTTACATATGACTATTGTCTAGAGTATAAACATATGATGAAATAAACATATGATATCTACAATATTCTTCCCACTTAAATTCAAAAGTTCATTGGAAACAAAATTAGGATACATCGAAGAAAATAAGAACTTTACATAACATAGTCTTTAAACCGTTCTAGTTGTTTCCTCATTCTCTCCGAACGTCTTGGGTTTTGGTCGGGATTGATCTCTTGAGGTGGTACAACTGGATGTGGTAGTAATGGAACGTCTTCATTTATAGTTTGAGGAAGTTGTGGAACATCAAAACACTGTATAGGGCCAAAAATAACAGACTTCTTATTTCCTTGCTGACTAGTGTTGAGTAGAGTTGGTTATTATGTCTTTTTATTAATCTTCCACTGTCCAAAAGTATCAAATAGTGTAGTTTGATAATTTTCTTGTATACTTCACTAAACTCCGAAATGTTTAATCTCGGCTATATTGAACAGAACTTGAACATAACAATGTACTAAAACTATTACTGAATAGTTATTTACATATGACTATCGTCTAGAGTATAAACATATGATGCAATAAACATATGATATCTATAATAGAAACGGTAAACAATTTTTTTATTGAATTATTAATAGAATGAGTTGTGCTAATAAAACATATCTATCTGTCTATGGGACTTTAAACTGATTACAAATATCTACTTTTCTCCTAAAATCTACCAACATAAAGCTATTGTATAAATATTAATATATAAAGAAGTACAAACATTAAAGGTGAAACACAGTTGTTATTTTCTTTTCTCAAATTTTGATTAACTTAAAACAATTATTTCAAACTATTACTAAATTCACAGCAAATATTTCAGTGTTTTGTGGCTAAGAGGAACATATAAAAAGTATAGCTTTAATTTAGGCTACCTAAAACAATCTAAAGGTAAATAATATATTACAAACTCCAAATAGACAACTTTAAAGTATTAAAGAGTTGTAACTAAAATTTAGAAAGCATAAGTCTGCCAAGTTAGAACGTATGTTAATAAATAATACATAAGTATAGGCCCTAGACTTCAACCAGTTTTAAAACAGTTTTGAAAACTTATAACCTGTTTTCATTAAAGATTTGGGCGTAAGTTTACTATTCGACCCTAGCCTAATATTTTTGCAGACAACGACGTTGTTTTACATTCTACTGTTAAATTATGTTGAATACAGGTAAACATACTGTGACCTAGTTTACTATTCGATCCTAGGCTAACCTATCAACGTCTTGTCTGCAAAAATATTAGGCTAGGGTCTTATAGTATACGCTTTACATACGAAAAATAATAACTTCAAACATGAATTTTTTTTATTTATTCGTATATTCACAGTTAATCTTTGTCATCTGCTAACATATCAATATAATTCAACATTCATTTAGGCCTAGTACAATATAGTTAGGTTGGCAGCACTACTCTAGGCTATTTCCTAAAAAAAAGGTCGTCTGCAAACATATAATGTGGAGTCGAGTAGTAAAGTTACGCCGACTGGTTTCATGATTGCACATATATCAACTTTTAAATTAAGATTTGTTCGTAAGTTTACTATTAGACCCTGGCCTAATATTTTTGCTGACAAGACGTTGATAGGTTAGCCTAGGATCGAATAGTAAACTTGCGCCAAGATTTGAAAGTGCTAACAGTTACCAACTTCAAACTAACTTTTCTTCCGATTTAAACCATAGGCCTAGTTCCAGTGAACGTATTGTTATTGTTTTTTTAAATTTCAAAAACTAATCAGTGATGTTTCAAATACCTAACTATTTTGTCTGCAGCGAATAATAGTTAAACATCAAGTGCCAAGAACTTTTGTTCCCACTGTATGCACCCTAGAAGCCTTGCTGGACATGTTCACCATAATTATGTAATAAATGAGTATTTAAATATAGGCCTAGGACTAGGTGTAATTAATCTGAATTATTGACAAATTAAAATTTTTGAATAAATTGAACAATAACATTAAACCTAGAAGCAAAATTGTCTAAGATTTCACTGTACTAAATTTGAAGGATTGCATCATACAAACTAGGTAATATCTAAATCTTAATTTCGTAACTTACCAAGAGTTCCACCCGTAAAATCAATCATTCCATCAGTTACTTGTTTAAAACTGGATGTTGTTTTAAAATCCATTATGTTAGGAAAATAAAGGTAGGCTTAGTTTGCGGTTATGAAAATGGAAATAGCCTAAAGATACTAATTTAAACGATAAATTTGGTTTCTGGACTTCTACTTAAAAATTAAGAACTATACACTAGAAACCATAAAATGATGTTGACACAACTGTAAACAAATCTAAGTAGATTTCATCTCAAGCCTTTTGATCTATTCAGAGTTTAGACATAACTTGCACATGCACAATGCTCAGAGACTCAAACATAACCCTAACTAAACTTATAAAACCTCAACTTGCACTGAATGAATTTAGAATTTACAATTTACTGTGTAGTGATAATGTTATCATTGTTCACAATGTGAGCCCAAAATGATTTTGATCTATCCTACGAAACTAGTTTTTATTACAACCACGGTTTACCAAAAGTATTTTTATGATTATGTTGGTTACGCACACACTTGGTATTATTATCTCTGGTTACGCATCTCTAAACAACTAAAAATAACCAATAACACTATCACCAACTCCTAAAAATATTTATCCAACTAAAGTCAAAACCCATAAATTCGCCATAATTACTTGCAAACCCCCATAAAAACAATATATTTTGTAAAAAATAAATTAGCAATTAATAAATAATATTCTGAAATATTTTTAATATCCTTTATTTATAAATTCTTTAATAATTCAAATATAATTTCCTTTTCTTCTGGTTCTGACTTTTTGAAATGTTGACATTAAATAAACGTAGCATTTTAGTGGATTGATTAAATTTAAAGTTGTGCAAGATCCACCATTTTGAAGCAATGTGAATCGGAGCATCATCATACTTTGTACCATTTCAATAAATAGTCTAATTCGCAACTTATTTTTGATGATATTATAGTGATGGAGAATGCACGTTCGACACTTTGTAACAATTCAAAATATTCCTTTTAAATAATAGTAAATCGACCAAATAAGAAATCACGTCATTTAAAATTAAAAACGCATGAGTGCGAGAGAGACAGAAAACCCTTCAAAGGAATTCCATTTTTTATTTACAATCAACGCTAACGACATCTATCAGCCATGATCACAAACACCGAATTAGCAAATCTCTCCAAATACCCGACTTTCGACAACATATTTAACAATTAAAATTACTTCCCGACCTTGTATCTATATCTTTCCTACATCAAAATATTTCTAAACCAATCCATCAAAATTATTATAATATCACACAAATAACAAAACGATCAACCAAAATTCATATTTCAAATCCGACAGAAAGTAGGCTAGTCTGTAAAACGATAGGCCAAATAAGAAATAAAAAGATTGGTTGCAAAGAAAGTAAGTTTCAAATTAAAAAATGAACACGACCGTCGTATAGAACGGAAAATTTTACATACAAAATGTCTTTGACAAAAATTCAGAAGAAGTACCGTTGAGACGATAAAATTAGACAAAGTCAATCTGAAGGACAAATACATAATTAAATTACAAGTGAAAAAACATAGACCAAGACCGGGAGTTGAACCCGCGACCTTCAGGTTTCCGTCCTGACGCTCTAACCATCAGAGCTACCCTGGTATCTACCGATATTGGTCGATGTTATTGGTCACTTGTACGGTCAGGATGTCAGAGCGTCAGGACGGAAACCTGAAGGTCCCGGGTTCAACTCCCGGTCTTGGTCTATGTTTTTTCACTTGTAATTTAATTAAATATCCCTTGCTGAGGAAGTGTGTAAGCGGAAAAAATCAAAAAGTAAAAAGACAAATACATGCTTAAAACGAGTCCGCATGTTTTGCTAGACTTCTCCCATGAAACCCAACGATCGCTGTGATTGGTCTATGAATTCTTGTAACCGATTTTGCAAATGTTAAATGTATCTTTTTATTCATAGTTGTTAGATCATAAGAAAATATTGTACAAGGAGCTCTTTAGGTATTTTTGCTTAATATATTTATTTAATCAAATTTCTCATTCCTTTTATCACTTTTGTAATTATAAAACCAAATTATTTAATAAGTTAATTAAAATTACACAAAAACAACACCCAATAGTCAAAAAACACATAATTTAATACAACAATCAAATGCCCCAGAAGATGTAAAATTCATAAGGCACCAAATACCAGTTCCTGAAGGCCTTAGCCAAGCCCAGAGTGATTTTAAAAATTTTAATTGTTGCTGAGACCTCAAAGAACGCAGACCTGTTACCAGTTCATCTCTACAACACCAGAAGACCAACTCTGATACTACAAGTACAGATATTGTTCAACGTTAGCGTTATTGACTTTCGGTATAGTGAAGTGCGATATCATAAATCTATAACAATTATCTGTCCACATCACCAGAAGAGAACATTAAAACTGGGTGAGATTAATCCAAGCTAATAATCATTTCATTGGTGATATTATTTCCAAAATATTTTTCTTTTAACCATCAAATTTGAAGAACTTCACCTTAAATATTTATACAACCACCATAGACTGTGAATACGAACTGATAAATACATGTTGAATTTTTTATTAAATACTATGTGCTTCCCAATTATTCTAAACTCATAAACACCAACACTCACATCAATTTCCAATTTGTACTAGGTACCTACACTTACTATACTTTAATTCCAATTTTTTTTTAATCAATTAATCTTGTATATAAGAATCTACGTTTGTTCAATATTAATTGGGAAAAGTCGGCACTGACCCACCGAGATAAGCTATTGTGCAATTAAGAGACAATCATACCCAAAATAGACAAAAGATAATTTATTTGAGCTCGCCTGTGTGAATTTGAATTGTATTTTAATTTAATAATTTTAATTAACATTAAATAATCTTTGATATTTGTAAATTTGTGTCTTCCATTCATTCATTTATCTAATTAAGTCAGGTTATAGAACCAGACCTAGAGGTAGTATATTGTAACTTGCGTTTGAATTTGGAACCGTGACAAATGCTAGTCCAATAATTATGTGACAAACGTTTACAGCCAGCTGCACAATCATTATAAACTTCAAAATAAAAATCAGTTGAAGGTTTTGTTCGACCATGTTTTGTTAAGGCCTCTGTAAACGATCAAATTTGTTTGTCAAACAAATTTGTCAAACTTTAGGTCAAAGCAAACGATCAAACAAATTTTGTCAAACTTACCTGTAGTTTTTCGGTTCTCCCTCGAGACAAGACGTGTTTATCGTCATTGCCATAGACTTCTCATTGCTATATGTATTTAATGTCTAATGTGTATGAGTATGAGTATGTGTATACTCATTATGAAAAAAGGTTTTTCAATTATTTTAGAATATCTGTAGGGTTATTTCGATGAATTGTTTTGACAGGTTTTTTGTTAGCGTGCGCACAATAACACGCCAAATTTTCACTCAAGGACGCGTTGGAGGTAGTCAAACACGTTAGGTACCGTAAACATTATTCCTATCTTTTTTATAGGCCTAATCGTCAAACGGTCTAAAAATTAATGCAGGAACTTAATTTTGTATAGTTAGTTATTATTTATACATATTATATTATTTATATGTGGTATACATTTTATTAAATTCAGTTAAATATTTTTAGAGATAAATTTAGTTTTACTGAACACGCATTTTCAATATCTGAAAGTGTACATGTATTCGGTAAAAATTGTATTTCTTTTAAAATATTCAATTTATTTTAATAAAATGTATACTACATATAAACAATATATGTATCAAATAAATGTATCAACAAACTATACACAAATTGGGTTCCTATACAAAATTTTAGACTGTTTAACGATTAGACCTATAAAAAGTTACGAATAAAGTTTACATAGGCGTATTTGATAGGTGACGGGTGTATTTGATATTATAATGATCTGTACTCCCACGGTGCTCACAGTATACTGGTGGCAAGTACTTTCTGATTCTCTGGCTGCAAGTACTTGTCACATGTAAAGGTATTTATTGCAGCAAGTATTAACCTCGCCAGTACTTGCTTATTCTACTTGCCCCGTTCATGACTGTGTTATCAGTGTAGGTCTAACCTAAAATTATTAAATTATCATATAATATAGAGTTAGCATATATTATTATATGATGTATAATAATATACATAGCTTCAACAAATCTGTAATTGTTTTTATTGCCACGATTCTTTTATTCTTGTCCATATATTCTTTGGGTTTTATTTCCCATAATATCGACATGTCACGATAAATAGATATTAAATGCAAAGTAAACTCTTTGTCGGTAATATTGTTCTCTACATCATTAGTGGGCGACGCATCCTCCATGATTACAAGGCGGCAACTGAGGTATTGTTTGAAAAACACTGCAGCATACCTTCAAATGTGTTTGTTAAACAAGCTGTCAGTCCAGATTTCCATCAAACACGTAGATTGTTTGTCAAACAAAGCTGCAAACGATCAAATTATATATGTCAAACATTTAATATTTGACAAAAATGTTGATCGTTTACAGGGCCCTTTATTCAATTGGTGCCACTCAACTCAACTCGATGTCATTTTTGTTGCCACAGAAATAAGCTCGCTGAATGTGATTCAACATTGGTTTTATGTCGGGTTTGACTCGAGATGTAGTGACCTCAAGTTAATTTCATCAATAAAAAATTGCTTGTTGACACAGCAGTACAATAGCAAAATTAAATTAAACAAGTTAACAATAATCAACGCATTTCCAGAAAACATAAACACAGTAACCCCCAGTCATGGCATATAGTAGGTGTAATATATCATCCTATGTTTATGGTAACACTGGTGACATTTTGTTTTTCATTTTAACCCCAAATTCTTAGTAACGAGGAACTGTACTAGATGTCACTAAGTCGCTAGGTCAACAAATAAATATGATTGAGTTATCCCAGAGCCTTAATTGTACACTTTTATTTTTCCCAAAGTAAATTAAGGGTCG
Source organism: Philaenus spumarius (assembly GCA_018207615.1). Taxonomy (NCBI): domain Eukaryota; kingdom Metazoa; phylum Arthropoda; class Insecta; order Hemiptera; family Aphrophoridae; genus Philaenus; species Philaenus spumarius. The sequence continues at coordinate 458,324 of JAGFPH010000169.1, read as the reverse complement.
GCTCTAGCTGTCGGCCATGTTGGCTGACACTCCATGTTAAGACCAATGTTAAATTAAAATCCAAATTTTTCCTTTATTTTTGAATGATTATGAACGATATGTCATTTTAAAGCTATGACCAATATGCATGCAAATGGCTTTTATGAAACTAAGAAAAATATTTTGTTTAATATTTATTAACAATTTAAAACATTGATTTTTCATATTTTTTTATGTTGTCACTATTAATTATAGCGAAAAACTACCAAGCCATTCGCATAAAGAATTTCGTCCCCAAGAGTTTGATATTTTTTTTAAACGCTATTTGAACAATTGCGGGTTTTAAATGGATTTAGGCTGAGCAATATCCGTGTAACTAACCGCCGCTATAGGGTGATTTTAAATATTTTTTAACGTTGTAACTATTAATTATAGCGAAAAATTACCAAGCCATTCGGATGAAGAATTTTGTCCCCAAGAGTTTGGTATTTTTTAAAAACGCTTTTTGAACAATTGCGGATTTTAAATGGATTTAGGATGAGCAATGTCCGCGTAACCTACCGCCGCTACGCTGGAGTTGCAGGTTGCTTTCTGTTTTACTAGAGCCGACCCTTAATATAAAAAATTAAAAATACCAATTAAAAAAATCCTATCCCCACTAATTTACCCCAAAAATGTTGAAAGAAAACCCCTAAGTTGAGAACACTGACCAATAATTAATAATTGTTTATCGAAATCGATTAAAGGTTGGACTCAAAGCAAAGACACGCTCTTTTCTTTAAGGGTTCAACCTATGAGTATAAAGAAATTATTAATGAATAGTATAACCCAATGGTTATTTGGATAACCTAATAGAACTCCGATCCAATGCAATATTTCGTTCCACTGGAAATTCGACGATAGTGGAGCTATCTATTGGGGAAACGACGGAAGCTATGTGAAACACCAATGCTACCAATGATTTCTCCATAGCGCTACCTCGCGGCGCGATCATTCACTTTTTTCCCGACAACCTAATTTTCGCCACACTGCTGCCGTATGGATGCAAGATCTATTTATTATTCATGTTCTATAGTATAACTTAATAAAGCTTTTGGGTTCATGGACAGATCACTGCCAGCCTAAAATAAGCAAGTAAACTATCTAGAGATTGGTCATCGATATATAAAATTGTGGTCAATCAACTATGTGGTTAACTCCTTTGTTAATTTTAATGTTTTATTTTTGTAATTGCAGTTCACATTAAAGTAGTACATAAAAAGTTTAAGATTTTACACTCAAACGTTGTTGAATTTTGTATTAGATGTTTGAGAGAAAAAATCATATTATATAGTATTAGATTCATAAGATATTATTACAGTGACTAGATAGAGATCTTGTCACTGTAGATCTAGATTTATCAAGTCACTGTAGATATTATGAGTCTTGATTATGTATATGAGGGGAACTCTGTTCTATGACTTTGTTTTTCATATTTTGTACTCCGTCACACTCACTGACTCACATCGTCAACAGACCAATCACAGTTCACGTTGACTCTGCGATTTGCGTTATGTATTATTATCTTGGTATTGGTTTGGTATTATTATCTCTGGTTATGCCTTTGAGCTTTGAGCCTTCAGCTAATGAAAATTGAGAATGAGATTTGGTTGCGCGTTTTCTTGTATAATAAACGTTAGTTATTAGTTAATTGCCTAGTTATTTATCTCTAATTAATTGTGGGCATTATTAATCACTCTATGATTTTTGTTGTTGTGTGTTAAAGAATTTGAAATGTTAAACAGCCTGAGTTTTTTCTATTAATTATAGTGATTTATTTTCGGAGTAAAAATATGGAAGAAGGGGAGTTATCAGATGAAGATAATGTTTCTTATGAAACTGTAAGTTCTGTAGGATCTGTTTATTTTGTGGACGTACCTAACAATGTGTGTTGTAATGAGAGTAAGTCCTTAGATAGTTCATCAGTCAATATGGTAAAGAAAACTGTAGAACCACGTCCTACGAGTTGTGACCTACAAAATTATTCAAGTTATACCAATTCTTGGGTTTCTACCGAGCTCGGTAGTTATCCTTTAGCTGACGAATTGACTAGGCCTAGTGCACAAACCAATGATGGAAAACATTCTTCAGATAAAGACAGTCATAAAGGAAACAAAGAAAATTGTATTAATCCTAAGACAACTCATTTTGCTGAGAGGCTTCCTCCTAGATCTAATACCAGGGGTAAGTTTCAATGTTTAACTCAGATCTTGGTTAAACCAAATTATGAAATTGTACTAGGGTTGCTAAGTATAATAGTTTTACTTATGGTTTGTTTATTATTTTCTCTACTATGAATCTGCTAAATTTTGTATAGGCTAGGATTACAAGGAAAATATTGAACACTTGGTTAGGCCTGTAGGCTATTACACTAGCCTATCAAGAAATTTGACGTGTGCCAACTTTGATAAAAGATTAAATATTAGGCGTAAATTTACTACTCGACCCTCGGTTGATATTTTTGCATACGACATTGTTTTACAATCTACTGTTAAATGTTGAATACAGGTATAAATATACTATGACTAAAGACTATAAGTTAGAACTTTAGGCTATTTTTTTTATTATTCTTGCATTTCTGTTGCCGTAGGCCAGCCGAGGGGCGAATAGTAAATTTGCACCAAATATTGCCTCATAGATCTTTGACAAAGAAATTTGACAGTGCTTGCTTACACGGGCTACCTGGAAAAGCAAGCAAATATATAGGCTAAGGGTAAAGCTACAATATGCCTCCTCGTCATAACAAGATAGATGTACCAACCTACGAGCAAGAAAAGGTGTAAATTTACTTTACGACCCTCAGCTGATATGTTTTCAGACGACTTTTTTTTAGGAAATAGAGTAGGGCCTAGTGCTGCCAATCTAGGCCTAAGCACATTCTACCGATGCAAGTAAACATACTGTGACTGAAGACCATAAGTTAGAACTTTTCTTTACTAACTTATAAATGTTTACAAAGTGACTAGAGATTGTAGGCTAAGTTTTTTTATTTCAATCGATTCAAAATACATTGATGTACGGTAACAAATACATTTGAGCCCATGTTATTACACATAGGATTGATTCAATGTAGCCTGTTGAATATCCGTAGTTTGATGTAAAGTACGGTAAACATTAAGTATTTATGTAGGCCTATATTACAGAATTTTATAAATTGATTATGTTTGTTCCTGTTTTGTTATATGTGTTTTATTAAGTGGTGTTAAGTTGTAGGAATAACGGAGTCCGGCAATTGTCTTTATTTTAGTTAAATGTGTAGTCCGATATCATTGGAAAGATACATCTAATATTTCCCGAGTTAGTTAAATAAGTTGTGAATTGAGTTTAAAGTGTTTATTTTCTGTGGTTCAAAATGAATTACCAGTAATCCTACTTTACATTGTGTTAATCATATTTTCTGTTTTCATTTATATGTAGGCCTAAGACGTTTAGAAATGGAATTGAACATTAAAATTACCTGTTAGAACATTTTCTTGCGTAAGTTATGGGTCAAAGTCACAAAACGGGACAATTTCAGTCCCTTAAAAAAAAAAAATATGACGAAAATAAAAATGTTTATATTTCTGAAACACTTTTTTCCTTCTCACTAGACAAATTGCATGATAAAAAGTTACTATTTTTAGTGACTAAAATATATTTCCTTTCTAAGAAATACAAATCGGTCACTGTCCTTGACCAGCTATCTTAAATATTGAATGTCAAATAAACAAACAAGGAGATCGATAATCACGGCAAAAACAGCGTAGAATAAACGTTTAGGTTATGTGATGATAATACATAACCAATATTCGAGCAGAGGACAAGATAAATATGTTTTTTTTCTTATTCAACATTTGTCCTTGAAACAGCTAAACAAAGACCGACTAAAGTATAAAACTGCCTTTACGTTATCGATCGCGATAGAATTGATGCGATCATTAGTCTGTTGGAAGTTTATTAGTGAACTTCAACTGCTGGCTTAGTTGAAATAATTTCAATTTGTTAAATTCTTCGAAAAATCACCTAAATTTAAGGAAACTAATAATAGTACCTTAATTGCATGACAAAACGGTCACGTAAATATTTTAAGTGTATATTAAAATGTTGCAGTAACCAACGTGCCTAGTTAGTTGCGCATTCGTTGTCTTTATCCTAAACTCAATAGGACAAACCTATGTTACCTATTAATGCTAATTCACCGAGTTTTACTTGAAAATTACAAAGCGGTCACGTGCAAATCGGTAGCGCGACCGCCATGGTATTACGTGACCGTTTTGTTTATTTACCACTTTTAGTAATTATATATCCTTTGTTTGTGTTATATCTGGAATTATTAAAGATTTTGTTATTAAAGATTGTGTTGTTATACATATTAACTCAAGAAGTTACTTTGTTTTTTTAAATATTACATTATTATAGCCAATCAGTACACTTTGTTATGATTTTTCGGTTGCTTTGATAATTTCAACACTAAAAGCTGCTTACCCTAACCATTGTTTGTTTGAATTATAAAAACAACTATTTTACTTGTCTTCCAGCATTTTCTAATCACAAATTTAAATTATTATCAAAACGGCCTCGATCGCTACCGCGCGTTAACGATCGCTACCGCGCGGTCACGATCGATACCATTCGGTCACGATCGCTAACACTACCCGGTTACGGCCACACAAATCGGTCACACACACGAAATCGGCAGTATATGTTTGATTCAAAATCTGATTGTATAATTTTTATACAAAATTATTAAATGAATGTTATTGGGTATATTAGATATTATTAATTATACTTTTAAGTTATCTCAAAGTAATATTTTGCCGATTTAGCAAGCGTGACCGATTTGTATCCATGAATGCTTCAGTACACTAAAAGTCCATAAAAAAATAGAAATTCCTAGAATTTAGCTCAGCTACATATGAGATAAGGTTCCTGAACATGTTATTTACCTAATATGCTATTTATTTATATAAAATCAAATACTTAATTTTAATTTAATTTTTTTTTTAAATTGTCCCATTTTGTGACTTTGACCCTTATACGTTAGTACTTCTGCCACAATATGGCGTAGGGTCATAAAATATAAACTTTTGCCCAAATATTATAGACATTAAGCCTATGAGTAAAAGAATTACGGATACACATTAGGTTTTGTTGCGTTCGGCCTAACTTGCCACAAATATATTCACATGATAAAATTCAATCCTACCTTTAAATTATTATCCTTCATTTTTTATTCTTTCTTTCAATGTGTAGGCCTATGACACATATAGGCTACTTACATATTTGTTTTTACTTTCTCCCCCTATACCATAGTAGGCCTATATGGAGAAAGTATTGTATTCGTCAAAATTTTCGAGTTTGAGTTTTTGGTGGAAATATCCGTTTTGGGTCCCCCTGAACCTAAAAAAGTGGTTTTCGGAGTGATGTCTGTGTGTGTGTCTGTGTGTCTGTGTGGATGTTATCAGACCTAGAGCCTAAACCAGTCGTCCGATTTTGATGAAATTTGGTATGGAGGTACTAATCCACGGTATCTCCAGGCGTTTTTTTCATTTTTGTGAATTTTTTATTTTTAAGGGTAATTTTCCCATAAAAACCCATAAAATATCGGAAAAATTAACTTTTCTCAAAAACGGCTCTAACGATTTTGATTAAAATTTTACAGTTTATTAGGGACCTAAAGTACTATAAACTGTAAAATTTTAATCAAAATCGTTCGAGCCGTTTTTGAGAAAAGTTGATTTTTCCATTATTTTATGGATTTTTATGGGAAAATGACTGTTCAAAATTAAAAAAATCACAATAAATTGGTAATAGTATTTTTTTATTAAGTTTCTATAATGAGGGAGAAAGTATGTGTCAGTTTCCTGATACCGTTTATTTTGTTATCCTTTCTTTACAAAATTCTGAGTAAATAACAATAGTATAATATTCTATTTAAATTGTATAGGTATTTCTTTGAAATTTAAATGTCCACACATTGTGGAGCCAATTTTATAATATTACTTACTCTATTGTAATAGCCTATAGGTAATACAATTGAAACCTACTAAATTCAGCCTCAATTATATTATCTTTGAAATAAGTACAAGTTTAATTTAACAAATTTTTGGTTTAATATAATTAAATCATTCATCTATTAATACATAAGGTTTATAATTTTGATTTGATATAAGACATAAAGAAAGAATTTGATTTGTTTTATTTAGAATGAGGAATATCTATTTCAAAATGTCTATTTCCGGTTTAGCTCAGTTCAGTATAACAATTTGAAA